>OX457039.1:16955539-17413039 GCA_949752735.1 Lumbricus terrestris | reverse complement strand
GATGAAAAGGTTTTTGTTTAAGTTGGAGTTCATTTATTCATAATTTATTCTTTTTAATTTATATAGCGCCCCTTCAGGAAGCTCATCAGAGGTGCTCCCAGTCCAACCACAGTGATACAAATAGGTATTTAGGAACCTGTAAAACACTAATTAGTCAACTCAAGGTTACTGGTGTCTCTTAAATGGGAGACTATTCCAGACAGATGGACATACAACTGAGAAAGTACGATGCTGACAGGTTGAGGTTCCAATATAAGAGAGTTGAATTAATTAAGCATATTCTTGCCTAAATAGAAGGGGAATTAATCGAAAGGATTCTTGTCAAAGTATAAACTTGTTGGATTGATAAAAAGGATTGTGCTGCATTGCAGCATTGGCGACTAATTTAGAATGCTAAAATGATAGTTTACTGCGGATTTGTTTAATTTATAACTGTTTATAAAAGTGCCGGACCAGTTTAACCATGCAAGTCATTGGCATTGGTGTTGCAAATAAGGTTATTTGCTGATGTGGCCACCAGTCAGTTGCTTGGCATCTCCTAGAATCCACAAAAGCTTAAATTTTTCTAAAGTGATGGAATTGGAAAGTACGACAAAATATCCAGAAACAATGTTTCTACAATGCATTCGAAATATCAAAGACTAGTTGGACAATCTCATTTATAGTAATAATATAATATTTCTTCTTTAATGAAATGCTTGCAAATGCACGGTGCTGTACATGCACAAGTATGCACTAATCTTAAAATTAGCTTAAAACTTAATTACTAACTGAACAGACAGCCTGCAATACATGGTGCGAACAGCAGCCTACAAAGCATGTCCGACCTCTAGGGTGTGATCTTGGTACCTCTCGCTCTCCATGCCAGTGTGTTATCCAATGTGCTACCGCCCCTGGGTATTTTGAAATTGGTGTCACTTGATAAATGAGGAATTATGTAGTGTATGGGAGTGATGAAGGTATGTAGTACAAGGGATGGTTTGACTTAGTTTTTAACTGATGTTGTAGATTAAATTGATTAGAGTCAATAATGCAATTTTTCTAATGTGTAGCATGACTTCTACTTCTATGAATTCATGATAGAATTGATCAGCCAGCAATTTACCATCCAAATTTAAGCTGACTATTTCTTACAAGAATTGTTTTTGCATGTGAACATTGGTGTTTAATGAGGCTGCAGATTGGGACAGATGATTGTATTGATGAATGACCTCCATGTTAATTGGATAATTTTGAAGGGCAAATATTCTTAGGGTTCTGAATATAAATAGTCAGTGAGTTGTTTGTACAATACTGTCCAGAGATTCAATATTGGGTGTCAGTGTATACAGTAATTTAGAGTAATTTATGTATGTCTTGCCAACTGGGTTATGAAACCGTTCATATTAATGAGTTAATCTTTTACACTGAAATTATGTAATAATTACTAGCATATCTAACATTGTTGTTAGCATTTAAATGTTTCCATCGTAATGTTGACTGACTGGTTTTGCTGATGTACATTGTATGGCTATTAATAGCTATACTTCTGACATTGTTGTCAATGCTGAAAATGTGAAGGACATTGTTTTATTCTTATTGGGTATTAACTGGTTTTACTGTTTGAAATTGTTTAGTAGTTAATAGCTCTTCTAACATTGTTGTCAATATTGAAACTGCGAATAACCTTGCTATTTACATCTTAATGGGTCTCAAATTTTGGTTTTACTGCTACTTGCAGTGACTTGACCTCAATTTGACGTTACTTAAATCTTTTGAACTAAATCAGGACTATTTACTCAACCTAATGCCTGGCCACTGATTGTTGCAGAGTGTGCTTTTTAGCTCAGATTTACGGTTTTGGCTAATATAACAACAGGAGCCGAACATTGATTGTGATGTCCAAGTAAGATGTACAGTTAAAAAACTAGGATGCCATAATGTGTCTCGAATCTGTTATTCTTTATTTTTTATTTATTTTATTCTCGCATTTGCTATAGCGCCCCTTCAAGCTCACTACTCAGAGACGCTCCCAAATACTGCGCTGACACTGCCATCGGAATTCCATGCTGAAGTGCATGAGCAATTTGCGAGTGACGGACTTGCTCAAGGTCCCTACGTGGCAGCTTGATGTGGATTCAAACCTGGAGCCCTCCAGCTCCAAGGCGCTGAATCCACCACTATACCACCGTGCCTCATTCCTCTTTAGAATCTTGAGTAACATGAGGAATATTTGTATTCAATTACTTGACATGTAACATGAAGACAAATAAGTGATATCCGAAGTTTCACAGTGTTTTTAAATGATTTCAGGAGAGGCTATCTTTTGCTTCGAATGCAACTCGAACAGCATATATGATGAAAAACAAGAGTGTGCAAATCTACCGACAACAAGTAATTCGTACTTAAAAAACTGCAGTGAATATGGACTAAGAGACGGCCATGAGTATGAGCGTTGCCGTGTCGTAGTACAGGATGGTATGTATGTGTCAGAAAGACATCCAGTCCAACTGTCATATGTTGTCCATTGAGTAATTTATCTAACTGCTGATGTGTTGATTACTAGAGTTTTCATTTGAAATATCTAAGTTGTCAATTGTTGAATATGTCTTGTTGATTATTCTTGTGCTAATCGTAGTTTCTTCTTTTTTTTCAATAGTTTTCTTCATGAAAACTTAGTTTTGCTACTACAGGTATGGTTCTATACCTGCCCAGTCTTGTGAACAGTTTATCACTCTGATACAGAGATCAAGAGTCACATATGTGCGGTATGTCTGTGCTGGTTCAAATCCAGCCGTGCATTAACATTTTATTGTTTAAAGGTGTCATGTTGATTAGTGACTGACATTTAAGAGAATGTCCTAATAGGAATAGCAAGATACTTTGTTAGACCTCAGCTGCTCCTAGGGCTCGTTTTACTAGGTTTGCTGGGACCAGTTTGCTCTGCATTCTATTTAGGTCTGCAATTGACATAAATGCTTAATTTCATGGGCCATGCCTTTCCTATCAGCCGTGTAATGCATTCCATTATCCGATTCGTTCTGGAACCAAGAGTTGAGGCTGATGGCATTGGCTGATTGCTTAATTAGCGTTATGGTCCATGAGTGATGACCCTAATGCTGCTCTAACAACCGACCATTGTAACACCTCTTCTACATTTTATTGACTGAGGCTTACTGTGCAGTGTACTTTGCTAATGCTGTGGTTGCCATTATGTGTGCCTTTTTATGTCTTTGTGTGAATGTCTCTATTTGGAAGTTATTTAGCTGTATACGTGTCTCTGGTACTTAAAACGTTGTGCCACTGCCAGACATGTTTTTTTAACCGGGGCATAGCCAGGGCAGTCACACAGGTAACCGGTGCAGAGTTTATTTATGCCTTAAATAAATTCTTGACAGGGCAACAATTATTGCAGCCTTGTTTTGGAGCAGCAGCCAGTCCAAAGGTTTGTTTACCAGGGCATTTGCCCTGCTTTAGCACCACCACCACCTCTGGTTAAATTATCCTTTTTCTTATAATTACTGGTATGAAGTTGTGTCGAGGTCTGAAGGGGTCTTGTACCACTTGTTCATTGAAAAATATTTATAGTAAATAATTTATTCACATTCAGTAAATGAACATTAAGCAATGCATAAATTCACATTTATAAATTCAGTTGTATTCTGATGGTGAAGTCATGTAGGACTCGTTTAAGATTTAACTAATTATGCTGCAGTTTCTCTAGTAGCTTCGCAGATTCAAAATGCAAGCATATGTTGTGATGTAAGTTGTTTGTGCTCATCATTATTTTATGTGTAGCGTCATGTTTGTTCTGTGTTTGCAGTTGAGGGAGATGTCCGTGTCGTGAGATCTTGTGCAACATGGCCAGATAAGGAAAAGACGAACCGTTGTGTTGACCGCACAGGCACACACAAGATCAAAGTTCGATACTGCGAATGTGTAGGAGATAGATGCAATGGGTCAGCAGGAATCTACGGATCACTGTCGCTCTTATTTGCAGCCCTTAGCTTACTGGTGGCCAATTCCATGTGCAGATAGCTTGATGATGACTCAAGTTATTGATTAGTCCAACTGGCAATGATGCTTTAGCAGGTTCTCCTCTTCTAGAAGTGCTTTGTATCTTAGACAATCTGTTAGCTTATCTCTCTGTGCCCATGAATTGTCACAAAATTTAGTCTGCATAGTTTCACAAAGGATTGTCTCGGTTAATAGTTCTTGGTAATAATCGCATTGCAATTATGATCTATAGTTCTTTGTTTATTAAAAGGCTCATCTGATTCTTATCCTAAACATGTGTTGGTGGTAAATAAGAATTCTGTGCAGCGGTTTCAAGCATACCTCTCATCGCTTGTTTGGTCGAATTGAATCTTGTATTCCACTGCTACAGAATCTAGCATCATAATAACAAACCTACAGATCCGATGGTTGGCTTTGCTCCAGCATAGATAGCAGAACCCCTAACCAAGTTCAACCAAGCTGGTGTTTATTGGCAAGTATTCAAGGCAATAGACGTGTTCCATTTTTAAATTATGCAAAGTTCTTGAACTCTGCAGTGTTCAGCTTACTGTTCTTTGACATAATCTACGAGGTTGTCTGCTAATGGCAGGTTACCAGTCTGTTGTGTGAGATTGAAGTTACAGTTGCATCAGATTTAATGATTTTGAGTACTCCTGTTAGTATATATCTTAATACTTTGTTCTATGTGCCCACTAGCTGTTTAGATTTTTGTCTACTTTTTAGTTATCCATCTAACCTGCTCTTGCCAGTTGATGTGTTAGGTCATACAGTTTTTGATATTCAGCATCCTCGTGTAATAATGATCATCTTTGGATAGGCGTGACGTGTTTCAGATTCCCGAGTTCCTGCTTTTATTCCACTTTCAAATGTTTGTTCACTTTGCAGAAATGCTGTCGTACGCTGTTGTATACTGTTAATTAGAGCAGCACTGAATCTGTCGTTTGTCGCACTCCGTAGTAAATGTGTTATCTAAAAAACGTAGGAATTAACTGGCAAGGATTATGTGTGCATCCCCAGAAAGATTTGATTACTGAGACTCGTTCTTTGAGTTACGGATGATAACATTAGCAGCCGGCGGCGAATGTGAAGTGAATTTGGAATCATGTTTTCTTTTTGATTGATTGTATATATTTGTAGTTTCTTCTAAATGCTTTGTATGTGGCAGTGCAAAGGCACTGTTGGATGTCGTCACAATAAACTGCCAGGTTTAAGAACAACTTTTTGGACATATTGTACTTGTCTAGTTGGGTGGACATTTTGTACTCGTGTGCTATTGGTTTTTGTAAGAACTCAGTCTGATTTTCCAGGTTTCAATTGTAAATTATTTGTGGTTAGTAGGCGTGCAGATCGCACATCAGATTTTCTTAAGATATCGTGATGGGGAGAAATTGTAAGCATGGTGCCATTTGATGTTGGGAACAATTGGGGTGAGGGGAAGAGCTCTGGGTAGAAAGCATTTTACTGGGGAAAATGCAATTCCTGATCAATGATGGTTTGTGACAGTGGGGAGTTCAGCATCTACGTCCAGCTGAAGACTTCACCAGGTTTACGAGAGATTACAGCAGTTGTTGAGAAAGAAGTTGTTGTAAATAAGGCTCGGCTCTGTTATCCTACAAGGTGTGGTGAACAGTTTTGTTCTCGAGCCATTTAGATGGCAATACAGTAAATACTTTGAGATTGATTCTAAAGAAACTGTTTAAATTGTTGCCTTTGTGTCATCAGGCAAATTAGTGGTGAGGGTAATTTTGGACATTTGCGTTTCCCACACTGGTTATACTTTACAGTTTCTAATCTCTTCGAGTGACGCATGCAACACTGGGTTTGAGTAAGGTTTGTCATTTAATTAGACCTCTGGGCTGGCTATCTGTTGAAGGCCATTCATTGGGATTGGCTGACGGATGCTTTGTGTTTTGTTCCTTAGCCAATTTCTTAGTCTTGATGGAAATGATTATGATGAAGACGAGGATTTTATCACTTGTAATATTAAAATTACGTACAACTTGATTTCTGTTGACATAGTTGTCCACGTTTGGAAAATAAAATGGATGTTGGAAGATTTTGTGTTGTATGCTAACAATGATCTATTTTGGACACTCTCCATTAATACCTGCTTGTGACTATACTCTCCACGCATTCTCTTTACAAGCTTCCTCACTCAAACGGGTATCAATAATCAAAGTCTGGGCTAGGGTTAGGGCATGTTGAATCGTTGATTCTGCAGATCTAACTGCCATGATTTGCTCTGACACTGCTTTGGCAATAGAAAAGAACTATGCATGTAATTGAATTCAATGCAGTTCCAATTTATGAATGAAGTTGCCATTGCAAGGCCCATGGTGTACTGAGATGATGGAAGTTTAGAAGCAGGTGTGTCTGCAATGGAAATTACTCTGCATGCCTGCACTAGGGTGACCCCAGCTCTGCTTTTTACAGACTCCCTTAATTGACGACCTATTTGATAAGGAGGCATTAAATAAACCAATGTCTATCCCAGTATGCTTTGCTGAGACATGGTCGCTGCCTGAATGCTCTATGGCTCCAGTTTTTCATTTAAAGCATTCTGCAAGTCTGCAATTAATGAGAGGATATGGCTCGGTTTCGGAACTTGAGATGAATTGTGATGGGTAGTTGAGAAGGAATGAGAACGAACAGAGGACAAGTGGGTTGGCTGGATGGTGAAGAGCTTGCAGGAAGAGAGTTCTATGTAAGGGATTGTACTTTGAAGTTGATTCACTCTGGCATTTCTGGCTGATGAAGTGATATGAGGATGGGAGTGGTGTGATGGTGATTGCCTGGGCTTTCTAATGGCAGGTCTAACCAGTGAGTTTTGGATAAACTGCAGACGTCTATGATATCGTGGATTCAAGATTGAGAAGAAGGAAATTGCAGTAATCGATCGAAATAACCACTCCAAGGCACGTCTGTTGAAACTGCCTTGTGTAAATATTGTTCTGAGATGTGGGGCCAAAAACAAACAAGTATTTATGTTTGTATGTAGACCTATGTAGCCTATATTGCTCTCATTGCTTGGCGACATTTCGACCTTGGAGTTTTATTCACATACTAGGTCTATTGTCCCTGTTTCCGAATGCTTGATAGCACTAGTTTGATGTTTCAGGGGGGAGGGTGTAAATTTATAAAGCTTTATGAGTCAATGAAACTTGTGTGACTACTTTAAAACAGCCCTGCTCCGCTGTAATTGGCAGCCCCTCTGAGTCTGAGTAGGTCTATTGAGTTTGAAGGAGGGCTATGGAAATGGAAAAATAAATAAATGTCTCTATAGACCTAATTTCGTAATTTCACGTCATTGCAAGCTTAGAAACTTGGTGTGAGAAGCCCATAAAGAGAATAATCCTAGGGCCTACAGCTGGCAAATAACCTACTTCCAGATACCAACTGATAATTGATAAATATACGTTTTGCGTAGGGGAATCCGAGGCAATTTTGGCCACAAGGTACAGTAGGCTCATTGTTCCAAAGGGTTTACCGAGAAGAGGAAGCAGCCGTAAAAGAAAATATGAATGCTGCCATCTAGCGTATATCATATGAAGCGTGTTTATTGAGGAGGACTTTACAATTATTATTAGGCATTGGGCCTAGACAGTTTTTATTGCGTAGGGGAATCCGAGGCAATTTATTTTATTATAAGCTGATTAAAGATTAATCGATTTCAGGTCGAATCCATTTCTTCATTCGGGCATATGTCGCCAATAAAATTCAAAAATTGAAAGCACCTAATCTAGTTCAAAATATATCAATTATTTGTACTTAGGCTAATAGCCTACGTTCTTCTGTGCACAGTAATTATACCGCCATAATTTTTTTACAGTTTCATATGCGAAGATACAGCTTCCAATTTGCAGGCCATGCACTCAGAGATAGCAGCGTATAGGCCTACTGGCCCTAATTAATATATCTTCGTGTGGGCTAGTATAAATTAAGCTACGTACTGCTAAATCCCATAGGCGCCGAGTTGACCCGAAGAGTGTGGGTGCCCAAACGAATGTGAAAGAAATCCGCGCGTGAGCGCGGAAATTTTTTTTTGAGCCTTTTTATAGGAGAGTGAGTGAAATGACCTCTGTTCACAGGCGGAGACTTGTTCATGGTTTTAGGACACGAACTCGCGGTCAAAGGACGATCACCGAGCGGGGATCCTTCGAAGGGGCTTAATTTGGGGATAGGATGTGCTCCTAACCATTTTCGAATTTTTTTCTTGCCACACTGCGATGGCAGCATCTTAGGCTGTCATTTTAACGAAATTGTCGTGGTTTGAGACTTGAAAAGCATTTTTTCCGTTTTTCCGTTTCATTTTCATTTTTTCATTTTTTCCGTTTCCATTTTTTCCGTTTTCGCAGACAATTTAGTCAAGGCTGATTTGTTAATTAGGCCTAACGCAGACAAAACAGTATCCAGCTTTTGTGATGCTGTAAGGTGATTTTCGCGCAGTGATGATCATTATATAACCCAGCATGTAGGCTAGACCTACAATAAAAAGAAACAGTCATTCAAATTGTCGCCTTCGTCCGTAATAAAAAAATGACTGAAGCGGATCGAATGAGCGAGATTTTGAGATTTTCCTCGTATTCGTATGGAGTTCAGACTACCGGACGGAGTAAAAGTGTAAAACTGGAGTAATGTTAAGGAACTGAGATAAAAGAAAATATGTAGAAAACGCAATGATTTTTATAGATAAGCAACGCTAACAGAGAAATAATATCATAAAAAGCACATCTTGTTGGCTGATTTCTGGTGGTGCCCATGCATAGGGCGGGCCTCGCATGGCCAATTTCTGGTGGTGCTGAGCACTCACGGGCCTCGCAGAGTCGGCGCCCATGCTAAATCCTATCTGAACAATTTCTTTTTTACTATAGCGTCTTCTATGAACACGTACATAGTGATCTACATTCTACAGATCCAACGCGAAAATTAAAGCATGCGTAGAATTACGGTAGAAACGAAAAGGCTAAGCTTAGGCCTACACGGCTTCATACACGTGCAGCACTGTAGGCTATGCTATATGGCTATTAGGCCTAGTCGACACTGAGGCAAACAAGGCCAGGTGAACCTTACAGAAGAATAACAAGTAATTCTATTATTTAGAACACCTTTCATGGGTTATGGTCGTGCGATAACATAGAATGAGCGATGAAACCAGGTCATCGGAAGATTTTCTATAGTAGGCCTATAGCCTACATAAACAAGACAGCGCGCGCAGCTCCTCATGATAAATGAACACCTGCCAGCATCGCGCTTAACATATAGGCCTAAGGCCTACCAGAGCCACAAAGCAATCCGTTGAGTATAGGGGAAACCGGGGTAATTTGGGCAATTTTCATTAATTTGTATATTGAACCGCTAGTCCTATATGCCATAATGCCACTATATTAGGCCATTATTATCTGCATGGTCATTGTTCTCGACTAACATAGGCTATATGCTTTTCCTGTGATAAGTTCTTGTTGTCAGTAAGACATAAACAACTTTAATAATAGTATATTTACTGTAACCTAACCCTAGTTCTACATAGGGCCTATCAGTAGCCTATATAATTATGACAATGAAATAGTAGAGCTTTTATCATTTTCACTGCCTTCAGTGACCAATTGTTTGTAGGCCTATTATTGTTCTGATGACATGGTTATCGAATGCCGGTAAATAATAAATAACAGACAGACAGACAGACAGACAGACAAACATACATTATTATAACGAAAGACGAGGCAATATTTACCAATCAATGAGCAGAAATCTTGAGATTTATGGGCATAAACCTAACGTAGACGAAGAATTAGCAATTGTAATTTGAATTGCATATGCAAATTATGCTTATAAATGCCTATACATATATTTATATAATATATACATATGCGTGTATATATATATATATATATATAATGGTTCTCCACGATAGCATCTTCGTACAACTTTTCGCTCTGCCTCGTAGGCCTAAATATTGAGTCAAGGAAATTCGATCGACGCGGATTAGTCATCGTTGCAGGAGGCCTGGACCCTAAAGGGAGAGATTATAATACTTGGTCTTCACGAAATGGTATAGGCCTACATTTTGTGTACTGGTAGGTTTACGGTAGAGTTGAAATGCAGAAATAATTAAATACTAAATCACTCAACTTTCGTATAGGCCTATATTTCTAAGCAACGCAGGTGTTAGAACAGGTGCGAAGTGCGAACTACGAAATATTTTCTGCACTACAGTGTCCATCGTGGTCTTTAAATAGGTCTACAGGATGCAGGTGTTAGAAACGAAATACGTAGTTGCCTATTATGCCTATAGCTAGGCCTAATTAATTAATTTTGTCATGCGAATTAAGTACAATGAGCACGTACGTAGCCTATAGGCCTATATACACACTCAGACTCACCAAGTCTGACAATCTATGGATTCTATACCGTTAGAGCTTTCAATTCAAGACAGAGAATTATTGTGCAGGCAGTGGCGGCGCCAGGATTTCAGTTTGGGGGGGGAGCTGAATTTGCGGGAGAAAATTTTGTGTTTCCTGTCGCCAAAATTTCTGACGACCTTTTTTAAAAGCCGTTTGGTCGAAATCTTGGGAAAATGGTCCTTTTTCATATCCGCGCCAAACTGTCTGGCAAACTTCGTGCGTACCTTTACGGTTTTAATTGGGGGGGAGGGGGGGCGCTAAAGAAGGTTAATCGTGCAAATATTTCATTTTTACACGGGAAAGAAATGGATGGCCTTTTAAAGGAGGCTTATCCCCCTAACTCCGCTAGCGCCGCTACTGTGTGTAGGTCTGTTGGATCTGCTAGGTCTTATTTCCAACTGCATAATATGCCCACATCTCGATCTCGGCCTTCTCGGTAATAGTACCCTCCGCTCCCTTTCTAAAAAACCGTTCTCAGGAGATTTGGAGCGCCTCTGAGTAGTCATCTTGAAAAGACGCAATGCAAAATTCGCGTAATGAGTGAAAATTTGCGATTGAAATATGAAAAACATTAACAGACAGCAAAATTTTAGGGGACCTATAGGGGCCAGTTTGGCAAGCCCAATTAGGGGATGGCTGGGTTATGCTCACTGGCCCCAGTCGGGTGCCAAATTTGGGGCCTTCTGGGTACCTAATTTGGGGCCCTTTAGGGCAAACAATGTTTGCCCTAAGGTTGCCCTAAGGGCAATGCAATACTTGCCCTAAAGGGCCCCAAATTAGGTACCCCAAAAGGACCCAAATTTGGCACCCAACTGGGGCCAGTGAGCATAACCAAGTCATCCCCTAATTGGGCTTGCCAAACTGGCCCCTATGTTTGCCCAAAAGGGCAGCATTGTTTGCCCAAACAGGCCCCAAATTAGTCAATGTCAATTTTGGCAATCATTCAATTTCGATTCAACATGAACTCTTAAAGTGGAATTTACCCATGAAATTCATTACAACTTGTATGATTTTAAATAAACTGTTTTTTTACACTCTTGTTATTATTGTAAGTTTATTTCTCTTTCATTTCAGTATATTCTTACACTTTATTTGAATTGGAATTATTCAAGAGTAACAATAAACCAAAATTAAAAGTATTACAGTATGTTTTGAATGCTTGTTTAATGAGCTGGTGTGTTTTAAAAATAGTATGCTACTCTGAAGATGTTAATTGTGACTGTCTAAGCTTTTGCCTTATGTCCAAAATTGGTGTCTCAATAAAGGAACCTAAATTCAAGAGAAGATATGAATAAATACTTTCAGTCTGACCTGCACATATTTGACCATATAAGAAATATATCAGGTTCTGAGTGAAAAAAACGACAAAATGAAGATTGTGTATATTAAAATTAGAACTCTAGTAGTCTGCAATGAAATTTTATATTGCCTCTAAGCAATTACAATAATATTCTACATGTGAGATTAAAAGAAAAAATGGAAAAGCTTTTTTTATTAAGCCATCGCAATTAACATCTTCAGAGTAGCATACTATTTTTAAAAAACAATTTTGGTTTTTTCTTACTCTTGAACAATTCTAACTCAACTAAAATGCAAGAATAATTATACTGAAATGAAAGAGAAATAAACTAACAATAATAGTGAATGTGTTGCAAAATAACAATTTATTTACAATGATACAAGTTGTAACAAATTTCATTGTTGAATTCCACTTTAAAAGTTCATGCTGAATCGAAATTGAATGACTGTCAAAGTACACATTGTTGGGTAATTCTGCCATTAAAATTCAAGAAAACAAAATACTCACTAATGGAATAAAATTTAGAAAATGATTACAACAAAGTAAAAATAATGAGAGCAGTATAGTGCAAATAAACAAAGGTAAATGACAACAATTGCAACAAAGCAAACATCACTGTAATTAATTAATATAAATACTACAAGAACAAATAATTAATTGTGGCCAAATATGAATGTCGCCAAAAGTTAACATGATGAAGTTTCATTGTCACAATGCTGCACAGATTAAAAAACACTTTCTGAGAAACTGAATGTCACAAAACGGACTCCATATTCGGTAATTCTGTTTTGGTTCCTTATGTGGCAGGTGCTGGTGCCGTGGACGACAGGTACTATTCTTTTCATAGATTCTTTCTCACCAAAAGGACAACGCTTTTGCAGAATGCCTGCAATGACGATCCTCTGCGCTATAAAACTAAGAGCTTATTGCTTTCACAATTCTGCTGTAACTTCCAGTTTGAAAAAGTATCTCTTTTGATTGCATCTGAAGACGAGACTGAAACAAAATTAAAACAATAAAGATTAATTGATTGAAGAGATTAAATAAAATATAATATGAAATGCAATACATATCCGCTGCCATAAAAATAGATTGTCATGGTATCTTTCTTGCACCACTTGATCTACAAGGAAGCAGCTGTATGGTCTCAAGACAATGACTCGGTCTCGAGACAGGTTTTTTGAAGTCTCAGTCCTCATTGTCTTAGTCATGGTCTCGACTTTGGTCTCAACTTTTTGGAATCGTCTGGCAATGAAAGTCTTTTTTCTTGGAAGCTGTGTCCATAGTTCCTATGGAAACTGCCCTTAGTTCTGCACTTATTGCACTGTAAAATTGTCGTGTGCTGGTGTGGTAAATAGAAAGCTAATAGGCATTATGTATTGGAACGAATTCGTATTAAAACTAAAAGCGAGATTGCAGAAGAACAGGCAGGTTTTCGGTGAGGAAGAGGTACATGAGATTAAATCACCAACCTTCGGATTCTTATGCAAAATACCTACAAGGAGCATCAACAACCTCTGTTATGTACTTTGTGGATTTCAGAAAGGCATTTTATTCAATCCCACATAGTAAACTTTGGTTGACCATGATTGACATGGAATATTGAGTCCACATCATCAATCTAGTAAGCCAACTTTATGAGAATCAACTTGCTAAAGTAGGAATACTTGCTAAAGTAAGAATAGCAGGCACACAATCACAATGGTTACACATAAGAAAAGAGGTCAGGCAGGACTGTGTCCTCTCACCATATTTGTTTAGCAACAAGCTGAGACGGTCATGAGAGAAACTCTGAAGGGTTTTAAGGGAGGGATAGAGACTCGGTGGTAGGAAAGTCTCCAATCTCAGATATGCAGATGACATTGTCCGATATGTGCCAGTTCAGTGGCAGAATTGCAGAAACTGGTTGACCGCCTTGATAAAGTTAGTCGGAAATTTGGATTGTTGATTAATAGAAACAAAACAAAGGTGATGGGAATGTATGGTGTTACCTGCTGTATCAGGATCCAGGTTGAGCAACTGGAACAATTTGATACATTTGATTACCTTGTATGTGTAATCACAGAGGATGCAGATTGAAATAAGGAAATTCGGACTAGATTGAACAAGGGAAAAAGAATCATGGCAACACTGAAAAATTTGGAGAAGCCATGGTATACCGGTGACAAAAAGAATAAGACTTTTGCAGGCACTTATATGGCCAGTTGCAACTTATGGTTGTGAAGGATGGGGCAATCTTGAAATCTGATGAGATAAGGATAAGTTGATTTTAAATGGATGTACCGAGGCAGATGCTAAGAATGCATGGATGGAAAAGAAAACCAATGAATGGAATGGGTACTGGAACAAATTGGCACAGAACGTCAGCTTTTAAGCAACATTAAAATAAGAAAGATGAAATACTTTGGTCACATTATGAGGAAAAGTGGAAACTGTTTGGAAACGAGATAATGCAGCCTAGGGTACTTGTTTGGTCATACCTCTTGTCAAAGGCACTGCTATGTTAATATTCTTCTGGTTTTGCCACCAACCGACACACCACCAATCAGACGTCATCTGAAATGCAAAACACCACAGCTTGATTGAGGATCAAGATGAAGAAATCACAAATATTACATGCATGCACAATTGCACATAAGGAAAATCTGAATCAATATAAAGCTTTAGAATACAGAATTAAAATTTCCATTGTCTGGATGTAGAAATACTTAGAAACTAAGTAAGTTTAACAAATTAATATTTTACAAGTCATGTTGCAACTGATTTAAAGATGTCTTGACCTGATAGGGTAGACCTAGTAAAATCCTTGCACTTTTTCATCATGATATTTTAGCCATCTTACAAATGCAAAGCATTCTTTAAAAGAGCATTTGGTAATCAGGGGCGGATCCAGGGGGCCAATCCGGCCATGCCCCATTGAAAAATGTGCATAGGACGTCCCCCCATTACGCTTCAACAAGTTTTCAATCAATGCCACGCGGAAATAGCACCAAGTCATCAACTCATCAACTATCTTAAAGTTGGCTTGGAAAATGTTGTATCTGCAAGAGACGTATTTTTTATCAGATGACTAAAGAAAAAAGAGTCTGTTATTTTCGCAGGGAAAATGATATATATTTTCAGGAAACTTTGACCAAATGAGTAAAAAAAGGTCGTAAGTTTTTTCGGCCAAAATCAACCAACCTAAGGCCAAAAATGTTTGCCCCCTTCGAAAATGTCTGTATCCGCCTCTGTTGGTAATTCATATAAAATATTGGTGGTTCGTTAATTTCCTGAACTGATCTTTTGATCGTAGCCTATGCATTGTCCATTTCAGGTGTTAAATCTCCAGTTTCAAATAATTCAAACAATTGCATATGGTCCATACCAATAAATAATATTAATTATTTTGGCTGCAACTGTTAGAGAAATAAAATACATATCAGCGGTATAGCCTATGATTCTAAGGGTTGATTTCTTTTTAAATATGGTAGGCCTATTCTTCAAGATCATTGTTTGCCCTAAAACCTCAAATAGGGTTACCAATACTATGCCAAAGAAATCTTCTATGGATGCTAGGGTAAGCCTAAACTCGGATTAGAAAATTTAAAAAATCTAAAAGGCATCAACTATCAACTAAGAAGTAATGGACATAAATAAATTAATCTAGGCTTAGGTTATAGCTACAAATATTCCTAGTAAAACCTATTAGCAAATTATAATACACACAATACTCCCCTTAATTTCCAGCTTCTCCAAGGCACTTGAGTGGCAGACGATCTCCACAGCGCCAGGTTGGTCCCAAAACAATAAGCCTACTTTTTCATACTCTTCATTGAACATTGTCAGTTACAGCAGCAGTGGCAGTTATATTTCCACGTACGTTGCTCCAGGCGCTATCCATTCCCTGCTGGCAAGGGCAAAGTCTGAATGTATTTGCAGTGTGTGTGCACACCCTGCTGTACGTAGGTCATACTTCTTTTCCCTCTATTCCTACTCATCTCGGCTGCAAACCCTTTGGCTGCAAGCCTTCGCGTGCCTTTCCCCTCCTCCTCCCTTCGTTCCATCAACATCTAGCCTACATGTCCCGTCGTATAACCGCAAGGTTCTTATCTTGGTATAACCGGGTATCTCTACTAGCTCCGTATCTGTCGCTTCCCTTGGGTTGCGGTGTCGTATGAGTCACAAGCTGTTCACGCAAAATCGCCTCTCCCCTCTCGGCAACTAAATCCGAGCCGAGAGAGGACAGTAGGGCAGTACTTGTAGGCGTACGTGTCTTCCCGTAGTCGAGTTATAGAATAGACCCCTACATGTAGCATAGCAGATATTTAATTCTCAATAAATAAAATTAAGTAACGTAAAGTTTAGTTTAGTTTATGCCTAATACAAATCAAATGTCAAGCTAGAATGCAAGTCTAAATGCAATCCAATTAAATAAGAAGTAGGCCTATAAGACAAGTCACAAGTAAGGTCAGAAGAAATTAACCTAAGTCAGAAATCTATTCAGACGCCAAGTTGAAATTAAATCAACCCAGATTCTACAAATCAGAATTATTTAGGCTATAATGAAGTCAGAATAATAGGTTTATTAAAGTCAGATATAGACCTGCAACACTCAGATCATCATCATGTCATAATTATGTCAAGTGAGAACCGAATTAGGTATAGTAACAGTCTAATTGACAGTTCAATTTGAAATGAATAGACCTAAGTCATAGCTAAGCTAAGCCATGAATAAATAGACCTATAAAAAATAATGAAGTCAAAAATCAAGTCCAAAATCAATTCAGAAGTCAAGTAGTAGTCATTTAATTTAGAATTATGTCAGAATTAAGACAGAAAAGCCAATCAAAATTAACTAAGGCAGGATTGAGTCAAATAAGAAAAGAAGTCAGACGTCAATTAGGCCTAGTTATCACTAGTTATCATATTAATCACCATAGTCAGAATTTGGCCCAATAAAGTCAGAATTAGCCTAAGTCATAAAATCAATCATTGAGAGTTAATTAAATCAGAAATGTCAGAATTAAGTCAAGTCAGAATAGATATAGGCCTATGTCAGAAATAAGTCAGTAGCCAATTAATTCATCATTAAGCCAAACCAGATAAAGTATTTTGTACCGACGTGAAGTATATATATATACGGCTCTGTATATATATATATATATAAATAATGTGTATATATGTATATAACTATATATATATATACTAAACTGGATCAATCCGTACTATCCGTAGACTATAATTAATATAACGCCTGTATTATTGTAGGCCAAGTGCCAAGTCCTATACTCATCGGCATACGATTGTCGCTAAACCACGCACACTTAGGGGCAATATTGTACGAGCATTAGGGCCCTGTTAGGGCAGAGGAAAATTTGCCGAAGCCCAGGCTATGCCCAGATTGCCCATATGGGGAACGATTGGGGCCAAAATCCGGTGCTGACTGGGAGCTAGAGATATATATATATATATATATATATATATATATATATATATATATATATATATATTAATTAATGCATGCAATTGTGACTACCAATAAGTTCGACCTGTTGGCCTTCTTTCAATCGGCAAACAGAATCTGATCAGCAGTCAGACAGCAGATAATCAATAGGCCTATGCTAATAATTGTTTATATTGATATTGGCCGACTTCGATTCAATAATAATAATGTATCATAGATAAAATAGGCCAAAGGACAGCAGCGTCTATCTTGCCTATAGCCATGACTGCAGTAGCATATCATATATAATTATAAATTATTCACTTGCTGATTAGACCTAAGAATAGCTGATAAAATTTTCACTGTTGAGCTTGAACCTGTACGACTAGTTATGGGCTTAAAGGCCTAATATATAGCCGCTTATAGGCCTACACAAACAACTGAAGAAGACAACACGTAGATAGGTCGAGTGGGCATTAATGATATTGTGAGATCACTTGAAAGCTTCAACGCAGGTAGCTATTATAGACCTACGACCTATAGGCCTACGACTTATAGTTCTACGACGTTGTTTCCAAAAGGACCGACAAAACTCACAAGGAAATTCTCGTTAATTTTACATCAACGTATCAGAGTAAGTATAGCATAATATATTATATAATGCCTACTATAGTTTACAGAAGTATAGGCCCAAAACAATCAACTGTAGGCCTATACACATTTTCATGTAGGCTAATTTGTAAGACAGACACCGAAATTCTACTGTAGGCGTAGACTATAACATTTTTGTTTAGCTCAGGTAGACTATATACAAGCGCATAGGTCTAACTGTCAGGTGGACTGTACAATCTATATGCAAGAATGTTTCTCGACAGTTTAACGTTCTACAGATAGGACGTAAGAATTAAATGAGGCTATTAGTAGAGTTAGACATATCAACGTTATAATATTATAACTTTTCCAAAATGGGGCTCAGATGTGAACCGAATGAGACGCGTAATAAAGTATACGGCATATAATTATGCAGAGCTTGAAGTGCGGCTGGACGTTCATGGGCGGCGTCCATGCATGGCACCTATTTTCAGATTCAAACGCCGTCCTGCCATTTATTTGGACAGCAGTGCCTGGAGCAGTGATAGGCGTCCATGCAGTCGCTTCTTTTTTACACTTTAAGCACTGCTAGTATGTATACAGGCTCAGGGCCGGCCTTAGCCCAAGTGGCGCCCTAGGCAAGGCATACATTTTGCGCCCCAGGCATAGGCCTGCATTTGGCGTCCTTAGTTTCCCACTCAATTGTTCAGCCCACGTTAGAATCTAGAGATGAATATTATTAGGCAGAGCCGGTATACGCTAACAGGGCCGTAGCCAGGATATTATTTCGGGGGATGCTTTCTTGACCGTGAATTTTGATGTGCGTACACGCTGCGGGCGACTTTTTTGGGTGAAATTTTCTGACGACTTTTGTTAGTCGTCGAATTTTCTGTTTTCTAAAAAACACTATTTTCCGCGATTTTCGACTATTTTCTGCTCAAAATTACATTACACACTGTCATGTGCTAGCAAATGCATAATTATTTCGTTTTTACATTACTTCATTTGGGGGGGGGGTGTTCAAACAACCAAAACATCCCCCTAGCTATGGCCTTGTAGGCCTACGCTCAACCGAGTAATTCATTATAATTTCTTTATTAGTAGGCCTACACTGAAGACTGGATAATATTCAATTTTGTGGAGAATGGTATAAGTTAAAAAATATTTAAAAACACTCTTTATGGAAATGGCGCCCTTTTTATGGAAATGGCATTATGGCACCCTCTAGAACTTGGCGCCCCACGCAACTGCCTGCTTTGCCTATGCCTTAGGTCGGCCCTGCATGCCTCAGCTACTGCCCTTTCTTCATCATCGTCCCTACAGAACTAGACTATTTTATTTCAATATGAATAAAGGGCAGGCTGTAATGTTGTACTCTCATCTTCATACTCAGCAAGGCCCACTCCCATTTCATACATTTAATTTCTTGCAACATCTTCACTATCGAAATTGAGCGTCGCGTATTTTAACCTGTCTCCTAAAGCAAAGAGTACGGAATGCCGTTAAAAATCGAATTTTATTTGTCGATTTAAAATTTATGCAGTCCTTGAAATTGAATTAGGCCAGCCTGAACAGGTGCAAAGAATACATAATTATTTTAAATTCTTTCCATTAGCGAAAGTTTTGAGTTTAAAAGAATATAGTGTAAAAAAATAAATTCGCCGGAGCCGCGGCGCCCCCCAAAGACTGCGGCGCCCTAGGCAACTGCCTACTTTGCCTATAGGTAAGGCCGGCCCTGTACAGGCTAATCGTTATCGTAATAATTATTAAGCTCCAAACTCGAAAGCAAGCATATAGCCTTTATAAGGCCCTATATTTATAGTGTCTGATAGCCTATGTTTACTTGATAGTTTTAGATGTCGAAATGTCTCAAAGAATGAGAAGTTGTCTGAAGGATGTCAACTGTGTCAACTCTGAGAGTCCTTCGAGCGAAAATCGACCAAAGAAGTCTGTCACGTGGGCACCGGAAAACGAACTCTGCAGAAGCCAAATTGTAGAAATCGTGCCCGGCGAGAGGGCGCGCGTGGATGGTCAACCGCCCGAGACTATGTATTACAGTGGTCGTGCATACAGGCCTGCTGCAGAGAAAATAGTTAAGCCGCCTAAACCTACGATCAGCAAGCACATCCGAGAATTTCAGCGGAACATGGCCAACATCAACGTTCCAGTCTTCAATTTTGTTTGAATTAAATCATTCGAAATTAACTATCCGATTCTGATGGCACCAGATCGACAAGAACAGCTACGTATACGCACCTTGCTGCAACCAAAGACTTAAGTTATGTAGGCCTAGGCCTCGGCCTATGGGCCCATAGCTATAGATACATTGCTTGAATTCATATCCTAAGCCGCCTGCAGGTTTTCGTTGTGTTTTCGTTTAAGTTTTCGTTTCAAGTTTTCGTTATTATTAGTTTCGACTGTTTAGTTTCAGTCATCGTTTTTGTTGATTCCGCGAATTTTAAGGCCTAAAATAATAGCTTATACATTTTGTTTATAGCTTTTCTTTGCTTTTTATTGTATTTTATTTTATTATTTTATTTTATTTGGTTTTAGTTTCAATTAGCTGAAGCCTTAAGTTTCGTTACCGAAAGTATTTGCTTCACGAAAACAGTACTGTCTACCTATATAGTATACGTCTATACGATCTCCAAATACTAAGCAATGCGTTAGACGACCTTTAAACGTTTTGCGTTTCGATTGTGAGTGGATGGATGTTTAATTTTTGAATGGAAGAGCGTCTACGTTTAGAGTAGGGGAGAGTCGAATAAGATGGGACACTTGACGTTATTTATTAAATTTCGGTTGAGCTAAGAGCCAATTAATGTTAAAATAAACGACACTTATGTAATAATATATACATTATTATTTAACTTTCAAATGATGGATGAAAATTTTAACAATGTTCCATGAATGCGATATTATTGTCATTAATAATAATTATCAATATTCCAATCTTAGGCGACCATTCCTATAAGATGGGACAATAATTTCCACAATGTCAGATTGTGAAAATGTTAGACCTATTTTACACTCATATAATTATAGCAGAATTGTTCGTATTGTACTGTATTTTTGTTTATTGGCAAGGAAATTCGCTGTCAGTCAAAAAGGCAGTAATTAACAAGCAGATCGAGATATTACTGTTGTAGAAATATATAGGCCTATGCTATATTGTTCAATATAGTTTTTATCGTGCCTTTATGGATTGGGATAGCCTAAGTGTCTTAGCGGCTTCAATATTTCTATCAAGTGTCCTTTAGGGGTAGCGGCTATAATATATAAAAGTTTCTCAGCATCATTCTTGACAAGATGTTACCTAGGTGCGGTCAATGGTGGAGATTGTATCGACTGTCCTGATGTTACTGACACATCCATCGCGGCACATGATTTGTGTTATTGATTATTGCCATAAACAGCACATCATCAGCTTGGCTTGCCAAATAGTCTGCCGCCCAGGCCTTTGATGGAAGGAAACCCATCCGCTTTGCTCATCTCACGAACCGTTAAATCCGTTCTCGTTCCCCTGCGCCCAGAAATCTCACCATACTGGAGATCGACGCATACATAAGTCTACCCATCGTGATAGCACGCATGACGTGAAATTGCAATGGACCTGTATTGTCATAGGCTACCTAGCTCTCCCTAGGAGAGTTTTTAAGGCATACAATGACGAGGAGCACTCGTGAACTCCAGACCGCATCAACATCTGCATGATGTAACCTTAATTAGGCTTAAGTTTCTCATCAAAAGTCACACCCAGAATGTTGACGACGTGGCGTATACGACGTTATACGTCCTGTACTCCTGTTATTCAAATTTATCACCAGCACACAAAATTAATAACTTTTAAAGAATTTGTTAGGACTTTTAATTTTTAATTTCAATGCCGAGTGTAGGCCTCCATAAGACATGCAACAATTGGCCGATTTAACATACAACCTGCCGATGCAGCCATAGGCCTACTTTTGCTTTCTCGGCCGCTGGTCCTGCAGCCTGTTTCCTGTTACACTTTGCCAATTTCCTGGGGGTCACTCCACCTTGTCCTATTCTAGTCTCTTAAGACTGTTTTATTTAGTCGATGTTGGGTAAGGAGAGCTCCTGAGTAGATAGTCTTGAAGGGGCACTATAAAAATGCTTCTGTTAAGGCTTAAATAATTGTGCCACAAACAGACTCGTCATCTCAGATAATGACGGACCCTTTCACACATAGCCTTTGGCTCGTGGATTCTGGTCTTGCACGGTCCACACTGCAGCCTATTTATTCTTTTAGCCATATAGCACAGCATCATCGTCATAATAATTATTATATGGGACACATTATATAGTATAGTATAGTGTCTATCCCATCTTACGGTTTAGTAGCAGATCGTTCCACAACAAATGTTTGAGTTATCGCTCAACTCCATGGTCACGATCGAAGAATAAATGATCAAAAATTAAAATGATACTAGACCTATTTCAAATGTATAGACCTACCATGAAATCAAAGAGATCTGTATCACGCTTTCTTTGATGTGCGAGCAAAATAATTTGAAACAACACATCAGCGAACATGAACATTCTCACTTATCAACAATACAATACAACAATACAACATCACCGGAAGTAGTTATAGCTGCTATAAAGGCCTAAGGTCTAATATTTGTGATACGTCACTCGCAACTCTAGATATAGTGGCCGTCGACCTATGGCAATAATAATAGGTCTGTCCCATCTTACGAATCCTCCCATCTTTGGTGACCTTCCCCTATAACTCGTTCCATTGAGATCTTAATGCTGACATGCCGCAGTCACTTCCAAAGAAAGTAATGACTAAAGAAAATAATTCGATCGATATAACCCATAATTATAAGCAGGGCTTAACGTGTGCCTGGCGGTCGTGGACGGCATCCAGACACTTATTTTAAAATCTGTACACCGTCCTGCCACGTAAAATTATTTGGCCCGCAGTCCTCGCACAGCAGGGAAAGGTATACAGGTGCGTCCAGGCACTTCTTTTTCTACACTTTAAGCACTGGATATATGTCAGACTGAGTGGGCATTATCGGGCTGCAGTGGCGCAACCAGGGGGGTGCTGGGGAGTGCTTGAGCACCCCCCAGGGCTAAAAAGGTGACCCACGCAATTTTTCCAAATCCGAGGAGTTTTTTGTGAGGTGGGGTGGGGGGTAGGGGTCTTTCGCTTTTCAGTATTTCAGATTACACAATCCAGGGCTGTTTTTAAGGAATTTTTAGAACTGCACAATCCCTTCTTTTCTTTCCCATCCTCCATGGTCAATTACTCCAAATCGGAGGGAAATGGCCTTTTTCAACTAGTTTTAACTGCACAGAAGTGCTTCCACATGTTTCTACAATTGCACAAATCCATTTAGAACTGCACATTTTGTGTAGCCTACAACTGCACGCTAAAAAAAGCTCTGACACAATCAAGCAAGTTCCTTCATTCTTATGAATCTTAGTCAAGTTTATGGTTCATAAAGCTCTAGATTTCAGTGTTTAGCTGGTCTACCTGAGTTTGTCTGGGTCTCGAGAATTTGCCTATAGTGATGAATTAAAAGTGCTTTGTTATAATTGGTGAGACACTGTAATGTAAAGGCATAAGCATATTATGCTTATGTCTTTACATTGCAGTGTCTCACCAATTTATTGATAATATGCTACGACATACATGTATATAGTTATTGATAATACCATATGTGCTATTTTATTAAGGCCTAGTTAAGAATTGTTTCCTTCAAATTAGTACCGGTATTATAATAATCTATAGATATTCAGCTTTGTTTGATCTAGATATTTCTAGCGGAAAAAGCGCCCAGAAACAAAAATTTCCCCCCAGAAAATTTGACAAAATGATAGTTTTTAGTTGCTGTTTATTATAGCCTATTGTACTACATAGACTGCCATATTATACCATGATCTTATTTCCTACTATATAATTATAATTTTGTTATTTATTATTATAATATAATTATTATAATATAATTATTATACTATCGTATGATATTATAATGTGCATAACTTGCTGTCATGGGCGGATATTTAGGGCGATAGGGGAGACGTAAGTAATTGGGAGGCAACACTCTGAAGTTTTAAACCCCAAAGTTCGTGGCAAGGGGACGGAGATGCTTATATCCCCCAATATGGCATAAATAGTTCATAAATATTATTAAAAATTTCTGCAGTGTTATCCGCTGTTTATCCATATATAGCCTATAATGAGCAATTTTGTTAAGACGACAGCCTAAAATGCTGTCATTACAGTGTGTGCAAATTAAAAAAATTCTTGAACGATGGGAGGAGACATTTTATTGAAATCTTATATCACGTCTCTGAGCAAAAAATCATGAGTTATTTTGTAAAAATTACAGCTTTAAAGTCACGGTGCACTGTGCAGTTCCAAAATTTTTAAGTAATTGTGAGGCAACACTCAGAAATTTTAAACTAAAATCTATGACTATCAGCATTGAAAATGAACAATTTTATTAAGTTGACAGCTTAAAAGCCAACCATTACAGTATAGGAATAAAAAAACTAAACAATGTGAAGGGGCATTGAAGTCTTACACAATGTCTTTCAGCAATGAAATCATGATAAATTTCGTTAAAATGACAGCCTAAAATGATGCCACTGCAGTGTGAAAATAAAAAATTCTACGTTGGGGATCGAGGAGGCTCAATGGCTCATCCCCTGCCCAATTAAGCCCCTTCCCCTGCTAGGCCTATGTTGAAATCTGAAACCACTCTTCTTTTATCAGCACTGAAGTAATAGAGTTATTTTGCTAAGTTTGCATCTAAAAATGGTACCAAAATAAACGTGGAAACTCAGAAAAATAATTTTTTTTAAATTGCGAGCATAATTATTCATTGAGATTTAGACCACTCTTATCAGCACTTAAATAGAATAGCAATTTTGCTTTAGATGGCAGCTTAAAATGCTGCCATTGCAGTGTGGAAATTAGCAGTGGCGGCGCTAGGGGGTTTAGGGGGCTAAGCCCCCTATAAAAGGCTAAGCCCCCTAAAATAGGCTATCCGTTTTTTACATTGAAATATTCACGATTTTCGACCGGATGACTAAAAAAGGTCGTCAGAAATTTCAGCGGATGCAAATGTTAAATTTTTCTCCGCGAGGCTTCAGCCCCCCAAACAACTGAAATCCTGGCGCCGCCCCTGGAAATTAGAAAATTTCTTATGTGGAGGGGCACATCTCCTTCCAAACCCCTGCCCTTTTCCGTCGGATGCTCGCTTTTCCCTAGAAACCTTGATTCCCAGAGAAGAGACTAGATAAAACACTGGTTATTAGGGGACGGGCTATTTCTGCCACTCACGAGCTATTATAGGCCTACGACTCTTTGTCTTATTTAATCAAATGGGAAAGGACTTTTTGAAATCTTAAACCATGTTTTTCTTAAGTTTTCATGACTTTATCGCTCATAAATACAGCTGGCAAACAAGGGCCTGAAACGTGCTCTAGCTGATGTCTAAAGTAAAAAATGCGTTGGTTTCTGGGGCTCCGCCCCAGACCCCGCTCAGGTCCGCTGGGGGAAGCTTACGACGCTCCCCCCAAACCCCTAGTCGGCGTTGGCTTCGTTCCTTCGGCACTCGCTGCTTCGCACCTTTGACGCTTACAGTAATAATTCTGAGCACCCCCCAGGAAAATATTCTGGTTGCGCCCCTGTCGGGCTGCGAGTCTGCGACCGATGGTAATTATAAGCCCTATACGTACGCGGATAGGCCTAAGCTTATAGCCTACAACGTGTACTCACTTCACAAAAATAATATTTGTGTGTAGCCTATAGGGCTATAGACCTGAGAGTCGACCCCAATAAGTCGACCCCAGTCGACTTGGTCATCCCAAGTCGGGTCGGGTCGTTTCTGCTCACCGCAACTGACCCCAAGTCGAATTTTGAAGATTGAAGTCACTTGAAGTTGTTTTTACCACAAGTCGACTTAAACCGACTTGAGACACAACATAGTTAAATTTGTCACTTCTAACCAATGATCGTGACAACATTCAAGCAGATTGTATTGCCTAGTGTGTTTACAAAAATGAATGAGGTCTTTGCTAAACAGAGACTTTAGGCCTACTGATTATTTTACCGATGGGCTGTCGTGCAGACTGCCGTCTGCCGATCTATTCATATAATTCGTAATTCTATGCTAAAACGTCACGCTTAGGCATGCGCTTAATTAAAATGGTGAAACAAAATGTTACTAAAATATTAGCACATGTGCTTATCAAGCAATCAGTGAACTTCTAGTGGTCAGTGAATTCGGCGCAAAGAAAGCTGGATCCTTGGTATGCTGCATCCGCAGTTGTCTGCGGACGGAAAGACTATTGTAGGGTCAATTGGACAACGACCCTGCCAGCATGCCCAGTCAGAGCCCATCTCAAAATTACGTGGGCTCATGGGCTTGGGCTAGCCCAGATCCGTCCCAACTGGGCAAGATATGAGGAGCCCATAGTCCAAATAAAATTCGATTTCGGTGGCAAAGAAGCTCATGTACTTGAGCTGCTCACATCTAACCCATTCATTATTGAAGCCAGAAAGTCAAAACTAACATTAAAAATATCAGAATTTTAGGTGGGCAATGGATGGGCTGGTGGGCTTGGGCTACCCATATCGAGCCCACTTGGGCCTGAGATCAAAAGCCCATTAACAAAAACTTGTGGTGTAAGATTTTTGGATGGGCAGCAAGTGGGCTCATGGGCATGGGCTGCCCAAATGGGGCCCATCTAAAATCGTGGTGAGAAGCCCACTAACCATCCGTTTCAAAATCCAGCATACGAGTGAGCAATATATGGGCTCATGGGCATGGGCTGCCCAAATGGGGCCCATCTAAAATTGAGGTGAGAAGCCCATTAGCCCTCCGTTCCCAAATCCAACATTTTGGGGAGCAATAAATTCCCTCCCTGACCCCCATCACACGTACCCCACCACACTCCGACCTCCACCGGTACGCGACCCGTGAAATCCGGACTGGCAAAAGCAATGGCCTTAAACACCTCTAAAACGCTTTTATGCGTATGGCACCCGAAAGAAAAATGCTGTAATTAATAAATAACTTAAGCCTGTGAGGGAAACGGACAGTAGGGAAAATGAGGGCCTTTGCCCCCACCCTGGCCCCCATGGTGGCAGAGATTCGCCGACCCCAATGTCGGGTCGACCCCGAGCCCCCTGCGAAGGTTTGGGGTCGATTGCTTCAAAACTGTGGCCGTGTATAATAGATAACAACAACAAAAACCTTACTAAAATATATATAAGATTTAATCACACCCAAATGTTGGTTTAGGAAATGGACGGTTAATGGACTTCTCACCTCAATTTTAGATGGGTCCAATTAATCTAGGTAACCCATACCCATGAGCTCATGGCATTTATTGCTCCCCAAAATGTTGGAATTGGGAACGCAGGGCTAATGGGCTTGTGAGCTTATCCCTCACGCCTTTCCAGTCTCTTCAAAAGTTCAGCAGCGCAGCCTATAGACCTAACCTAAATGACTGTACTGGGGTAGCTAATGGCTAGTTTATAAGTGTCTAAAGTTCTTTAACTTGTTTACTTAAAACAACGATCGGTTTCTTGTATTCAGTTTCTTCAAATCTCCAAAAGTTGCAATCAACACAAAATTCACCAACAACGGCAAACAATTCAATGATACGACAGAAACGCCATCTTATTATCTCTTTACTCTAACTACACCTTCTACACATGACTAGCACACCTACAAGTGCCTATCTCACTCTTAGTGTACACTCTTCCTTCAGCCGCTCTGTCCGTCTCTCTGTCCCTCTCTGTCTTTCTCTCTCTCCGGCGACGTCGCGCCGCTGCAACTTTCCCGCCACCCAGGCACCTGGCCTTCCTCAGCTGTACGCTCTTGCATAACAATTAGCTGACCATTATAATGCTACACAAAATTAGCTTACATTACCTCTTTCCTTTCTTTTAAAGAGAGCTAATTATCTTTAAAAATTAGCGAACGTACCTTAATTAAACAATGCAAACAATTCTTAATTTAGCCTAACATCGGAAAACATCTTACGCTACAGTCTAGACAAACAATCCGCTACTACATTCAGTTTAGGCTACCTTTCTTGTAGTTCAACAGAATGTCAAAATTTTGCAACGATAATGACCATCTGACTAACTTAGCAGATTTTGACATTGATTCAGTCAAGTAAACTAAAGGATTATTATTTGTAAACACATTGATTTTAGAACCAATAATAATTTCTTTCAACTTGTTTAAAGCCCAAATGATTGCATAGGCTTCCTTCTC
The DNA here is from genome assembly GCA_949752735.1 of Lumbricus terrestris. Taxonomy (NCBI): domain Eukaryota; kingdom Metazoa; phylum Annelida; class Clitellata; order Crassiclitellata; family Lumbricidae; genus Lumbricus; species Lumbricus terrestris. The sequence continues at coordinate 17,385,055 of OX457039.1, read as the reverse complement.
AATCGTCGCCCATCTCCTCTGGGTATCTGTCAGTTTCTGACTGATAAATGAAACGGGACGTTCTATCCCTTCATTGTCCACCTGTGATAGAACAGCTCCCACAGCAAAATCACTGCTATCACAGTACAAATTAAATGGTTTACCAACCTCAAACATATATAGAACCACATTTGACAATACAATCTGTTTAAGTGAATCAAAGGATTTCTGATGTGCATCAGTCCAAACAATGTTTTCAGGTACTTTCTTACTGGTTAAGTCTGTCAATGGTTTAGCAATTTCAGCAAAATTACAAATAAATTGTCTGTAAAATCCAAAAAATCCTAAGACCTGTTTCACTTGCTTCTTCGTTTCAGGCTTCTTCAAATTAATCAAACTGTCAATCCTATTTGGATTCATCATCTTCTTCCCTGATCCTATAAGGTGACCGATGAATTTCACCTCACTCTTATCAAACACACATTTCTTCAAGTTCAACGTTACATTATGCAGTCTTATTTGTTTCAAAAACAATTCCAAATGTTTTAAATGAATGTCCCAATCATCAGAATGTACAGCAATGTCATCAACATACGGTTCAGTGAATTCATGAATCGGTTGCAAAATCATATTTATCGCTTTTACAAAAGTCCGTCCAAAGTTAATCATTCCAAAAGGAACACGCGTAAATTCGTACAGTCCATTATGTGTAACAAACGCAGTCTTCCATTGATCACTCTTCTTTACAGGACAAGTCCAATAGGCACTGCGACAGTCCATAACGGAAATAAACTTGGATTTCCCGACTTTGCTCAAGACATCATTGACGATTGGCATAGGATATCTACAGTTCTCAGTAAAAGAGTTAATGTATCTGTAGTCGCACGCCAGTCTCAAGGATCCATCCTTCTTTTTGACAATGACAAGTGGACTTGCCATTCTGCTTGACGATGGTTGAATGATGTTTTCTTTCAGCATCTCTTGTATTTGTCTTTCCACTTCTGCACGGTATATTAGTGGTATTCGATATGCCATGAATTCTCTTTCTCGAAAGTCTGGTTTCAACACCACTTCATGTTCTACTAATGTGCATAGTCCGGGTTTGTCAGAAAATCTGTCTGCATAACGATTTAGTATTTCAAGCAATTGTTTCTGTTTATCGCTCGTAAGGTGTCCAATTTGTTCATAATCCAATTGGAGAGATTTCTGTTTTGTCTCGGAGTGGTCTTCTTTCAGTGGTATTTCTACAACTGATCCGAATTCGTCATCCTCTTCCACGATCAGACCACACGACAATGATCTTGTGATGAACTTTCTCATCTTGTTGGCATGAACAATCCGTCGCCCACTTTCATTCATGTCCACGAGATACGAATATTTGGATCTTCTTTGCAAGACAGTGCATGGACCATGCCATCGTGAGATCAGTTTATTGGTTGACGTTGGATACAACACGATGACGTTTTCTCCTGGTTCGAATTCTTTATCTTTTGCTCTTTTGTTATATTGACTGGCGTATTGTTTTTGTTTTTCATCAGCACACAAATCTTTCATACTCGTATCCACTTCACTATCGCTTCCGGAATCATCATAATCATCACGCTCACATGCAGCCATCTCTTCTTCAATTTCATTGCTCCCGGATGTAATAGCTTCTTCTTCTTGAACACTTTGTTCATCTTCGCTTTCGGTGTCATCGTCTAGCAAACTTTCATTTAGCTTTTCCTGTTCTCCTTCTTCCACTTCTCTGTGCTCTCGTAGTCACATTCGCTTGTAGTTCTCCTTGCAGCACACTCACTGGTGGAATCTCTTTCAGTTCTGCGATTATCTCTGGATGTAGCAAGAACTATTCTTTGTTATCTTTACACAAAATTGCCGGAATAGTTAAATATGGCGCAATATTTACTTCTTTGTCTTTCAAATTTGTTCCTACGTCATGACAACTCATCCGCACTTCTATTTTCACCAACTTAGCTGGAATGGGCTCTCCAGCGACACATTGCAAATGTACCCTGCCAATTTCTTCTACGATTGCTCCTTTCAACAATTCTTCATTGATTACTGGAATCTCAGTACCAGAGTCAATCAATGCTTGGACTTGCACGGGATGACAACTGTCATCATTTCCACGTATCTCTACATTCACGTGCTGTAATAGAGTCTTCTTCATACGTTGACAATCATCTTTACTTTCAGTTTCTCGACCAATTTCTGTAATGGGAGCAGATTTTACCACTTCTCTCTGTATAGTAAACTGAGGCGTGCACTTCATGACTGACTTCACTTCCGTTTCGCGGTTATCTTGTTCTTCCAGCTGATTAGGTGCATTCATTACTTGAATCTGATTTACTCTGAGGTTTTCTGCACTTCGACTAAATCTATTTCTCAGATTTGTCATTCTGGGTGGTACTGGTACTTGGCAATCCTTCACCAAATGTGTGTCTGACTGGCAATTATGGCATCGTTTCCTAACAATATTTCTCTGTTCGGTGCTTTCCCGCCTGTAATTGTTGTACGGAGTGTATGCTGCATTGCCTTCTCTTTGGCGTCCCATCGCTGGAGTTCGACTGTAGATTTGTCTGTCCCCCGTTGCCTCCTTCCTATCTTGCCCAAACTGTCTTCCATTATAACTATCTTTCCTTACTTCATTACTTCTGGCTTGGTTTCCTGTTTCTTTGCTATTACTGTTCCACCTGGTTTGCTTTGAACTATTACCCCATGCTTCATATTTCGGTTTATCGTGAAACATTACACCAATTCGATTATTTACATGTATGTCTGCGAGATCTGCAACGTTACTAGCTTCCAAGCATTCAGTACCCTCTTTTGCAAGTACAAACTGTAGTGGACCCGGTGGTAGACATTCTTTCAACTTATCCGCCACCAACAGATCAAACAACTTCTCATAGTTTTTGCCCACTCGCCTACTTCTGACATAATAGTTCAACAAATTCTTCAATCTTGCTGTAAACATAGTGTATGTCTCCTCTGCCGTTTTCTTCGCATCTACAAATCGTGATCGATATTCTCTCGCTGTCAATTTAAATTCTTTCAGTAAATGCTCTTTCACTACATCGTAATTGTCTAGATCATCAAAAGACAATCGGTTTAGCACTGTTCTCGCTCTTGGTGTCATTAATGGTAACAGCAATTTGACCCAAAACTGCTTTTCCACCGTAAAACTGTTGAATGCATTCTCAACTGTCTCAAAATATAATGGTACTTCCATCATATCATATGTCATCTTAGATAACACGTGTTTCATTGCATCACCTATCTTCTTAATCTTAGACACCATTGTCTCACTTTCTCGTATCTTATTTTGTTCTGACTCCTCTCGGCTCCTTCTATCGTCTTCGTCTCTTTTCTTCAATCTATTTTGGTCTTCCTCCCTACGCAGTTCTTCTTGTTCTATCTTCTGCTGCAACAATTCTAGCTGCTTTCTGCGTTCCTCCTTTTCAATAGCCATTTCTCGTAGCTGTGCTTCCTTAAAAGCGAGTTTCTTTTTGTTCTATTTGCACTTGTTCTTCCCTTTCTCTTTCCGCTGTTTCCAGACTTTCTTTCTCCATTTTCAATTCTTCCTGTCGAATTTCTTCGGCTTTTTCTAATTCTGCCAAACGCATAGTTTCCTTGTCTTCCTCACGAGCCTTTTGCTCTTCAATCTGTTGTTTCCGTATTTCTTCATCACTTTTCTTTGCTCTCTCGTATTCTATCATTAATTCCATCTTTCTTCGTTCTGCTTCGTCACGATCTGTTTTCAGTTGTTCTAACTGAAGCTGGAATTGTTGCTTCTGCATCTCTATCTCTTCTTGTCTCATCCTTTCTGCTCGTTCTGCTTGTTCTTTCTCTTCTTGTCTGATCTTTTCTGCTCTTTCTTTCTCTTCTTGTCTCCGTTCTTTCTCTTCCTGCCTCCTTTGTTCCTCTTTCTCCTTCTCTTGTTGTCTCCGTTCTATCTCTTCTTGTCTCCTTTGTTCCTCTTTCTCCTTCTCCTCTCGTCTCCTTTGTTCCTCTTTCTCTTTCTCCTCTTGTCTCCGTCGCTCCTCTTTCTCTTTCTCTTCTTGTTTCCGTTTTTTCTCTTCTTGCCTACGTTGCTCCTCCTTCATCATCATAAATTGTATCAACGCCTCCATAGACATCGGTGCCTGTGGTTTTTCAACTGGCTTCTCCTCAGCCCCACCAACCGCACCTTTCTCTTCAGCTTCCTTTTAAGCCAAACCTCAGCTAAAGCTTCCATAAAATTTTCCCTAGACATCACATCGACTTCTTCCACATCTAGACCGGCTTCAATTAGATATTTTATTATTCGATCAGAATTTAAAGCCATCTTTTTTATATCTGCTTTCTTTTGTTCTGTAAGTTTCTCCATCTTACTTCTTTACTTCAGTGATTTACGTGAAGAAATCGAGGGAGTGGCTATGATTTTTGTGATTGGTTGACTTCAATTCTTATTGTTCCTCGAATAAACAAGCAAGTTTTGTATACCTCTCTCTGGCGTTGCGTTGTCGTAATGTCGTTCGCATGCCCGTTGTATCTTCTCACCAGTCTCCTCGGAGGCGTGGGTTCGAATCCCACCGCTGCCACCAAAATGTGAGCTTATCCCTCACGCCTTTCCAGTCTCTTCAAAAGTTCAGCAGCGCAGCCTATAGGCCTAACCTAAATGACTGTACTGAGGTAGCTAATGGCTAGTTTATAAGTGTCTAAAGTTCTTTAACTTGTTTACTTAAAACAACGATCGGTTTCTTGTATTCAGTTTCTTCAAATCTCCAAAAGTTGCAATCAACACAAAATTCACCAACAACGGCAAACAATTCAATGATACGACAGAAACGCCATCTTATTATCTCTTTACTCTAACTACTCCTTCTACACATGACTAGCACACCTACAAGTGCCTATCTCACTCTTAGTGTACACTCTTCCTTCAGCCGCTCTGTCCGTCTCTCTGTCCCTCTCTGTCTTTCTCTCTCTCCGGCGACGTCGCGCCGCTGCAACTTTCCCGCCACCCAGGCACCTGGCCTTCCTCAGCTGTACGCTCTTGCATAACAATTAGCTGACCATTATAATGCTATACAAAATTAGCTTACAGGGCTTCTCACCTTAATTTTAGATGGGCCCCATTTGGGCAGCCCATGCCCATGAGCCCATATATTGCTCACTCGTATGCTGAATTTTGAAACGGATGGTTAGTGGGCTTCTCACCACGATTTTAGATGGGCCCCATTTTGGCAGCCCCTGCCCATGAGCCTATTTATTGCGCACTCATATGTTGGATTTTGAAACGGAATTTTAATGGGTTTCTCACCACAATTTTAGATGGGCCCCATTTGGGTAGCCCATGCCCATGAGCCCACATGTCACCCATCCAAACATCTTACACCACAAGTTTTTGTTAATGGGTTTTTGATCGCAGGCCCAAGTGGGCTCGATATGGGTAGCCCAAGCCCACCAGCCCATCTATTGCCCACCTAAAATTCTGATATTTTAATTTGTAATTGTAATTGTAATCTACCGTACATGACTGGTGCTGCGACCTGAACAGTGAATTATAACTCATTCACTTGAGCTGCAGTTGAACCAAATATGTTGTTCAAAGAGTATTGAAAAGGAAGTCCGAGACCGGTTGCTGTGAGATCGGTGTGTTGCTGTTTAACGACATTGCCATCTGAGTCAAATCATCGGTGGCGGGTGATTGGCAATGACGACTACTATCGTAATAATAATCGTAATCGTATTGTCCAAATTTATAAAGTGCTACTCGAAAGCCATGCGCGGGGCACCGGCTATCTACGGTGTACTTGCAACCACCTTCGGTCGGACTAGGCCTACTCTTTTGGACTGCCCTTCTGACTATTCACTAGCCACAGCGCTTGTGAATAAGCTGGTGCCCTGCACATGGGTTTCAAGTGGCGCTTTAGAAATTTTGAGGTTACAGACTTATATTACCGCCCAGTGCGTTTGCCGACGTTTTTATCAATGAATATCATTATTATAGTTTGTTGCCCCTATTCAGTGTTTATGGAGGCGCTAAAGAAATTTGTTGAACCTGACGGAAGTGGTCCAAAATGGCTGTTCGCGCAGTTTATGCTACTTCGGTTTTTACAAATCTGTTCAAATGTCGTCGAAAATGTAGAAAAGCGAAACTCAACCATTCCGCTTGTGTTTTTGGGTATGATCTTACATTATTTTCATGCTTTACGATGGTTTTGGTTTGGTTGTCTCTACTTCAGGGCGGACTGTATCTAATGCGGTGTCGCTGATCATGAAAGGCCTTGCACGTGTAGGCTATGTAGTTACTGTATTGGGGGTGGTGCATCAGTCATGAGGATGAGGGCGGTTTTCCATACCACTGTCCAGGAGTTTTTCTGCTTTTCCAGTCTCTGGTAGAGATAAAGAACGGCTCGGTACCACATAAACGGGTAAACACGCACACTGTATGCCCGTACTCCAAACAATATGGCTGCCAACGAATGCAATAAAATTAGAGCAACATGCATCCCAACATGCAAAGCGCGGTTATATTCTATAATGACTCGGTAGACGTTCTAGAATGACTCGGTAGACACCAAGAACTAACGTTGCAGCGTTGTTATCTTTAATAAATCCAACTTCTAGTTTGCCGAGAATCCTTTTAATCGATCCAGCTTCTCTTTAGGCAAGAATTTGTTCGATAAATCCCGCTTCTATTTCGTCAGCAAATATTTTTCAGCCATTTTTCATTGAAAATTATTGTTCATCAATCCAGCTTCAGAATGACTGCACTAACCCTAAAACTAACCCTAACCGACCCTCTCGACGCCTAACCTGAGCCCTAACCGACCCTCACACGAAAAATCCCGCTTTAATTTCGTCAGAAAATATTTTTCATCAAATTTATAAAAAAAGTTACTTGCTACCGAGTCATTATAGAATATAACCCAAAGCGCTCAGTAAGTAAGTAATCTGCTACTTGTTTTTTATCCGACCACCAAGACACCAACAACTAACGTGGCAGCGTTGTTATCTTTAATAAATCCAACTTCTAGTTTGCCGAGAATCCTTTTAATCGATCCAGCTTCTGTTTAGGCAAGAATTTGTTCGATAAATCCCGCTTTTATTTTGTCAGCAGATATTTTTCATCAATTTTTCATTGAAAATTATTGTTCATCAATCCAGTTTCAATTTCAACAGAATGACTGCACTAACCCTAAAACTAACCCTAACCGCCCCTCACGGCGCCTAACCTGAGCCCTAACCTACCCTGATGCGATAAATCCCGCTTCTATTTCGTCAGAAAATATTTCTCATCGAATTTATAAATTTTGGTGGTCGGATAAAAAAAACAAGAACCAGATTACTTACTTACTGAGCACTTTGCATGCTGGGATGCATATTGCGATGCCGTCGATAGGATAGGTCGCTGCGCTCTAATTTTATTGCATTCGTTGGCAGCCATATTTTTTGGAGTACGGACACCCAGTGTGCGTGTTTACCCATAAACGGTATGACCGTCACAGATATAGGCAGAATAGAGCGGTCTGAACTACGGCGATCGATAGCCCAATGTTTCGTGAAAGTAAGTAAGGCAATCATTGTTTCACAAGATGGAAAATAGTAGCCTATGATAAAGTAGGGCCTACATAGATAACCTGGTAATCTATCGTTTTAGCGGAATAAATTATTCGCCATTGCACGGGATTTAGCGTTTATGGCATACAAGTTGGATTGACGACAAGAATTCTTGCTAAATAGAAGTCGGATTGATGAAAATAATTTTTAATATAATAGAAGTGGGATTTGTGAAAACATTGTTGCTGAAATTGGAACTGGATTGATGAAAAGTAGTTGTTATTTAAATAGAAATTAGATTGATAGGAAAACAGTCATTGTTGAAATAGAAGCGGGATTGATTAAATAACATCTTGCCTAAATGGACACCTGATTGGTGAGAATGGTTCACGCAAAAAGTAGAAGCCGGATTGTTGAAAAGTAATTATGCTGCGCCAGGCCAAAAATTTGGTATAATTTATTCCGCTAAAACGATAGATTACCAATGACCTTAGCTAAATATCCGTTGTATGGGGTGGTTGGGGTAGAGAAGGTTATTTGTATATACATTATAGGTGGGTGTGAACAATAATGTGCTGGTGCGTACGGGGGGGGTGTAGGACATTAGCCCCCTGAACATTATCCCCCGGACAAAAGCCCCTGGACATATTCCACCCCCCCCCCGATTTTCCGTAGGACATTATCCCCCTGGACAAAATCCCCCCTTATGGACAAATCATAGAATAATGCCGTAACCGATCAGACTTGTCACTGGCATTCACATGCTAACGAAATTTCTTAGTGTCATTTAGGTCCTAATTGTGTCAGCAGACCTATTGACTTAGATTTGAAATGAACGAATGGGAATCGTATGTAGGTATGTATAGGCCTACAGTCTGCTTCTTTAGTATCCTACAACAAGGTTTGTTAACGTCAGTTAGGCTACGTCTGAGCTTCGTAGGCTTATTAGCGTCATTTTCATTCAAAATTAGATTCAATAATTAGATAAATGAACGAATGGGAATCGTATACAGTAAGTAGGCATACTTGTTAGTGTCAGTTATGGCTACAACAGAGGTTTATTTACGTATGAGCTTCGTAGACTTCTTTGTGTCGTTTCAGACCTTTGAATGTTTTATAATACACATATTAAACCTTCAATTAACTTTTAACTTATTCTTACAGTCAACTAATGTGTAATGTTTAGACATTCAGTCAACATAAGCCCATTGTTATATTTTGTGCATCATTTTAAGATAATTATATAATCGACGGGGGGATAATGTCCTACCCCAGGGGAGGGATAATGTCGGGATAATGTCCGGGGGGGCTTTTGTCCGGGGGGGCTAATGTCCGTTCCCCGCGTACTGGGGGATGGGTTGATATTACTATTTCTCTGCGTACGTAATATACCGGTAATTATAGATTGCTCCTAAGAGATTATTTTCTGCCTATAGAGGCAGTTATAGCATGTACTTAGTTTGTTGATGCCATTGTAACCACATGTGCTGTTTTACGGTGCCAAAGAAATTGTCTTTATTATTATTATTCTTTAAGTTGCCTTATTGCTGCCTGTATAATGCACTGCTTGAATTGTCTCTGATTGTTAATTACGTTTAGCACCACCAAGAAGTTTGCGATCAGATCTGTCAACTGCGGATTGTTCAATGAAGAAAATATTATTGTTCTGATCAATGATTGGCTGACTTACTTTCGCGGAAATATTGTGCTATCGTTCGCCGTAGGTGAGACTGCTCTATTCTGCCTATATCTGTGACGGCCATACTATTTGGTGGGGCGCGGTGGTGTAGTGGTGGCGTCGTTGCCTTGAAGCCGGACGGTTCGAGGTTCGAATCCACCTCAAGTCGCCGCGTAGGGACCTTGGGCAAGTTCTTCACTCGCAATTGCTCAGCGCTTCGGCGTGAAACTCTGATGCAGTGTCCGCTCTGCAGTCGGAAGCGCCTCTGAGTAGGTAGCTTGAAGGGGCGCTATAACAAGTGCACATACATACAATGTCATACATACATACATACATATTTACGTGCTACCGAGCTGTTCTTAGCCTCTGCCCAATCTCTTAAAGCGCACATGGATAATTGCTACCATATGGACTGCCCTTCTTTACGTTTTTCTGTTATTTCTATAATGTAGGTAGATGAGCGCATCAGCTTGGTCGCCGATTTGCAGTCAGCAAATATGGTCGCTCCTGATTGGGGGGGTAGAATAGAGCGCTCGTACCTACACATCTATGGATTGGATCTACAGCTTATTTCCGTGAAAGTAAGTAAGTGAATTAGTGTCCGTGAACATAGCTTATTGGCAATAACGGGTGCATAAGTTTACTGGGGTCGCGAGTGTAGGTTAGGGTCAGATCAGGTGCTGTGGGGTTGTTCAGGATCAGGTTGGGCATCGTGGGGTCGTTTTAGTATCAAGGTGAAGCGTTTTGAGGGTCACTTAGGGACAGAGTTTGGCATTGTAAGGGTCGGTTACGGTCGAGTGTTTTGTAGCTTAGGCCAAAAAAAATGATGTGTTTCCGGTAACCCGACCGACCCTCTTTCATTGCCGTGACTCAAATAATTTTGTGAAATTTTTTTATTTAAAAAAAAATGTTAGTAAAAAAAATTTAATTTTTTTTTCAAAATTTTTATCGGCATAATACGGTGACATTTCCTTCTGTATAGAGTTGGATCTTAGGCAAAAAATGTTGTGTTTACCGGTAACTCGACCAACTCACTTTTATTGCCGCGACTCGGAAAATTTTGTGTAAATTTTTTTATTTACAGTGACATTGCCTTAGAGTTTCACGCCTCCCTAATTACTTCCTGGTTGCGAGTCTTGAGAAACCTCTAGCCTTATCATTCTCACTTGAGCCACCTCTAACGGTGACTAGGGAAAATAAATCTAGCAACCTCAAGTCTGCAGTAGACAATCTGCCCTGCTGGCCTCAGTGTGAGGTCTAAGTTTGTGGAAGTCAAGCCAAGGAGACAGCATGATGCTGGGATGGTGATTGTATATATCAAGATCTATTCTGACATTATTATTATTATTATTATTACTATTGACTATTTATATAGCGCACCTTCAAGATAACTGCTCAGAAGCGCTCCCAGTTCAACAATGGTTAAATAAGGCAGTTTTTAAGTGAGAAAGAAACATAGTGATGCGACCTCTAGGCTCTAGGCACTAGGCGGAGTGCAACAGGGAGCCCATTCCAGGTTCTAGGGCCAGTCACTGAGAAAGAACACCGCTGCATTATAGCAGTTCGACAGCAAGGGGCCAAGAGTTCAACTTGATCAGCCAATCGGATATATCAGATCGCCGCTGGACATCAGAGGCGGGACAGCAATAGTCGAGGCAAGAGACCACAAATGCGTGGACAAGATTGGCAGCAGCAGTAGGGGTCAGAGATCGAGATACCACTTTAAGTTGACGTAGTTGGTAGTAACAATCATGACAAAGTAAATTTATGTGTTTCGAGAACGTCGGCTCCCGGTCTAATGTGAACCCAAGGTCAGAGGAGGCAAATGTAATCCCAGAAAACTCAAGAGTTGAAGCAAAGTTAAGTTTTGCAAGTTGTTGGTGAGTGCCGAGCCATATGTATTGGGTCTTGTTTGGATTTAGTCGTAAGTGGTTGGAAGACGTCCAAGTTTCTAAGGTCTGCATGACCTGGTTTATTGCCTGAAACGCTGTAGCAGCTGCAGACGCCAGACAGTGAACATATGCCCGAAACATCTCTCTCCTCAAAACCAATTTCTTCTCTCCGGATACTTGCACAGGGAGTGGCATTGAATGTGCACTGTTGTGAGGGTGGTGTATAAATTACATTACTTAAACAAGCACAAGTTGTCAGAAATGATTGCATCAACCTTAATTTTTTTATAGTAATATTTTTTCTGAACGATAAGAGATTTGTAGCCCGCTACAAATACCAGGGTGAAATCCATCAGTGCTTTCTTGTTCACACTGGCATAAGCAGGTAGTAAGGTAGTAAGACTAGCTCAGTATTTAAGTAATGTTGGTGATGATTTTTGTAACTAAAATGTTAATATTTTTATTGATTTTTATTTTTATTGAATATAGGTAAACATTTACATTGGCTCATTGCTGAATTGCAGGAGATGAACAATACGACTGCCACTGACTGGGAATGAATAGAGCTATTTATAGCACGAATTAACTTGAGATGACTTGATAAAGTATAAATATACTATGATTATGATTAATCATGATGCTGATTACGATGATGATGATAAATTTTTCCTGTAGTTTTCTTGTAAAAATGTTGCTTTGAATAAATTATTTTAATTATAGTAATAATAATGACAATAATAATGCATTAATATTAATAATAATTATAATCTTAGTCACGCTTTAATGCCTTGAGTTTTGGGGAGACCTTTATGCAATATGATCGACACAGGAGCTCTAAAACCATATGCATTGTGTCGTAGAGGCTTAATGGATTATTCTGCCTCTATCAACTTACAAATATAGTGAAAATAACTTTTATAATGATAATAATAATATAGTAGTAATAATGATGGTGCGTGCTAATAATTTGTCATGATTTTGAATTAATTTGTAGCTGTCCAGAATTTGATGTGGCGATGAAGTGCACAGGACAAGCGTATGAGGACAGCGGCCAGATCTTTGAGAAGCACATGCTCTTCTTTTGGTACAGTTCTTCCCTAGTTCGGTTCTCTTGTCAAATGTGGTAATGTTTTGCATTGTAATGTATGTATTTATGTGTGCAAACATATACAATAGGGTGAATTAAAAAATAATCAAATTTTTTGGTGCTCTTGCTATTTTATGTTCCTTTTGGTAATAAAATGGCGTAAGCTCTGCCTTTAACTCTGTGGACCACTCAATTCTCCTGCAGCGCCTCTCCACTTTTTTCGGCTTAATGGACCAGCCTCTTGATTAGCTTATGTCCTTCTTAACTGACCGCTCAAACTGTGTAGTTCTTGGGTCGTCCAGGTCTGCTTGGGTCCCTGCCCTTCTTGGGATGCCCCAGGGTTTCGCCTTGGGTTCGCTGCTGTATCTTCTCTATACTGCTGATATCTGCTCCTTACTGGCATCTCAGGGGCTTCTGCACCAGCTATTTGCCGATGATGTGCAAGCCTACATTCATACCTATTTGGCTGATGCGATGGCCGCTGTCAGCCAGATGTGTAGGAAAATGGGTGTCCTCTCTCTCTGGATGGCCTCCAATCGGCTACTCTTAAATCCCCCAAAACACAGTTTATTTGGTTGGGTGGCTGTAGGCAACTTTGCAGGGTATTGACCGTTCTCAACTTGCTCTGCTCTTTCCTCATATCCTTTTTCCTCACAGTTCGTAATCTGGGACTCGCCCTCGATTCTGAACTCACTCTGTCCGAGCATGTGAACTTGGTTGCGTGGAGTGCCTATTACCAGCTTCGTCAGCTCCGGGTGGTCTATGGCTCTCTCTCACGATGCGGTCGTCGTCCTTGTTCATGCCTTTGTTACAAGTCGAAACGACTTACTTGCTGGTCTTCCCCTTGGGGTCCTGGGGCAACTTGATCGCGTCTTGCGTTCGGCTGCTCGCCTTGTTGGGTGGCTTCCTAAATTTGCTCCTGTCTCTGCCTCTATGCGCGATGTGCTGCACTGGCTGCCTGTGTCCCAGGCTGTCCCTGCGGATCTCGTGTCCAACTCAAGGTACTGCTCTTAGTGTCAAAAACTCAAACTGGACAAGCTCCTAAATACTTATGTGACTTGATGCAGTCTCTTCCCACCCTCTCCGGTCTGCTGATCGACTTGATCTCTTGTTCCCAAGGGCAAGGATTACTATGGCCCAACACCGCACCTTTGCCATTGTGGGCCCTTCTATGTGGAATGACCTCCCTCCCACTATCCGTAGTAAGATCTTATTGGGGATGTCATCTTCATCCCTTCGCTGCTTGGTCTATTTTATTTCCTCGGGGCTGTCATGCTGAGAGCGCCTCCGAATGGCTAGTCTGTAAGAGGCGCTTTATAAATACTTATATACAATACAATAAAGCCAACAGTTGCATTTGTAATATTTTCATTATTGCTTGTGTGCTTGATTGCTGAACTTTCAAATTGGAATATCTCGGAATTATACTTTTCGGACATAGAGCATTATAATTCTCAACTGACGAGTTGTTGGCGGTGGATGAGAGCTGTGCTTTATTACTCCCAAGATATATATATATATATATATATTGTGCAATGATTTATGCATGCATGCTTTATTTGTATTTTTTACATAAAAAGCCATATATTGTGTATCTAATTTTTTAGAAATTAGTGTGACTTTATTTTTCCACATGCAAATGTTTGAGGTCACTTAACCGAACACGTTCTGCATGGGTTGCTGCCTGCCTTGAAACATAAACTACTCAATATGGTCCAGGCCAATAATTAGAATAATTGAAGTTTTTTTACATACATTTGTAATGTTCAGTTTTTCACTTTTTCGTGATAGGTACCAAATTAATCAAATTTAATCGTATAATATACTGGTTATTTAAATTTTAAGAACTGATTGATTAATTTTGCAACTAGTACAAGTCCTACTTTTTTTTTTTATCTTGTCAAGTTTTTAGAGAAGAAATATTTTGTAATATTGAATGTTGTTTTTATTACATTGGCATATTCTGTCAAAATAACTTGTTAATCAAAGCTTTTTTCTTACACTGATTCAGCTTGACCTCACATCGTCAACTCAATACATTAATTGGTGTCCCTAGGTAGCGGGATAATTTTATCCCTTTAGGGCCTCCCCTTTTTGTAACCAATGAACAAGATGTGTTAACCTGTTATGCATACTTTGGTTGCAAAATAAAAATATTTGATTGATTGATTGATTGATTGATTGACCTGGAATTTGAAACACTGATGTCTGATACTTCTGTCCTCAGCGAGTTCCCTGCAATGATGGTGTAACTGTGGAACTACGCTTCACATTCCACAGTTCCAGCTGTCCAGCAGTTTTTTTGGAAGGCAGCTGATGGTAAATATACATTTATGTATTTCTTTTGTTTCCTAGACATGTGTAATTGTGTAAAACTATTTTTAATGAAAATTTGCCTATTTTATTTTGATCATAATGTTAATATTATCCATGTTATGAGTTCCACTATAGAGTCAGGTAATTCCACCCTAATTCAACAAATAGCTCCAGGTCTACCATCTCAGATTTGAATGAAAATTTCACAGAGTGTTTATTATGGTTTTAGAGGAAATTGTGCCAAATTTTACATCGATATCTTAAGTATCTTTTGAGGCATTAAATTTCGAAGACCAGGAATCAACTCTTTTTGATGGTCGGAACTCACATCTAATTTTGTAGCGACATTCAGAAACAATTCAGTTTAAACGACCGGTTCATTCAAATTATTCCATAGTATGCCTAAATTCATTTAAATTATTCCAAAATAAACTTTGATACAGTTACTAATTCTCAGCAAATTTTGATCATTGCTTTTGAGTTTAGTGGTGCAGCCCGCGGCTTCGATAGTGCTTTTGTGGCCCGCGATGTCAAGAAAGTTGTACAGCACTGGTTTACAGGAACTCAGATTACAGAATACATAGATCTTAACTATAATACATAAATTTTAACTAATATTAACAGACAGCCTGGGGTCATTCCATGGATGTCAAATCAACCGGGGTGTATATCACACCCTTTAGGATTTTTCTGAAATTTTTTACATGAACTATATGCAAAATAAGGAAAAATAGTGAAACTTTGAACAGACACAATATCTCAAAATTTGACCGAGATATTAATTTTCAAGTTAATGATTAGAAAATGTACTGCAAGAGAACAGGATTAACCACCAAGATTGGACTGTTATATCTCAGCCATGAAACAAACTAGAGGGCTTAAATATTTTTTGTTCAATCAGTTTTTTTGTGCTCTTTAAAAAAATGCAATTTCCTGGATGATGTTATTTTTGGTTTTTAATAAAAAAATTAGTAAATACGGACGCCAATTCTCACTCAAGTTTGGACATCATGTCAGCAGACAGGAATGAGGTATAATAACACAAGTACTGGTTTTATATTGGGGCACTTTGGTGCTCATCTATGTAAATAAAGAGGAAACTGTGTGGGTGTGTTTGACCGGGATGGATTTCTACAGTTTTTGAGCTTTTTGCTCCAAACCTTCACTACTGTGTCGGTCTCGGCATGTGACACCCGTGGGGTGGAGGTGGGGATTGGGTTGGTGAATCTCTCCCACCATGGAGGCCTGGGTGGTGGGGCGAAAACTAAAAATTTTGCGCATTGTGTGGTTGTGTGTCATTCGCATTTCCACACATTTTGTGCTTTTAACACCACATTTTTGCACATTGTGTATGTATATTTGACTCATTTCCACAGGTTTGTTACCTTTTAGCTGGAGGAAGGAAGGGATGGACGGGTGAGGGACGGAGTGGGACCGAGGGGGGAGGAAAGAGGGGAGGGACGAGGGGCAGAGGGAGGGAACGAATGGGGCAAAGTGAGGGTGTGGAAGTAGGGGATTGGCCGGTAACAGGGCGAATCCTAAAATTACCAGGCAAAGCCAGGTACCCCAGCTAGTCAGACCATGTTGTCAGTACCTGATTAGTTTCATCATTATTGTGAGCAGTCTAAAACTAATTTAAAAAAGTCAAATTTCTTATCTTTTTAAATTGGTGAAAATTTGTACATACAGTGGACATGCAGATCTTTCATTGGTGCAAAATTCAGGATGGTGTTCAGCTCCTTTTTGGAAGATCATTTTTTTTTAAGTTGACCAATATTACTGCGTCACGAGAAAATGGCATGAACCACAATGTTTGGTCTGTGATATCTAAGGCAGGAAATGAACCAGAGGACTGATATCGTTCTCATGTAATCAGTTTCTTGTGCTCTTTCCAGGTTTGTGAGAATGTGGGTTGTATTTCTTGTGATTTTTAATTTATAAATTTGTGTAGTGATACTCTGCAATGATTCTGAAGGACGTGCAGTTTTGTCCTAGAGATTTTAACCTGATACACATATGTCAAATTCATCATTTGTTTTCTTGTTATGTTACTGGCATATCCAAATGTTAATTAACCTGAAAATGGTGATAATGTGCAGAATTCGAGTTATGTTGGTGATGATTTTTGCGGCTTAGCTGTTACTGGTTTTTTAAATTAATATGTAGGTAAAGATTGATATCGGCTCGGCTGCCGTCATGCAGGAGATAAACAATAGTGCCACAGATTGGGAGCGAATAGAGCACTCTGCCCTACACCTCTTCAAGTGTCTAATATATTCAACAAGGTAAGTAACAGATCGAGATGGAGTCCATCAAATCGATATTTGAGTGAAACATTCACTTTGATGATTAAGATTTTGAATGAACACAATATATGAAATTAATGGGTAATCTGATGCTAACCTGTTTAATATAACTTTTCGAATAAATTGTTACAGAGTAGCTGTTAAATCTATTGCTAGACTATTAACTTGCAGTATAGGAGTTCGATGTGGTGGGTGCTTTGCATGGTTGGCAAAACAATTAGACTCTTGTGCTACGGTAACTGGTGAGCATCCGTTACTCTGAATTGTAAGATTTCAGTATGCAGTGTGTCAATGAAACAAGGATTATTATTATTAGTATTAATTTTTTTATACTTGTTACTATTTTTCCATGCCCAAGGTAGAAATGATTCCTCAGGCTCTAAGAGGTTAAAACTATAGGCTCTCAATTATTGTTGTTGGTGGTGGTGGTGGTGGTGTTGTTGTTGATGCTGTTGGTGTTATTGTTGGCTTCGTGGTGTTGGTTTGATTTTTTTATGCATTGTGTTGTTATTGTGTTGTCGTTGTTTTTGTATTGTTATTGTGTCATTATTGTTGTTGTTGTAGGTGTGAGTGTTTTATCTCAGAAATCAAAGTGACAAAATTTGAAAACAGGTTCTTGCGTAAGAAGGCATATCACATCATAAATTCAATCATATAATTGAGGGTTAAATAACTCGTGACTGGTTCCTCAGAATTGCTGGTTCAGTGTTTCTTTCACTCAATTATTTGGCAGGTGTATTGGACATTTTTTTAGCAAGATAAACAAGAGTGCTCTATTCTTTCCCAATCTGGAGCACCATACTATTTATGTAGTGTGCTTGGATGAAAATATTTCCATTTAAAATTTATGTCAAATGCATCAGTTATGCTCAGTCTAAAATATTTTGCAATGTCTGCAAATGTGTGATTGGCATCTGCATCCATTTTGTGCAGTCCAAGATGGACTACAACAGTGGTGGCCAACCTGCGGCACGCGTGCCGCAAGTGACACGCAGGCCTATGATGAGTGGCACGGAGGACCATGGAATTTTTGAAAAATATTTATGCCAGCTCTGCTAGTTTAAAATGTTATCTCTTAGACGAATCTTAGGTAATATACTGGTTATTTAAATTTTAAGAACTAATCGATTGATTTTGTAACCAGTGTGAGTCCTATTTTTTATCTTTGTAAGCTTTTAGAGAAGAAATATTTGTAATATTGAATTATGTTTTTATTACATTATCATATTCTGTCAAAGTAACTTATTGATCAAAGCTTTTTCTTAAACTGATTCAGCTTGACCTGGAATTTGAAAATACTGATGTCTGATACTTCTGTCCTCAGCGAAGTCTCAGCGACATTCCACAGTTTCAGCTGTCCAGCAGTTTTTATATGGAAGGCAGCTGATGGTAAATATACATGTATGTATTCCTTTTGTTCCTAGACATGTGTGTTTTTTCATGAAAACTGGCTGTTTACTTTATTTTGATAATATTTGTTAATATTGTCCATATTGTGAGTTCCACTATGGGGTCGGGTCATTCCACCCTAATTCAACAAATGGCTCCAGGTCGACCATCTGATATTTCAATGAAAATTTCACATGGTGTTTCTTATGGTATTAGAGGAAATTGTGCCAAATTTTAGATTAATATCTTAAGTAGTTAAGAAGAGATTAAATTTCAAAGATGTCTGGGGTCACCTCGTTTCTGATGCTTTCGAACTCGTGGCCGGGTTGAAGTTGCATTAACAACTCCTTATTCTAATGTACTTGCTCTTCAAAAATATGCAGACAATTCTAATTTTTGATGCATGTCTACTACCACATTGTATTTCAAAGACAGTTTTCTTGGTCGAAGATCATCATGGTTGTTAGGTCATCACCTTGTGCCGTCGATTCTTTGAAGCTTAGTGACCGCCATGATCAACCTTCTCCATGTATTACGATCTTTCGTCGCGTTTCTCAGTTCCTACAAGTTCGTCTTCGTTCTCTCATGTATTTCTTCCATCCACCTTCTTGGGTGTCCTATCCTCCTTCCTCCCTTTTCAAGCCGTTTGCTCTCATCACATGTCCGAAGAATGCCAACTTCTGCCTTGTCGCTCTCTGTCCCAATGACATATTCCCTCGCGCTTGTCCTATCTCTTGTAATATGGATTTATTTGTTCTTTTCTCGATCCACGGGGTTCTCAATACCTTCCTCCATATCCACATTTCGCAAGCATCGATTTTCCTTTCTAAGGCCTTTGTTTTTGTCCACGTTTCACATCCGTTCAGCACCACTGGGAATATCACTGCCTTTACAATTCTTGTCTTCGTCATCAAGCTCACGTGTTTATCCTTCCATATTTTCTCTAGTCCCTTCGCTGCCGTCTTTCCCAATGTTATCCTCCGTCGTATCTTTGTGTCACATCCGTCATCGTTTTCTATCATGGCTTCCAAGAAGCAGAAACTTGTCACCACCTCCATCTCCTCTCCATCTACCTCGAAGCTCGTCAAATTCTCTGTGGTCATGATTTTGGTCTTCTTTAAGTTGAAATACAATCCAGCCTTCTCGCTTTCTGTTTTTAATTTTCTGATGATATCTTTTAGATCTTCCCCTTTCCCTGCCAGTAACGTATCGTCCGCATATCTTAGATTGTTCAGTGTCCTGCCCGCTATCCTCACTCCCGCGTTTGTTTCCTCTAAGCCTGCTTTCCTCACTATCATTTCAGCGTAAAGGTTGAACAGGTATGGCGATAATATACATCCCTTCCGAACTCCTTTCTTTATTTCGAAGGTTGTAGTTTCGCCATATTCCGTCATAACCACGGCCATCTGGTTCCCGCATAGGTTCTTGAGGCGTTTTATGAGGTGTGTCGGGATCCCCAGTTCCCACAGAGTCCTCCACATCAGAGCGTGATCGATGCAGTCGAAGGCCTTGCTGTAATCTATGAAGCATATGTGTAGTTTGTGTACCTCCTGTCTGTATTCTCTTTGTCTCTCCATTATCCACCTGAGGTTCACTATGTGGTCTCTTGTTCCTCTCCGTCTCCTGAAACCTGCCTGATGGACCGGTGTGGCATGAGATCCTGTCCGGCATGAAATAATGTCCGGAAAGCATTGTCATTGGTTCACGTGACCGATGACATCAGATAGCAACTGTCAAACTACAGTATTAATAGCACCATGAGATCTTGTCCGGGAAAGACACAAGATAGACAAGATAATTATCAGCCTACCAAGACCAATGATACGAAGCATAGCCTAGCTAGGCCTAACTATAATATTATTAAAACTAAGGCTTACGTGTCGAAATCCTGTATCGAAAATTATAGGTTTTAAGTAAAATTAGTTTTTCATAAAATAGGAAGAAATAGATTCTAATTTAACGGCTATTTGAAAGTGATTGCATATGAAGTTAGAAAATGAGTAGGCCTATGCTATAATCACATTTCAGAGACAGATAGCCTAGGCTAACAGGGCCTATCTCGAGATCTGCTGTATGTAGTAGGCCTAGCCTATATGAGCATTATACAGTCAACAGCGGTAGCATCGTACTGTGTCCATAGATTTAGGCTAGCCTATATGCCTATAGCGCTTCTCGAAGAATGGCTCTCATAGTCTCCTCAGCACGAAAACGCGGATTCTGAGGAAAAGAAAATGGGCATAATGCTTTAAAGAATGACAATTGACCAGAAAAACGAGTCGTTAGTTTGGCCTTTAGTGCGTAAAGGTCATTCCATATGAAAGGACCAACCACAGAAAACGTCCGTTGTTGGGCAAGAGCATGGAGTAACCTACCATATAGGCTCCAATTCTGAGAATTCTGACAATTAAAAGATGAAGAAATCACCAGAACATTATAGGCCTAATCATTGATATGAGGATGCGGTTAACACTTCGCCACGTATGCCGTATGAAATACTGTCTTGACATCGGAAGTGGGCGAGTCGGACACAATTTCATGCCAGGACATGATTTCATGCCACACTGGCAGTTTCCTCTCAATCGTGCTCTCCTTCCTTTTATGTACAATCGTCAGTAGGATCGTACTTGCATGTGATATCAGCGCATTTGTTCTGTAGTTTTCACATTGCCTGGCATTGCCTTTATTGAAAATGGGTATGAATATGGACTTCCTCTGTTGATAATCCCGTCTATTCACACATGTTGTCCCACCACCTCTTCCTAGGTCTTCCTCTTGATCTTGCTCCCGGAACCGTTCCTTGCATTATATCCTTCTCTAAGCAATCTCCATGTTTTCTCATGATGTGCCCGAAGTATGACGTCTTCCTCCCTTTAATTGATTCAAGTAGACTCCTTTCTACACCAGCCGTCTCCAGTACCCATTCATTTGTTTTTTACTCAGTCCATGATATTTCGAGGATTTTCTTATGCTTTTCATTTCAAATGCCTTTATTCTATCCTCATCACTCTTTTTGATTGTCTAACTCTCACAACCATACATTATCACTGGCCATATAAGCGTCCTTATTAGTATCAGGAGTTGTTAAAACATTAATGCAACCTCAACCTGGCCACACCGGGGTTGCAAGATATGATCATCAGACATTTGCAAGTTCTTGTTACCATTTTCTGTTGGAAAGTAATATCAAAGATTTCAAGATCATTCTTCTTTTCAACATGCCATCTAAGCAAGAAAGGCTAAGCATCCTGAAAATTTCATACAGTTATCTGCGATATTAACGAAGTTATGGACTTCTGAATTTCGCTGCAAAATTAGATGTGATTTCCGAACGTCAAAAAGAAGTGATTCCAGAGGTCTTTGAAATTTAATCTCTTTTTAGGTACTTAAGATATTGATCTAAAATTTGGCACAATTTCCTCTAATACCATAATAAATATTCTGTGAAATGTTCATTGATATCTGTGATGGTCGACCTGGAACTCTCTGAAAAATTTGTTGTATTGAAACGGAACGACCAGACTGCTGCTAACTGCGTCGGAAAAGTTTCATCCAATTGTGCACTGCCTGTAATCGTAATTATGAATTTTTATAGCGCTGTTTCAAGAGAAATTCTTCAGTGTTGCTCCCGACTTGATAGCACGAAACTACAATAAGAGAGGTTTTCAAATACTTGCAGAAAAGGGGCAAAGAAGGTTCGAGAAGTTAATTATAGAGAGTGATAGGTAACTTATTCCAGAAAGATGGACCATCCATGGCGATGCTTTTATAGGCCAGTCAAAAATATGGGAAGTTCATCATGAACCAGGAGATTTACTATGGCAGACATTTTTTGTCAGAATATTGTACGTCAATACCCTACTAAACTACAGTAGAAATGCTACTAAATTCCAACATGGGGAAATATGTTTAAATCGTTAATTAGTGTGATGCAAATTATGACTGTGCATATAGCGTTTCGCTTAGTCATCGCCTATGCATTATGAGCGTGGCCTTAAGTGCGGGGTAGTTATCGACCACACATTGCAGACTTCTTGCATCAAATTTTATTTATTTTTTCTCCAAGATCGACATTTACATAGTTCAGATAATAAATAATATTACTATATATTTATAAACAAATTAAATCGGTAATTTCACTGTGTTTCCAGCAGATAAATCGTACTTCTGCCAGTCCTTGAAATGTAAACAAGCTCGTATAGGCATGGCTGTTGGTCGTCTGCTCAAAACTAAATTCAAAATTTTAATTATTTCCCCATATCGCATTTTGTTAGCATTTCTACCACATATTCTTTAGTCCATTTAGAAACTTTTCGTGCAAAAATTTGCCTGCCATAGTAAATCTCCGGGTTTAAGACTTAGTTGACTGGACTATTATGCAGCACTGTGGAAGTTCGAGCTATAGGGACGGACAATCAGGTCACCTTGAATGGCAGAGCAAAATATTCTACGACCTAGAACAGAAAGTAGTGGCTCACAAAGCTCCCTAAGATTAGTCAGGGTTTGCTTGGCTTGCTAGGCAATTACTTATGAACCATAGAATATTAAACTCGTTACGTTTTTGCACATGCACTCAATGCAATTTCTGCCATATCCAAACTGTGGTATATCACCACTCAGGAGAGCATCCGTATCACTGATGCTCCCACGTTGTCTCCTTAACGTAAGTTTTAAAACAGCATCAATCAACTAATTTCACTTATTCAAATCAATACGCCTCTATTGATACCTCCTACTTTTTTGGTTCCGCTCATACTTTTCCGAAAGAACCCAGATGATTGTTACTGGAGTCTGGTGACTACCGAAGCCAATAACGCCATGTTAAACTGGGTGTTCCTCAAAGCTCAGTTGGGGTCTTCTATTTATTCTTTATGCGACTTGCATCTTTCCTCTCCAGACCTGTAATGCTGCTGGCCATCTTGTTTGCTGATGATGTGCAGGTATATATATGTCTATAGTCCGTTGTCATCGCAGTTGCTTTTAGCTGGGTATATTTATTCTCTTACTAATCATCATGTCCTCTAATCACCTCTCCTTTAATACTTCAAAGACTCAGTTCATCTGGGAAGATACCACTCAGCAGCTCCAAAAGCATGATCTTGTTCTGGTCTGTGAAAATTTTGGCTCTTTGCCTTCTTGTCAACTGTGCGGGTTCTGGGTGTTGTGCTAGATGACTCACCTTTACTGAGCACATCTCCAATCTCACACGCTCCTGTTATTTTCATTTAAGGTATCTTTGTCATCGTCTTTCTGTTTCCTCCATTTTCATTACCTTAATTTGTGTTTTTATGTTTTCGAATTGACTACTGCAATTCTCTTTTCATTGGTCTTTTAGGGTTTGTCTATCATTGCTTCAATCGGTCCTCAACTCAGCTGCTTGACTGATTGCTCATATTCCCAGGTACTCTTGCATCTCTGCCTTTATGTTTGATCAACTTCATTGGCTTTCCTTGCCATGCTCGCATGGAATTTACCAGTGAGCTCTTGTCTCTGATCCTTAAGGCTCACTGAGGTTTTCCCCGAAAATCTGGCTGACATTATATGTCAGCATTACTCAGCTTCCTCCAACCATCCACTTTGTTCATCAATTGCATTGTTCCTTCTCTTTGGAATGTGCTTTCTACTTCTGTTCACTCTACTCACCTGTCTGGCAGTGTCTTTTCTGCCTTGTATCTTCTCAAAACCTGCTTCTCTCAGGGCCTTGCACACTGGGGACCTTGCACACTGGGAGCACCTCTGAACGGTTCACCCTACTAGATGCGCTTTACAAATGATTAAATACAAGTTCCACAATACAATCTTGTGTATAAGATATCCGTCTGATAGAAGTTCCTATACCATTATCAATAATAGATAAACTTGTTGACTAATGCTAAATCTAGGAAATCAAGAAGGACTAGATATTGTGATTGACCATCCATTCATGTAACTATGATTCCGAGCGTAAAACAAATCCTTTGCCAAATATTTCTTTCTTATGAATGGAGTTAATGTGAAGATTTAAGTACAAGGATCGGATGACTATGCAGACATTATCAATTACAGTCAAACCCAAAGATTTCTCGAATCTGGAATATCATCGTGTTTTACTTTTCTAATACCAACAAGAAGTTACAGTAAATGAGGTCGATCAAAATGTATTTGCAACAGATTCCTTGAACAAATAAGGTCATGCATAATAATACTGTTTATGATACGAATGTGTATACAGTACATGAGCTACTAAACCATTTTTGTAGATGGTTAGAGAAATGGTAGAATCAAGTAAAACAGCCCAAGTTATGGACAACAATTGCCAAATCAACAAGAGTGCCTCGATTTTATAGATTCAATCCACTAAAAATTTCTAAGACAACTTAAGTTGCTGTTTAGTAATAGAAATTTATCCAAAACTGTATACTCTCAACAGATGACCGAAAAGTCAAGCTGTCCTAAAATGTTGAATTCCGTATTATTAGCATAGAAATTATGTTCCAGTGCATATGGAGTCGGGAGCGCCTCTGAGTAGTTTTTCTTGAAGAAGCGCTATATAAATGTCCGAATGAATGAATGAATGATAAAGCCAGGAATATTCCTATGGGTGAGAGGTGTATAAAGTAAACAAAAGCGGACTAAAAACGGGATATTCATATCACTGCAAGTGAGCAAATTCCTGGACGAAATACTTATTGAGTGCATGATCCAAATTAATCGAAGTTATGTGTGGAATCACTAATTAGTTACTAATTAACAGTAGCATTAATAATAATATCTAACAATCCTAACTCATCGTCGTTGTTCTAATGGCACACTAGAGAATACATTTGGCTGAGTTTAAAGGATGAGGATGTCCTTATAATGCACAATCTCTTTCCCTTTCTTGAATCCCCCCAGTTAGGTAAACTAATGACAACATTAACAGTTTTATCAACAAAATTATTGTTGGGCTAGTATAAGTTTGCTAGGTGCACATTACTAGTTGACTTGTACTTTGTTCGGGATATGTGAAAGGCTTAAAATTGTTAATTGTCTGAGATGATGAAAACTAATTGCCTGTAATGATTCTATTTTCTGTCTAAGGTGCAGAGGAAAGAGCATGAAGTTAACCGTTACCGTATACTAAGATGGAAGTTAACAAATGCTTGACTTGTGCACAAAGTCATGGTGGCAGACGCGTGGAATGCATATCAGCTCTGAAGGAAAAGAATGACTTTTTGGTACAGTGGACATTGACCGCAATGACCGCTAATTTTATCATATGCGTCAAGTTTACACTACTGACACTAAATGTCTGTTGATCTTGTCTGTTATATAATTTTTATTTAATTGAATGAATGCTATTATTAAAATTATGGTTTCTCAGAAGAACTAGTTGACATTTGTGATAGAAAAGGGGAAAAACTGACCTATGAGGTGCCTAAATTACATGTTTCAGCTTAATTTTTGTTAGTCTATCTTGGAATTAACCATGCATTTATAAAATTTGTAATTTAAAGGATTAATTCCTTATTGGACGTTTAATATAATAAATTTAGAAAGTTATGTGCTGTTTGTCATGTACTAATAATTCAATTTCCCTAAATGTTTTATTTGTTTGAGCTTTTTTTTGTATAAGTAGCATTTATATTTCAGTTGTATATAGTGATGCAAAATTTTACTTCCTCTGTGATGCCTAATTGTTCATACAATGTCTAGCATGGAAGATGGCTGCCCAGATTTGAGCCTATGTTGGCTTATTCATGGTTGCCCGATTGGGGGCGGACATGGAGCCTGTGGCCAAATTGGTGTCGATTCCATCTAGGTAGCCTATGTGGGGTCAATACGGGCGGCCCAGATGGGCCCACATTAAACCCATACAGACTACTTCATGGGCTGCCCATTTGGGGTGGACATGGAGCCCGTGGCCAAATTGGTATCGAGCCCATCTGGGCGGCCCACGTGGGGCCAATACGGGCAGCCCATATAGGCTGCCCAGATGGGGCCCACATTAAGCCCATATGACTACTTTATGGGCTGCCCATTTGGGGCGGACATGGAGCCCGTGGCCAAATTGGTATCGAGCCCATCTAGGCGGCCCAGATGGGGCCCACATTAAGCCCATATGACTACTTCATGGGCTGCCCATTTGGGGCGGACATGGAGCCCGTGGCCAAATTGGTATCGAGCCCATCTGGGCGGCCCACGTGGGGCCAATACGGGCAGCCCATATAGGCTGCCCAGATGGGGCCCACATTAAGCCCATATGACTACTTTATGGGCTGCCCATTTGGGGCGGACATGGAGCCCGTGGCCAAATTGGTATCGAGCCCATCTAGGCGGCCCATCTGGGCCCCACGAAGTTGCCCATCTGGGTCTCACTTTGGACCCATTTTTCGATGCTGGCTGGGGAAAGCCTTCATAGTCAGTGAGTAGGCCTAGTAGCTGTAGTAGCCTACTGTAGGATGATGCGCTTGCAATGCTATTTGCTAGTTGCGGAATGATGTTAGTGGCCGAATAATTATGAACACAGAATTACAAATTATAGGCCCATCATATCACGCCATTCATTCAGTGCAACCAGTCCGCGGTCCGCTATTTTATCTTAGACCCTGCGTTTTTTTACAAATCTATTTAATATTACTATTAAAAAATAACAATAATGAATGTAACCTGAATAATCACAGACATGGACAAGCTAAAATTCATAGGCCTAATAATTTGCCGTCGCACTGCCTAGACTAATATATGGCCCAAAGCATCACAAAACTCAAACAGCCTGAAATGGGCTTAATACCACTTTAACAAATTCATTCATCAATTTAGTGTTGAGGCCTCATTACTCATTTGTAGGCTTAAATGAAATTAATGCTTGAAGGAAAATTGGCCAGACTTCTTGCATTAGTAGCCTAGGCTGTACCTAGACCTAGGCTAATGGCCATTAATTACCATGTCAGAAGTCGACTTCAAGTCGGAAGTCGGTTGTTTTTCTGCCAAGTCGGGTCAAGTCGTTTTGACCCCGATAAGTCGACTTCAAGTCGACCTCAAGTCACTTTAGGGTCAAGTGGGGTCAGATTAGCTGACCAAAGTCACTCCCAGGTCTATGTAGGGCCTACGGGGAAAATGACCTACAGCCAGGCCTAGGCAACTGTATTGTAGGCCTATACTCTCCTCTAATGTTGCCAGTAGCATACAGTCTGAGGGGTTGTTGCTGAGTGTGTATAGTAGGCTATAGTCGATATAATAGGATATGGAATTTCTTTCGTCTTTTAACCGGAGTTCGAAGCTGTGAGAACGATCGAGGACGCGCTAACTATGCGGCCTACGGTGGGAACAAGTTTACCAGTACGCTAACTCAGGTTGCACAATCATTTTCAAAATAAATCTGTTTGATCTTTAAAACACAAATTTTCAATTATTGCAAGGATTAAAAAATTTAATTTTAATTGCTCTCTGCTTACGTACCTAATGAATAACAGAGATGTTGACACCCCTCGCATACATCGGTGCATGCCTAAACCCCTTGGCTGCAAAAATGGTGTCGTCTGTTTTCGACAGCCTGTCGCTTTGTCCGTCTGTCTCCGTATGTGCGTGAGTATGTGTCCGTGTTTGTTTGTATCTGTTGCTTTTTGGCCAATAGCAGCGTTGCCACTCCTTGGATTATTTCACAAGATCTTGGTTTTTTTTCCCGAACTTGGAAAATGCGTTTTGTGGGACGAACTTGGGTTTTCTTGGTTTTTGTTTACACTCCAACTTGTTTTATTTTTATTTTAGAGTGGCAACGCTGGTCAATGGATCTGCTGATGTCTCCAGTATAATGAGAGGTATTTTATTTTATTTTGCGATTGCGTGAATTAAATTGGCATTAATTTTTCGTTAACGCCGACAGCCATAAGCGTAGGCAAGTGTTGCGAATTGTGACAAGGTGTCCAGCTATAATTTCGTCTGTTCTGTAAAATGCCATGCGAATTGAAGTCATTAATATTGATGTTGATTGGTTTTGATTGGTGGTGACAGAGACGAGGCCACGGGGGAGAGTATGAGCCCACGCAGAATCGAAGGCCAAAGGGGAGTGGGATAACGTGGGGTGAACATAATTAATTATTTTGGGACTAGAATATATTTTCAGACGAAATCGTGCCTCACATTTTCATTCATTCATGTCAAGAATTTATATAGCGTCCATTCAGGAAGACCACTCAACGGCGTTCCCTGTCAACCACGATGATACAAATACCGTAGGTTTTAAGGAGCCTGTAAAACAATGATAAGTAAAATAGTCCTAGGTAAAAGGCACACCTCCAACAGGAGGCTATTCGAGACAGAAAACCTACAGCTGAGAAACCACGACACTGACAGGTTGAAGTTCTAACATGTGGAATCAAGAACTCTCTGATAGAGGCTGAGCAAAGAGCATTGTGCTATAGCACAACAGTAGCTCAAAACTCTCTTAGATGGGCCGGGGCATAGCCAAGGAGTCAACGCCAAACAAGCGCAACAATTCTGTACTCAATGCCATAATATCTCTCATGAAGAAAATAAAGAAGATTATGGTGTTAGGGGACGTTGTGTAATATATTGATGATTAATTGGTCTGGATTTGCTGGTTCTTTGCAGATTACATTGATTTGAATCTTTGCGAGAATATTTAAAATTGAGTTTAACTAACCTGTAAATTCTTTTCTTTTAAGGATTTTTTTGTTGACTGATGAACTGCACGGTTGAAACAGCAAAGAGAGAACAGAAGAGGTCTACTCCACTCCATGTTGAAACAGCCAAGGATTAAATCACCATCAGCAAGACACGATGCAGTTCGTTTGCCCACTAATAGTGTTGAAATTGAGAGCAGGGTGCGCAAAAGTTCAGCCCTGAGTAATGAACCACTGGCAGATCAAAACATGGAACAGAAGTCGGGGAACCTGGTCCTTGGTGGGCGCGTTGTATTTCTATCCCGGTCGGGCTTGCATCGAGGTTCTCTGAAATATGCGGGTAAGGTGCAGTTTGCTGAGGGTGAGTGGTGTGGTGTGGAGTTGGATAAACCCGAAGATGGCGGTCACGTTGGTGCTGTTGATAATGTTGAGTATTTCCGGTGTGAAGAGAGTCGAGGTGTGTTTGTCGAAAGGTGGAAGGTGTGCCGCGAAGGTCAGGAGGAGGAAATGAAGTCGGCCGACGTGCAGTGCGTACCTCTGGCAGCGAAAACATTATTTTCACCGGAAAATGAAACGCGACTTCCTCAACTTAAATTTAAATCAAAAATTCCAAGCTCACTCAAAAGCAAGATAATGAAATCGTCGTCGTCGTCAACGGCGATGGCTCCTCTCAGGGTCACGATGGATGTAGCTAAAAGTAGTGAAGGACAGGTTCACGTCCGAACTTTTGTAGACTTACGAGGAAGTGATGGGGAAAAGATTGAATCAACAGGACAACGAATCAAAGAGACTGAGTCTGCGACTGCTGGGAGTGGTGGTGTGTCTGGCGACCTTGGCCTCCAACATCATTATTCAACTGTGAAGACTATCAGGAAAAGCCAGTCAAGGAGTTACAGACCAGCAGCTATCTATCAGAGTATGAATGATCCCGAAGCAGTTGGAGCTGATGATGGCAAGGGTAACATTCCTTTGTTGTTGACGGATAGTGAAAACTCAGGGAGGAGCAAAGCAGATCAAATCAGTGACGATGTAACGACTCCAATGACAAGTGAGGAGCTGACCGGTGAAATGGAAGGATTCCAGTCGGACAGTGAAGACCTACATTCCACTGGATGCTGCATTCAACCATTCATGTCACTCTACAATCATTCGGTTAAAGAGTCGAATCCAGCTGTGGCTCGTAATAGCGGAATTTCAGCCAAGTTGCCGTTGTGTCAAGGTCAGGGTGCAGCTGATTCGGGTGATGGTTTTTCCAGCGTACGTTCACAGTCCGATCATGCAGTTACGACAAGTGCCGAGGATGACTCGACTGGAAGCAGAGCAGCAATGCCTGATGTCATTGGACCAGCGGAATTCTTTGCAAAGATTCCTCTTATGCAGAAAGTGGAAGACGAGGAGGAGGAGGAGGAGGAAGATGAGGAGGAGGAGGAGGATGAATTTGGTGATGGTGATTACTTGGCTGCTTCACAGACAAGTCTTGCATCAAGTCTTGGCATTCTGAATGACAGTGACATCCTGGAGGACACATGTTTCTTCCCAGAAGGATTTGCTGGTCGACCAGGTCATCAGCCGGAGCAGTCAGAAGGTCAACCGGAACAAGAGTCTTGTCTGGCTGCTCAGGTTTCTTCTCTGAATGACTCACCACAGTTGGTGAGGGAAAGTCCTGATAGGCCGGGTGAGGGTGTGGGCAGAGGTTGTGATGATCAGCCCAGTACTGAAGAGGAAATTGCTGTTGCAGCTGGTGTTGATAGCGACGATGTTGAACATGTTGAGATGGAAGGCCATTCAACAGAGGAAAAGCCATTCAATCTGGCTGAGGTGCAAGAATCGGTTACCTCTTCTTCATTTCAGCCACACTCAGGTATACTTCTACAAACAGTTCCTTAAGTTATTATTTTATTACTATTTTTATTCGTATTTTTGTTTAGCGTGCAGGTGGTTTTATATATAGGTTCTGATTTGTCAAGTTTTACTTGTCCAGAAAGTGTAAGAAGTTTGCAGCAGATGCAACATAATCAATACATTTGCCAAAGCTGTATAAGTATGTCAGAGCTTAATCTTTCCTGTTTATAGTGTATTAATATCTCTTTACTTGCACAGTTTGTTCAGATTTATTGATTTATTTGGTATTTGTTAATAATGATAGATTTATCAGTGTTTAATAATTATTTCTGATGTTGCAGGAGAACACTTAAAAGCTGAAGCAGAAGAATCTCTTTTGGATGTCGACAATGTACAGCAGACTGATAGTGAAAACTGTGCAGAGAATGTTTTACCGGTAAGACTAAGTCAGCACATATCTTAGACTACCTTGTGATTTTGATGAGAACGTTCTATTGATTGCAGCGTAACTAGATTGTGTTGAAATCCATCGGTACAATTACTCTCTGGTTCAGTATGTAGTCAAGATTTTTATTTTTTGCAGTGGCATTGGATTGACTTTATTACTTTTTTATACTTTCTGAATTAAAGATAGTTTGTATTGCATTTATTGCTATTGGACTCAATTTATTTACGTTACAATGACAACCTACTGCTGAATTATCCCAACAAATCTAAATATGGTATCTTAAAGTGCCATTACTCGTCAAATTCAAATTTTGCAAACATTTAGGTTAAGTGATATATTATTAATGCATTGTTGCAGGGTTTTGGGTGGAAATTATGATAATGATGATGAACGTTTGTGCTTTATTCTGAAGATCGGGTCTTTTGAAACCAGTGAAGAGACTGTAGCAACACGTGATATGGAAACGTCAGATTTGACTGCAACTGAGGAGGAGATTTGCATTGATGCTGTGGAGAATAAAGATGCTGAGAATGAAGATGCTGAGGATGATGATGACGATGATGATGTTGAGGATGATGATGATGATGACAAAGATGATGAGAATGATGATGATAATCAGAGGTTGTCGAATATTGTGGTTCAAGTTGAACTCGAGCGACAGTTGGTTGATAGACAGGAACATCGCTTAAGTTACGACGATCCATCAGACGTTTGTAATCGACTGGGTCAACAAGGATCATGTGGGAAATTGGATGAGGAGAAGTCTTCTAGCAGTCATGCATCAAGTGAGGCTGCAACTCCAGACAAAGAAAGCGCCTTGGCTGCGTTTGACAAAACCAACGTAACCCCAGACAAAGAAAGCTCCTCTGTTGAGTTTGACAAAACCAACGTAACCCCAGACAAAGAAAGCTCCTCTGCTGCATTTGACAAAACCGTCAAAACTCCAGAAAAAGAAAGTTCCTCTGCTGTGTTTGACAAAACCAGCAAAACTCCGGACAAAGAAAACTCCTCTGCTGCATTTGACAAAGCCAGCAAAACTCCAGACAAAGAAAGCTCCTCTGCTGCATTTGACAAAACCAATGAAACCCCAGACAAAGAAAGCTCCTCTGCTGCATTTGACAAAACCAATCCAGACAAAGAAAGCTCCTCTGCTGTGTTTGACAAAGCCAGCAAAACTCCGAACAAGGAAAGCACCGCTGTTGCATTTGGCAAAGCCAGCAAAACTCCAGAAAAAGAAAGCTCCTCTGCTGTATTTGACAAAGCCAGCAAAACTCCAGATAAAGAAAACTCCTCTGCTGTGTTTGAGAAAACCAGCAAAACTCCGAACAAGGAAAGCACCGCTGTTGCATTTGGCAAAGCCAGCAAAACTCCAGAAAAAGAAAGCTCCTCTGCTGCATTTGACAAAGCCAGCAAAACTCCAGAAAAAGAAAGCTCCTCTGCTGCATTTGACAAAGCCATCAAAACTCCAGACAAAGAAAATAGCTCCTCTGTTGCATTTGACAAAACCTACAAGCAGTCCATAATCCAGGAAGTTGAGAAAACTCCAGGTGGAATTGGAGACGGAGGTGGAAGTAGCATGGGAAGTAAAGCGAAACTGATTAAGACTATCCAGATCAGCAGACCGCATCTCAGCACCTTAGAGGAGAAGAACGAAGATCCAAAGCGAACGCCTTCCGATGGAAATGTGGAGAAAGCGGCTAATAGGGAAAGGAAAGGCGAAGACAAGAGACAGCCACCAGCTGGAAAACCTCGTATGGCTGCAGATACAGCGAAGCCAAGTGTTAAAGGGATTTCCGGTCTTCATCGGAATTTGGGAAGAGTCAAGTCGTTTGATGCACCAGCTCAACTGCCGGCCATTCCGTCACCAAGAACCGTTCCTTCAGTTGGAGAGAACCCGGGAGCTAATCGACTTAGGCGAACAAGAGTTGCCTCACTTGATCTGGGAAACACTTCATCATCGTCTTCATCATCATCGCTGAAACGCAGTGGAATGAGAAGGGAAACCCTTTGGGAGACCAAGTTACATGAACCAACGAAGGAACGGGGAATCGCTGAACGACCACAAATTGGCAGAACGCAGACGGTGATGGCAGCTCCCGCTAAGAAGCGACCAAGTCTCTTGTTGCACTTGAACTCGAGTTTTTCAGCACGAAAGACTTTCGCTGTTGCGAAGAATAACAAAACACCTTCTGATTCGAATCTTTTTAGTTCTGTGACGGCCGTTGTTCCAGGCAACATGTTATCCCGACGTACGTCCACTCCGCTGCCAAGTGCAGAAGATCCAGCATCTTGTTCCAGCTCTATGTCTCTGGAGAGCAGTCGACCTCCTGGCGTGCAGGAAAAACAGCAGCCAGTC
This sequence comes from Lumbricus terrestris, assembly GCA_949752735.1. Lineage (NCBI taxonomy): Eukaryota > Metazoa > Annelida > Clitellata > Crassiclitellata > Lumbricidae > Lumbricus > Lumbricus terrestris. Next base: position 17,351,616 of record OX457039.1, on the reverse strand, counting down.
TCTGTATCAGCAAACAAGAAAGGATTGAAGAACCCGCCGCTAGCCATCAATAGCAGATCGAAAGCAACAAATGCCGGAAAGCCTGGTCAGCTGAAACCAAAAATTGGTAAGGAATCTTGATAGGAACAAAGACGTCAGCAAATGCAATTGTTATGCGCGGTATTGTCAACGACCCAGATATAAATGCATATTTGCTTTTTAGACCAAACACCTTTCAAACTTTGTTTTTTTTTCAAACATAGGTTTTTTCATCTTACCCTTGAGACAGATTTAAGAAAATAATTATTATTATGATACTTGTAATTGTTTGACTTTATATCTTAGCTTGTCTTATTGTGAATGTATGAGTTTTCAAACAGGATTCTTAACTATCTGTGATTCAAGTGGTTGCTACGACTCTGCTTCTTTTGGGCGCTGTAGAAATTTCGAGATCATAATCGCGATTACAATTCATGTGTCCACAAGTCTCTACGTGCACTGCAGCAGTGCAGCTGCTCATTTGGACTACAGCTCTTCATTATGCTCACTGCCATTGATATGCAATTCAGACCAGTATTTGTAATTTTGCGTTTGGAAGGCAAGAAAACTGAGAAGATCGTGGATGGAAAGACTGGTTCAAAGCAGGAACAGGAGTGGCATCAGCAGCAGCATCACCAGCCAGACTTGGTGCCTAATACAGATGCAAAGGATAAAGAGATGGCTGAAATTATTCGACTGGAACAGCTCAGTGAAGCGCGTCTGCAGCAGCTGAACCGTCTAAACGCTGAACTGCAGTGTAGGACAAAATCGTTTCAGGCGATCGTCATCGTAGTTCAGCAGCTGTCACAGGTAACGTTCGCTTAACCAACTTTTGATCATTTTGTTCTGTTATTATTATTGCACTTTCTCATTCATTCATTCATTCAAGAAATTCTATAGCCACGCATCTTTAAGGTGACTGCTTCGTCTAGCATGGCAAAAAAGAATGTTTAAGTTGAATTTTAAAAAATGCTGCTTTTATCTTTACAGTTGAAACAAGGAAGTGTTATCTTGAGATGCTATGTATTACAGAGGCAAGGGTCAATAAAAATATTCAGATACGTGCATATGCTTGAATTAGCTGGTGCTGTTTTGATTACAACAAATTTAGATATCTACATTCTATTCCATTCTGTTTACAGATTTATAAAACGCCTTTCACAGTACAATTGAATCAGAGACTCGGAGACACTCTCATTGCGAAGAACCCATCGAAAAGAAGTTGTAAGACAATGGGCAGAAGCAGATAGTGCCCCAGATATACTTTCTGAGATATATAATCTGAGCATGAGTTGTAATTGGAAGGTCATTCCATAGCAAAGGGTCAACAGAGGCATAGGTACGATGGCTGCTGTGGCAGTCTGAGAAAGTGGTTTTAGAAGGTTATGACAATCCAGAGAGCGGAGAGGATGTCCAGTAGGGTGACACTTAAAATAAAAATTTTGAATTTCACAAGTCTCACCCTCTTAAATGGTTATGTACCATAAAATGTTTATGCATGATTTTTTTTAAATTAATTCATTAATATTTAGAGGTGGTCCAACGCATCAGAAGTTTGACCTAATGATCAGTGTTTAACACAATGCAAATACACATCTCTTCGTGTTTGATTCAAGTACTGTTTATCAAGTCCATTTATGGCTGTTTGCTTTTTTGAGCCTGGCTATTCCTTCCTGTATTTCATAACCACCTGCACTATACTTGGTTCTTCTTGGTTTGTAAGTACTTCATGGAATGAATGGATCAGTGCGACACCACGTTCAGCTGCATCAGTTTCGACCTTTAAGCTGAGATCAACTCACAGCTCTGCGACGAGTCAAGAGAATGCTGTCGTTTATCTCTCTATGTGCTTGCATGTAGTTGTAGGAAGTTTACAAGAATATATAGGGCAGACTAGTGCAATGAAGAGTTTCTTAGTGTTTATGGCTTCAAATTCAGCTCTTGTAGTGGTAGTGGTACTTGCTGCACATAAGCTTTGATATGTCGAAGAGGTTCATCGTATCCCGAAAGTTCAACCATTGCAATCGCGCTGTTTTCGGAAACAGCCGAATAAAACAAAACCAGGCCAACCAGCATTTCACTCAGGTGCCTCAAATTGTTGGAAAGACGTGATTTCTGCTGTAGCGACGGTCTGACTTATTGTTTTGTAAGCAACGAGCTGCTTCAACAGTTGCAAGTCATTCCAGAGAGCTGACATTGGACATTGGCATGTGTACCAATGCCTTGAGATCCACCAGAAGAACAAATACATTGTGCTCATAGAGGTTGCAGCTCAAATGCAGACAGATGAAAGAGAGATGGAAGAGGTAGGTTGCAATGTATCAACTTCCCTATCCAAATCTCTCAAACAGTATTTTCGTAGGTCTGCGAGAATTTGTCATCAGAGTATCGAACACTATCCCCCACTATCACCAAGCTGAGAAGATCTACCATATCTGAGTCTTGTGTTCCAGCAGAACACATGCTCTTGATTGAAGACCAGCATTGCTATAGAAGACAGAAGTTGTGTGAAACACCATAGATCGTATGCGGCCAGCTAAATTCCACTCTTCAAGCAAGTTAAAATGGATTAAGCTTGTGCTTCATCTGTTCCATTAGGCAGCAAAGGAACCCCTAAGATTTTAATTGTTCCTTTATCTGGTGCCTGCACAGCAAGGCAACGTTCCTTTGACGTAAAAGTCTTCAACAACCTGTCATCCCAATGAACTTTATGTGGAACTTCAGGACTTATAGTGATGCGTGAATTTCTTTGACAATAGTCTTATGAAGATGGAACCGAAGATGTCTAATGGAATCCTGATTGATGACAATTTCAGCAGGACCACAGCCCATTGATTGTCCTTTGGCTGCTAAGATGTGTGCCACACTTATGCCACTAATTTTAGTCCTGCTGAATGCTGCAGTGACACATGCAATCAAAATGACATTAGATCTTCTTAATTTCTTTTCGTCAGGCACAAAAGTCACTTTAACATAGTTAACTGCTCATGACTTTCTCATATAAACTTCAAATTGACTTGTTGGTTTTTAATTAAAATGATAAATGTACCCTATGCATGTCATGAGTGATAACAGAGGACATTGAAATAAGCACTAGAAATTAATTGGTAGAGCATAAAAATATTTAGCACATTTCATATTCAACGTTGTTTGTAGGTCTATCTATTGAAAGTTCAAGGTCATTGGACCACCTCTAAACGTTTTCAAATTTCCCTAAAAATTTTCACCAGTAGTACTGGTGTTATAGAGAACACTTTTGAGGGGTGAGACTTTAAAAATTCGAAAAATTATTTTTTTGTGTGGTTGACATTGTCACCCTAATGTCCAGTGGCGGAAAATTTCTCCAACAAGTACCTGCAACAAATCCAACTGACACTTTATCCAGCTAGTACTGCCAGTTCATCACTGAAATCTTAAACCATGGATACTGTTGAAAAGACAGCCAGCAAAGTACACTAAACTTTCCAGTAAGAAGTAAGAATGGTTTTTTCATTAGAGCATTAAAGGTACATGATGCTGTGCGTGAAACATAAGAAAATTGTTGATGTCTGTTTTAACATGGATAATTTGTCTTTTTGCTTTTTATTATGCCAGCGTTTGGACGCAGAAGATCGAAATGGTTTGAGATGTCGTCTGAATGAAAGTCTAGAAGAACTCGACTCCATGAGAAAACAACTGCGTAAGTGAATCTGCTCAGTTTTCTCGTTATGATAGATATTTTTGCTGAACTTCCATGTATGTAATCTAGTGTTTTAGTCAAAATTTGTCACTGAGAACAAACTAATTGCAGCAAATAATTTTTTTTAAAATCAAAATTATTTATTGATCCCACAGTAAACGTAATATGCAGAAAATAGTATAACACAAGTTATAATTAAAGTGTTAACTAATTGGCTGCTCGCTGACATTCTCAACACATGTAACCAACCTTACGCGCTCCTCTTACTTTCACCTCCGTCATCTCAGGTCCATTCGCAGATCTGTCTCCCTTTCAACCATGACATCAATAGTCCATGCTTTCGTCTGTTCCAGAATTGATTACTGTAACTCCCTTCTTATTGGTCTTCCAAAGGTCCGCCTATCTCCCATTCAATCTGTCCTTAATGCTGCTGCTCGATTAATTGCACGCCTTCCTAAGTACTCCCATATATCCTCGTTTATGATTAACCAACTACACTGGCTTCCTCTCTCTGCCCGCATACAATATAAAGTCCTTTCTCTGGTACTCAAATCCAAACTCTGTCTTGCACCGATGTATCTCAGTGATCTCATTCGTTCTCCTCTATCAGCATCTTCTCATCGACCTCTCCGTTCTCTGGACAGGGCTGACTTGTTTGTTCCACGAGCTAGGACCAATATTGCTCAAACTCGATCCTTCACCATCATTGGGCCCTCTTTGTGGAATTCTCTTCCCTCCACTCTGCGTGGGACTCTACTTTCAGGATCGTTATCTACATCTCTCTCTCTTCTTAAGACCTATTTTTTCTCTAGGGGTTATCGCACTGGGAGCGCTACTGAATGACCTTGGTTGTGAGCGGCGCTATAGAAATTTCTAATTACATTACATTACATTAATGATAAATTAACTAAATGGTAGATAGTAGACCCACAGCCTGTTATATATATAAGAGGTCATTGATCCACTGTATGTTACTGTGATGCAGTACTTAGTGTAACATTTTGAGGCATTTAGCATTTTTAGATGGCAAAGGTGAAAACCAATTGTATAAAATTCATTGTGAGTGAATGAGATGAATTGATTACAAAGTCTCATAATCATTTTATAATGTCAAAAGCATTGTTGAATGCAATGAATCCCATTGTTGTTTGTTTCTGCTGGCTGGGAACAGTGAATTTTCTATGAAGGCCTATAGCAAAACAATCTATTTAAATTTGCATTTCAACAACCAATAATCGATTTGAAAAAAGAAAACAGTATTATCAACCCTAGCCCAGATGTATGATTTCTGTCTGTTTTGTTTTTAAAAGTCTGGGCTAGATTTAGAGACACCCAGGTGTGGACTGTCACAGTGATTGCTTGCGTTTAGTTGCAAAAACCATTTTATCAGACAGGTGTGACACATAAAGCAAAGCTGCACGCTATCTGTACACTGATCAACCCAAACTCAACAGGTGGAAATAATCTAGGCCAAATCAGCAGTATACAGTATGTGCAGTAGTGACCCAAGAAAAAAAGCTTTGCCATATTGAGCAAATGTCCATACTGAAAGTTAAAACCGATGACTGCTATAAGTGTGGGTGTCCCTCCCAGCAGATTGTGATCCTTTTTGGGCCTCCCGTTTGTAGTCAGTTTGTTACAGTGTTGTTTGTGCAATTGGTTGCAATACAAAATTACTTGACTTGTCTGTCCATCAAGGAAGCCGTCTAAATTGCCAGCCACAATTCAAGATGAGGTTCCAAGTTTGGTCGGCAGGATGCCATGGTTCCCTGACTACAACACAATGCCGTTGTTACAGGCACCTGTTGCATATATAAAACTTGATTTCATGCTAACTTTGTTTATAGATGTAGGTTAATAAATTTCAACAGACAATGCAATGCAATTCTAGTTTTTAACTTTGCAGTGTCTGAATGACTATAGAAAAAATAACTGAAATAGCCAACCTCTTCTTCTTCTTCCTCCTCCCTCCCTACATCCCTCCCTCCCCCTCCTCTTCTTCTTCTTCTTCTTCATCATTGATTCAGTGAATTTGTCTTTGGACAGAGTTGTGGTGAGTTGTGATGGTTGATTTATTGAAGAGGAATTAATGAAACAAAGAGATGCTCTGGTTGACGAGATCCAGTCAGTGAAAGAGGAAGAGGAGCAACGAAGAGAGACGTTGAAACGAGATCATCACGTTCAACTGAACGACTTGAAGGATGCTCTTCAGATGCAACACGATGAAAACTTACACAGAGGTATCACCTCTAAAACGAGTTGCATTAATCACTTTGGGTAATTTCTGTAGCCGCTGTTTCTGAAAAACTACATGTAGACACTTCTGACGATGTAAATATGCACTGAGCACTGTAATGTAATTTTATTTGCTAATGTATTGTATTTGCAAATTATGCAGCGCTCATCAGAGGCATGTAGCAATTGGACTTGCAGGAATTCTGACAATTGTTCATTGTTCAAGAAAATTTAAATTTGATTTTGGTCATTTAATTCTTTCAATCACCAAATTAATGCAGTGTATTGTAATCTTCTTATTGGTGCTCTGGCAAAAGCAACCAGGTTTCAGTAGCTGGTTGGGGGTGTATGCTGTATCCATGGCTACTGAGTTGCTGATCTGGAGTGCAGCTATTCATTATAGTTGGTCCAGCCTTTGACATTCAATGTCCCATTGTGCAACCCCAAGATTAATTTAGCACCAGTGTTCATTCCCTGTGGGGGCAGTTTTGTCAGAGAGAGTGGCCACCAGATGTGCCGTGGGCAGCGACAACAGAGTTGCGTTCACTGTTCGTGCAACTTTCTGGCCTCCAATGTTTATTGGCCTTAGATGTTTATGGATGCACACTTGTACACCTCTGTGCTGCATTGTTTGCATCGCATACGGTAATTACCTTTGCGTATACTGTCCGTAAGTTCTCCAGAGGTTAATAAAATGTTTGTAAGTGGAAAGATTCTCCACAAAGTTCTAGAATTTGTGTGTGATAATTAGTTTATCTAGAGAATATATGCAGAGGATTTTAAATCCAATATTTGTCCAAGATCATGCAGCATTTTGTATGCCATGCAGACTGATTGCCATCTGTGTATATTGATGCTTTTGTCACATTGATAAGCCATTGTTAGACTACAGTTCAAAGTAGTTCAAAATAGTAGTACCGTTGTTCAAAGTAGTTCAAAGTATTTGAATTAGGAATTGTGTTGGATTAGATTTGTGAATAGTATCTTAGCTGTTGTTAATACTTGTAGCATTGAATGATCACAGCAGGAAGATTGCTGTAGTTGAAGCGAACCATCAGCAGCAGGTTAGTCACTGTCTTAGGAGAGGAGCCTTTGTGATGAGAAGCTTTGTCGTTATTTTCTGCTCTTTATAATTTGGGAAAATTTAGCATATGGTGTTTTTTAATATCGTTTATTTCTGTGCATGGTCAGCAATTGCGAGACTGTTCTGTTAATGAACTAATTTGACTTGAGAGAAGAAATGAATACTGTTTGAAGCATTACCGGTGTTTTTGCTATTGATGATGTCATCTTGAGTAAGAGGGAAGAGGAGAACTTTGTGGCAGGAGATTTGAAAGATAGGGTGCCATACTGAGGATATTTGAGCTAGCTAAACGCTATTCAGCGACTTTAGTTTTAAGAACAGAAGTACATGTCCATTGTTAGCTTATTCTTTTAAATACAAGAATTTAACAGGAGTTTAAAGCAGTTACTTGATTATAGCACTGAAATTTATGCAAGTGACAAAGTCAAAAATTTGTCTTTAACTAGATTTTTGGCCTCAGACGTACATGCAGGTTATTCTGTTTATTGAAAATGAACTGGTATAAACTTAGAACTGTTTATACAACTCTTTGTGTCTTTCAATGCAGCCACTCCTGCATGCATGCTCCCTCTCAAGCAGACAAGAATTGAATTTTTTTTGTAAGACATGCATAATTATATGATGCAATGAGTACCATTTCATGTTCATTATTCAATGATGTGCCGTCCCATTGTTAGTCAATATTTTTTGGTGCTTTAAATTAGGCGTCATTACATCTTAATTACCGTAGATGTGACGATAGGATTGGATTCGATTAGATGGTGAAGAGAAGGCATTATGGCATAACAATTGCCAATGCACAAAGGTAATGATTAAATGCACAAAGGTAATGATTAATAGTTGAAGGTGATGATGTCTGGCTCATTTGAACCATTTCAGATCAATGAACTGAAGGAGTTTCATGAACAAGTCATCGCTGAAATTCGAGAAGATCATATGTCAAGTCTAAACGCTCAAAAATCAGAGCACGACAATACTCTTCAAGGTTTGTAACACTATAGAAGATAGCATGGAACTTGTTAATTGTTTGACCAATTTAATCGAAACCATATAAACTAATATTAATATTTAGTGATAATAGTAATCTTTGTTTAATTTTCAAACAGACCCAATGCAATATGATTACGGATTTAAGTAATTAACGGATGATCACTAGTTATTACAGGAGTCATATATTTAATTGTCAGCAGTCGTGCAAGTCTCTCATCACGTCCTGCTGGTCGATTCACCAATCATAATGCCATCCGCTGAATGGAAGGCTGAGTGGACATTTGGGATAATAACTAATTACTCTTTCATCCACTGTTAGGAATATAATATATGCTTCATACTTTTTTCATTCACGATTGAAAAGGTGTGCTTGTCTAGCTATCCGTGTGTTTGTTACAATTGAGAAATTTATTTATAATATTGATTTGTCTTTAGAGTTGAAGTATCAACAGGATCGGCAGCTGAATGACATCACGCTGCGCTTTGAACACATCAAGTTATCACTTTCTGTAAGTTTGCATCCAGTTTAATAATAATTGTAGAGATTTAAGCGCCGTGGGTTCGTAAGCAATCGATTAAAAACCGTAGCAACGATTCAGAAGCACTCAACAACGATTCAGAAGCACTCCAGATTTCAGTAGTTAACGTAATTTAATTCAGTAATTTGCTTCCAGTTCTCAACAGAACGCAGGAAATGTTTATTTGCAGATATGTGTTTTACTTTAATAGGCATTTCAACCTATTGTAGACATTTTAGCAGCACCTTTATATGTGAGGCCATACAGTTCTATACATCAAGGGTAACAGACCTTAAATGACCATTTGGCCAACTAATAGGCACATTTAAATGCTCACCTGTGGCTCTCGAGTGCTCAGCAGAGGCTTATGCGGTGATGAACCGAAACTTCTAAATTCTATAATGACGTTATGATATATTGCAGCTGATGAGCCACACTTGTTGAATGTTGATTTGTATTCAATAAATGAAAATGCGTGGAATTATTTCCATAGTGTGGTTATTGTTTATTCATTTATTCATTCAGACCATTTATATAGCGCCCCTTCAAGAAACTATTCAGAGGCGCTCCCAGCCCAACCACGAACAAAGAAAAAAGACTTAAGAGACTTGTTGTTACGATATGCATGGTTACTAATTGGTTAATTGTGACTGACTCGTAGTGATTTTTTGTTTCAAAGGAGAAAGTTGAGTGCTTGAGAAGCGAGTGCGAAGAGATGCGAAGGCGAGAAGCGACGTATATGGAGAATTGTCAGGCGGAGATGGAGCAGAAGTTGCAGCAGATCCTGCTGCCTTACAGACATCTGCCGCAGGAGATTGAAAGCATGAAGGCTGTCGTTGATCTCAGAAACCTAGAACTGCATGATCTCCGGCACCATAACCTTCAGCTTCAGAGACAGGTAAAGCATACGTGAAAGAATCATCGTACAAAGCGGTCCTTTGTACTATGTAGACATCTGTTGTTAAACATTTTATGCTCTCATTTCAGTCAGTCAAGTCACTCAAATCCTGCTTTTTAAGCTGTGACTGGGATTGCCTTTGAGTAATCTTTTGAAGAGTCACTATGTAAATTCTCAAAATGAATGAGAGGTCTTTTAATGTGTAAGTAAATACGTAAGGAGTGAGAAAGTATATTCTTTATTCAAGGGCGGATACGGAAATTTTCTAAGGGGGGCCCAAAATTTAGGGACTTGGGACAGGGAAAAATGTTCATCTTGATCGCCGAAAAATCTGATGAACTGTTTTTAGTCATTTGTCTCGAATTTCCAAGAAAAAGATACCATTTTATCCGCCAAAATAGTTGATGACTTTTTTTAGTTGTACGGACCTCGTATATGGGTCTCGTGGACGTGGGGAGGGGCCTGTGGAACTACTCATTTCGGAGGGGCCACGTCAACTTTCCGAGCCAAAATAACTGGTCAAAAATAAAGAAATTTCTAAGTGGGAGGCCCTGGGCCATGGCCGGATTGACACCACCCCTGCTTTATTACACAAGCTGCTTAATAGGTGGTTCTGATGCTGTTTGACTGATGTGTGTCTTGCAACTGTACAAAAAGATTTCACTTTGTAATTGTTTTGTAGGTCGAAGAGTTACCTGCAGCACAAGAGACCATCAAGAAATTCCAGCAAAAAGTGGAAAATCTGGAAGCAGTCGTCAAGATTAGAGCCGACTACGAGAGGTCTCTGTTAGATTCTTCTCTCTGCTAAACACTTTTCCCTTGTTGCAACAGTTGCATTCATGCAGGGATCAAGTTTTGCATTGTATTGTATTGTATTTATGAAGTGCCTCTCACAGTAATAAAGCGCCTATAAGTATATTGTTATTAGTAGAGTTGGCATTCAGAACATTATGTTAAATTGTGTTGCATTAACTTGGGAGTGCACCAAGCGTTTATGTCATGAATTGCAAACAACGTTTCGTCCTATCCATTTCTGCCTTCTAAAGGTGTTTTAGGGGCGTAAACAGGTAAAAATTGGGCGTATCCATATTGATGGTTTTTCAAAGGGCATGGCCCACAAAGTCGTTTCTGTAGTGGTAGTTTCTTTTTACAGGGATGGGGTTGCTAGCCCCACTTCCCAACCCTCCTCTTTTCTCAACCGGGCTTGGGACCTGCTATGGCGAAATCCACAAAGTACACAGAATAAATTTAAAAAGTGCAGAAATTATTTATTTTTTGGGTTTCAAAGTTTACAAGCCTCCCTAAATGTGCCCATGAGTGTTTTGCATTGTAATATGAGAAAAAATAGATGTTTAGAAAAGCAAGTATGCTTGGGTAAAGTTATTGAAGTTGGCTGTTGTTCTAATATTCAATTGCTTAGGAATGTACTGGTACCAGATGGACATAGTGCCGCTGGCAAACTAGTCACACGGATCGTCTGCAATTGGAGAGGCTGCTTGATGTTGGCTTTATACAGGGCTGCCCTGAGGGGTAGAGTGGCAAATGCCCAGGTGCCTGGGCTAAATAGTAAATTGTGGTACATGCAACGTTTATGACTTAAGGCTTTTTAAATATAATATTACAGAGAATTAACTGCAATCAGTTTAAACTTACAATCAACAACTGAATCAAATCATAATCATATATAAAAATACAAAATCATAATCATGCATATAAATATAAAATTGTAGGTCGAACCTGCACTTTTATTATTGCAATTTGTTTCTAAAACATATTTTCTCAAAAGCCTTAAGATAGTTTAGGGGCCTGGGACCACTCTGCCCATGGCCCAGAATTTCTTTCATGAGCCCTGACTTTATAAAGGAACTTGAAAGCTTTCTGTATTTATTGCGCTAGTCAGTGGGTTACTGGTGTTTCGTTTTATTTTAGTGTACCCTGCTCTAACAAATCGTTTTATAATTACATTTCTATTTTTATCGACTGAAGGCAATTGTCTGAGAAGCATCAGCAGCTGTTGTGTCGATACGACCGCGAGTCGAAGGCAAACAAGCGTCTGTCAATGGACAAAGAGGAACTGCTCTGGCGACTTACGTCTTCACAGATGGCTGAACAGCTGGAGGCGTCCGCATCATCGCCATCTTTTGACGCGTTTCAACGATCTCTCAGCCACTCGTTGGCCACAGCCAATGATTGCATTGAAGGTGGTGGTGTTGGTGGTGGCATTAACCCTGGTGTTGAAATGCGAAAGTCCATTTCACAGACAGCTTCTTCTTCGTCTCCTTCCGTCTTGTCTGTGTCTCCGGTTGTATCACGAATGCAGCGATCCGGTACGTATGATCTCCTCTGCGATGTCTTAGATGATGATGAAGATACAAAAGGCAGCCGGTCATCTTCGTCTGATTAATCTGGTTAGTTTCTTTTTAATTTGCTTACTTTCCAGTTGGTTCTGCTACCTTGAACCTCTCCCTGTTACTCCTTTGGTGTTTGGTTGTGTGTGTTTGTGTGGTGTCATCTTTTTCTGTGTTTCTTGTGTTTCTGTTATGTCTTTTTAAGAACTTGTTATGTTCTGTTGATTCTACAGAGGTATTTAAGACGCAGGGCTCAAACAAGTGTTTGAATATTTAATTAAGCAGTTCATGTCATTTGACTGATACGGATGTTGAAGATTTCATGGTTTATCAGAGGCATTAAATGTTAATGAGTTATAACAGTCTACAGCCGTTGCTTATAATGGTAATGGCAAATGAAAATCCAAGTCTGCTAATGTGTTATTTGAAAGTTTTTGATGCATGTTGTATGACTGACGCATGAGTTATGACATGTGGTATAAGCTGGTCACTGATGAAGAATTTTACGTGAAGTCATGGCCTTTATTCTGCTTCAACTCTTCATTTTGTTTACGACTGCAGAAAGAGACGTCATCAACATTTGTACAGTAGCGTCCTGCATGTCATGTTAGGTTGTGCTCACAATCTGACGATTTTTCACAGTATTGATAAATTGTAAGCTTGTGTATTATGCATTCTCCTGTCTTGATGTATGAGTTTATATACCAGTTGCTTCTATACTGCCTAAGTTTTGACATTTTACTTTATTAACAAACTTATGCGGTGGTGTAAAGTTTACTGGCTTGTATTGTCAGCATGTTTTCCCGAAGCATTGTGACACTAGGCCTACAGTTAGTGCATACAATACATAATACTACTTTATGGTTGATAATGCTGTTGACTCATAATTTTCCAGTTCCTAAGTAGATGCTAATAATTCCAAAACCATTTGCAGATCCTAGTCACTAGTTCAGTCTGTTTACCTTTTTCACAAAATTTCTTGTTGCTATTCAGTGGTCACTTTTGATAGATACATTTTAAAAATGGTATTACTTGTTCAAAGGAATTCCACTGTTGAAACCTAGTCAAGAATTATATTGGACTAAAAAACTAGTCTGTGCTTTGGATTTATTCTTGGCTCCACATACTGTTAATATCTGGAAAGTTATGGGGCGATCAGTAGTTCTGTTAGCTTCATTTGTTGAACATAAGAGTTATTTTCTCGATACATATCTTGTGTATTCCATAATTTCTGTTTATTGCATGTTTTCGTGTTTCAGCAGTAGCTTAACAGCTGCATTCATTGTTCTATTTCACCTCATATCTGTGACTGACTTGAAATTAAGGTGTCCTTTAATACCAGTGGAGTTATTTTGCATTTGATCGTGAACACTGTGTGTTTGACTGTTTGTGCAGTCGGTTGTCATAATTGCTGTTTGTCGTTATTTAATTAAGCGGATGTACTTGTAATTAGCATTCGATAGTTCTCAGATTTATGATAGAACGCTTTACAGCCAGTATGAGATTACGTTTACTTGAAATCATGGTAATGCCATATGAAAAATAATTTAATATCTGTCCTTTCTGAGTTTGTCACAATTACTGGACAAAGTTGATTACGAAGAGCATATTACTCGAGGCTATAAGCAGCAACGTAATTGTTATGCATTACTGTTTTGTTTCTGTGAGTTGTCAGAGTTCTTGTGTCAAAATATTTCTGCAGTAGAATCCCAATGAAGCCATGGGCATGTTGGTGGCCAATGCAATAACTGAATTGACAGCTTTGTTGAAATAATTTGGTCTACGTTCTTGTGAACGCCACCGATAACCATTTCATGTGTTGCTTTTGCGCTGGAAGATTTTCTACAATTGTGACATTATGTGCTTTTGACATTATGTGCTTTTTGTGATGCCTATGCATTTAAATTTTCCAGAGCTGCTTTTTAAAGGTTTACTTGTTAAAAAAACATTTGAAATATTTGAAAATACTTCTATTTTTATTGGTTTTCATATTCTTTTAATAAATCATGTAAGCAGTATTCCAGCATAACTGGGTTTGTGATTCAAGTCATGCTTTTGTCGCCCATTACAGGAAGTCGTACTCATAGGAGCATGGTGAATGTATTGACTAAATGTTAAATTTTGACTGGCACTGTGAATGGTTGTCCACAGAACTTAGATTAGACCTTCTTCTTCTTCATTGTCCATGGGCTGACAGCCCGTAGGTGTCCACTGCACACTTGACTACTCTCTTCCATGATTCTCTGTCCCGTGCCCGGTGTGTCAGCTCTTGCACATTCATCCCACACCACTCTTCTATGTCCTGCAACCATTCTCTGCATGGTCTTCCTCTTCTCCCCGCTCCCTCCATGATTCTCGTCATTGATTAGACCTTGCTGGCACAGATATCATGCACAGAAAGTAAGCAGCTTTCCCTGTCCTGATATGCAATAATTTACTGTCATGTTAACAAGTAATTATCCAAATTTGTTAACATTAGCTTTGCATAACTGCAAGGCCTATTAGAGTCGCATTGTTCTTTAACAACTGTCAATGTTAAAACTTTGACTGGCACTCTGAATATCTGTGCTCAGCACTACAGCTCCAGACTATATGTCTACAATTTTATCTGTTACTTCATGTATGAGATGTTTGGAATTGACAATTTATACATTATTAAAGTGTAGGCCTTTCTTGGAGAAAATGATAGTGCTATGTAGTGTCATGTGAGGGTAATAAGGGAGTCCTGAGCGACATCGTCAGTACAATGGAGTGACGATCACTTTCACTGGTCAAATACCCTTTCATATGGAAAGACAAGATGGCCTCTGGATTGCATGGAAATAGGTCCATGATCACTTTGGTCAGTGCAGATGCTGTGACATATGTTGGGATAAATCAGAGCTGGCACCAGTGCACTCAGCTAGTTATTGCTTGATTCACAGCAGTAAACTGTAATAACCTATGCTACTTTTGTAATGTAATCAATAATTATTACAAACAATTAGAACTTGTCAATGATTATTGTTCATCAATGGAAAATGAAATTGCACGATGAGAAATGACAAATGAATGCATTGGACAATTGAATTATCCTGTTCAGTGTCTTTCTGATGCATTTGCGCTGGCCTTGGCTTTGTGTATTTTACCGTAACACTTCTTCGAACCAGCATAGCATGAATCAAAACTAAACATCCGTACATTACGTCTGCAAGGAGGGTGTTCGGATTTAGGTGATTACTATGTGTATGGGTGCATATGGTGAAGGGTCTTGACAACATGTGTATGTATGCAAAATAAATCTCTATTTGGCCTATCTATAACTCTGTATTATCCCATAGTCATGTCCAATAGCTTTTAGTTACATTATGTAAAAGCCATGTGCTGTACAATAGCAGCCTACGGTAAAATACATGTCTTCTATTTTAGCTAGTTAACTTTCGTAAATAGGAGGGGGTAAATAAGCTTTTTCTATATATGCATGGGGGAGAAGGTCCACAAAATGTGCAAGGGGTCTAACAGGGACATGGGTATGAAAATAGAATGTTTGCATATGTAATACATCGATGGCCTTTGGATTATTGCATTGGCTTCCAACGTCCATCTACAACATTTGTTGCTGAAAATTCCATTACAATTTGTTGCTGCAGCTAAATTTTGCTAAGAATTGGTGTCATAAATGACTACTGATAACTCAGGAAATTTTTTCAAACTATAAAAAAATAACCTGGTACCTATACAATATTATACACATTTGTAGTACGTGTGTAGGGGAGATAAAAAAAGATGGCTCAAAACATATGGAGCCATCGCGTATGAAAAACGATCATTGATGTTTTTGTAATTATCTCTGTGATGTTTAATCGATGCCTCCGAAAGCTATTCCGAATCAAAAACTATGAAAGCACTGTTGTTCAATTCGTTGTCTGTAAAATTTCTTTAATATCATTTATCTTCTGATTAGAGAATTTACGAAGAAAGCGACTCAAAAGATAAAAATTATGCGAGGCAAGATGAGAGCAGTGCAGACAAGGCAGAAGAGACTGTTTAAACTTTGCATAGTGTTCTGTGCAATTCTGACAAAAGATCATTTGCAACTGTGCTGAGAAATAATTGACCAAAGAAACAAAAACCATCTAGCAGAATCATCTAGCATCTAGCCTCAGTAGGCTGAAGCACATTAGAGGAACAACTCCACAACATACCATTTTCTAAGTAACTATACACTACTGTGAAAAGAATTGCCCAAAACAATTTCATGATTATTAAATAGAAAGTGCACAATTCTTGTATACAACACAATTTTCAAGGGAAGGCAATAACCAGACTGCAGTTTAACTAAATTTCTCTTATGCTACGTGTCATGCTAAATGGACCTCTAGTGTCTATTGTTTAAAAAGCAACTTCAGTAGAGTGCGTGCTGAGGAGTACAAAAGTCACACCAGCTGCTTAATCATTTCTTTCCCACTTTCCGTACCAGCAGCCAACATCGTCTACCTCCTCCTTCTCCTCATCACAGGTGCCTGACTTCCGATGCTTCCCCTCAGGCGTGTCGGATGTTCCACTGACGGATGCAACTGTCTTGGCCGGTTGAAACCAGAGTGTTATTATCAATCCAGTTTACTCGAGTGACCTGACTCATTGGGTGAGCACCTAGCAGATTCAGAGAATGGAAGTTTGTATTAAATGCAAAAATGAATATAAACGCTGGTATATCTGAATGGCATTATTTCATTCAATGCTATTTAGTGCAGCAGACAACACAAAACTGGACTTAATATATTCAAAGCAACATGTGAATATTCAAAGTAAACATTTAAAAACATTAAATTACGTCCGTATTCGGTGCACGAGTCAACAAAATTAACAGTCACTAAAATCTATGGTGGTATACCTGTAAAATTAAACATCAGTAAACTCCACACCAACTGCAGAAAGTCTACCATTCACTCCTGTTAAAACCGTTATAAATTCATGTCACAATGAAGCATGATCAAGCTCACTCCTGCAGTCAACCCAACAACCCCTACACAGATGCACATCTACAATGCTCCATTTTTATTACTCTTTCGTCCATCCATTTTCCGCAGAAGAACTCAACTTGTTTCTAACATATTCCCAACTTCTACCGTCCTCTAATCTGTTCATCTGTTTAATTATTCAAATAGCAGTGTTAATTCAACTACAAGAGCTGCAGACATTAACCAAGATCCTTCTGTTTGATAAGCGCTTTACTCACCCTTGACAACCTGATACTTTGTTTTACTGTCTGGAGACCACACGATCAGATGCGTATCCAAAGCCCCACTCGCCAAATGTTTCGAGTCCGGTGTCCACGAAACAGAGTTGACGCGTGCAGTATGATAGCCCCACTCAGTAGACACCAAAACCTACAAATATCCATCAGCAGACACCATGATAACATTCAGCCTGCTTTGTAACAGTAATCATCATCTATCACAAAACTTCTGTAAATGTCTTGTAGCAATTATATGCTAATACATAAACAATTAAACATGTATCCCAGGAACAATAAATTCAGCAACCAGACAACCATTTGTAACTGTAATCACAAATTTCTAATAAACACAGCAAGTGAAACAAATCAGAGTCAATCTGTACCCTGCAACACAAAACCACGATCAAAAGAATGCTTTGCAAGAAGTTTTCACTTGTATTTACAGCAAATAAGGATAAGAATGACCAGAGAGCTCAATCAATGGGTTACAAGGCAGCTTATTCCAAAATATGGGCTGACAACTGTTAAAGCTACAATGCTGGGTCATGGAAGCTTGGATAGGTTTGAAAACCAGATCTCCCAAAGCAAAGCAATGAATGGCCAGGAATGGAAGATACCAAGATACAATGGTGCACAACATATAAAGCAATTATGCATAAGCAGTATTATGATCAAAACTCAATGCAACTTCACATGCTTAATCACTAAACAATTCTCATCTGGACTTGATTTAACAACACAATTGTAAGTCAGAAGGCATCATACATTAATCAAATATAATTGTAATTCTTCATCACCGTCATTTTCAGCAAGTGACAGATTTATCTATTCCTAACAATGCCTGGATAGCTTACCGTGTAGTCTGGCAGCTGGTAGAGCAGGACCTTACGATAGGTATCGCACGCAGCCAGGTAAGTGCCGTCAGGTGAATACTTGAGATCCGTCAGAGCTCCGTTGTGATCCAAGGTTTTCTTCTCTGTCAAACTGTTACCTGATAAGCTGTAGATGTGAACTTTGTTGTCCTAAACAAATTAATTAAATTTAAGCATCATTCTTCACAAACAAACACAATTTGAAAACAGCAACCGAGAGAAAAAATAAGTTCAACTGTCATGTAACTGTAGTCCATTGCTGATCTGTTAGTGATTCGTTACTAGGCAGTGAGATGCTAATTGGAATCACAACTTCAACTGTGCTCGACTAAATTATATATACCAGTATATTGTAAAAAGAGAGATTGAAACAGTGTCCATACATGATAAACAATTTCAAACATGAACAGCAACAAAGATGTAATAAGCAGCTGCAAACTGTGAAATTTATCTTAATTTTAACATACCATGTCATATACTTTAGTCATTCAGTGGCAGTGAAAATAATAACACGTACGCAACATCAAAAGTTTAAAAAGCATTATGCGCCAACAATTTCTACCATGTCTGGAGATGAGTTTTGAAGTTGAGCAACTGCACAGGGCTTTGTTTATTTTTAATCCATCGTCAAATTCGTCATATCCATACATTGAATAAAAATGCCCTATTGATGATGAATGGAAAACTATGAATCAATCTAAGCATGTTTCTCACCCCATCACCACCACCAACTGCCACTTCATTAGCATTTGAGCTGATGGCAACGCACTGTGGTGCATAAGACATCTTCTGCGAGTGCACGATTGCACCATCACGAAGTACGACAACCTGATTAACAACAACACAAATCAACAAATCTATGTAGTTTATTGTGCCTGTAGTGCCACATTATGATTAAAATACTGCACACTATCAATCAATCAATCAATCAAGTGACAGACAGAATCACAATGTTTTTGGAGTCAATGCCTCCATCTTGGTTATGATCTGGCAAACCTTATTGATCATATCTCTAAATTTTGTTAAGTCATGAAGGACATGCGGAATGTACTCCACTGGCTTCCATTTCCACAGCAGTTCGCCTGTAGGGTATCTGCATTGGTCTAGTGCAGCATGAAGGGTCTGGCTTCCATGCACTTTCAGGAGCTCTGCTCTCCCACCTCTGGGTGGCTGGCCCTATAACTTGGAATGGACTCTCTGCTGTGCTCCACCTGGTGCCTAGAGGTCACACCACAATGTTCCTTTCGAACTTAGAAACAGCCTCATGACTCATTGAAAATAGGGTTAGCTCTGAGGCTACGTTTCAAGAAACTCCGCCAAGAAAGCATTGTCTATGATCAGTAGGTGTCCTCCAAGTACCATGGGTAGTGGTGATGAATCTGATCTACCACAGTAAATGTACAGACTGCCCTGGTGGGTTTTCTTATCATTACCTTCAGACACCATCTCTCCCACCATGTGTGTAAAGACCATCGAAAATAGACTGATAGCAGTGAAAGACATGTCTGCAGAAATCAGTTAAACAATAGAAAGATTTAGATGATGATGAACAACGCTCACCTCTCCAACACAAGCGACAATGGCCAGTCCCTTGTTGGCTGCCACTCCTTTCGGCTGCGATGGAAGCTTAGTCTGCTTCTGGTACCTACAAAATCATCACACAACATCATTCATCTTATTCTCAACTAGCTTATAACTAATGCTAAAATGTTCAACACATGATTCTAACTTGTAAATGAGTTGTTCCATTACAGCTCTGTCTAGTTTTGATAAAAACAGCCTAGAAATGGCATGGATTTTTGATTAATTCATCCAAAAAATCACTTCAATTGTCCTTACAAGTTCTAAAACTCTTCAAATAAGCAAACTGTTGTTACAGATTGATTGCTCAACGCTTCACCGGTTCATTTTTAAATTTTCAGCCCGTTTTCAGCAGATATTCTCGGGGCAAATGGGCAAAAGATTAAAGAGTAAACCACAATATATTATACTGGATTTTGCTTTACACAATTGATTCTGACAAACATAGCCACATCTGAAAATTTGTTTCTTACGGCTTTAATTCTGCAATTGGCTGAGAGCAATCTACTGTCTGATGGTAACTTCAAACTTGGTATAGTTGAATAAGGTCGGTAGCCCTCTAAGTGGTCAGAACACAAACCCAACACTTGTAGCATATCCTACATAACATGCTTTTTGTGGGTCACAATTATGGCAACGTACAAACATTTTCCTATTTGCAATCTGAGAGTTGCATTAGGACAAGGACTCCATACAGAAAATGACAGTTCTATGGATATCTGAAACTGCTGTGGCTTAGTCTCAACCATTTGCCTCAATTGGTCCTTCTCTCTGGAACGTGCTTTCTCCCTCTGCTCGTTTTACACTTCTGTCTGGTAGTGTCTCTTCCTTCTCTCGCTTTAAAACCAGCTTCTTCCAGCAGGGCATTGTGCACTGGGAGTGTTTCTGAGCAGTTCACCCTACTAGAAGCACTCTATAAATGATTAAATACAATATAATACAAATACAATAAATCACATCATAAACAGCATTGCAAAAATGAGATCTATTGTCTTACATGCATTGTCTCATAATAAAGCACTCGGAAAGCTAAGCCTAGTCTTTAAAATTCAAATAAAGAGAGACATGAATAAAAAAACAAAGGCCACTGGATAAAAAAATTTACCAATTACCCATATCCTACAGCAGCCTCCAGCTCACATCTATAATTAGGGGATGGGGAGATCCATGAATAAAAACTCACTTACCCAGACTGAGCAATTGTGTCTAGTTTGCTAAACATCACCATGTCGTCCATGCCAACGGTGACAAGTTGTTCATGGGTTGTTGCCATATCCTGGACCTGGTTGCTGTGACCTTTGCCTGGAACCATGTCACTCTCACCAGAACCCGCATTCCAACGACCTGTAGCAATTCCTTAAGGAAAATCTAACCATCTCACAGTCAGAACATAAATAGGACAATGGATCATTATCCAAAAAGAATGATTCGCTAATGGCTTTCATGGCCAATAACGACATTGTAGATGATGCCACACAAGACAGATTTTTATCAACTTTGTTGTAATTGTACTTCAAACTATTAATCCTACTCATGTTAAATATGTCTTTATTAACATCAGGACCGACTGATAAATATTAATATCTAATTTTATTCTAACCTATCAAAGTACAATGCATACTATTTATCGTCGTCGGTGCCTTATTCGCCCCTCCGAACATTGGCGGCATCATGGACAGTTCTTCTCCAAAGATATTACTATTTATAGTAAAGCATTAAAAACCAAATAAAACAGTTGCTGACAAAAGTTAATAACAGTACTGATAAAGTGAAGAAATTAAAGTCTGTCAATGCACATTTCACAAGGTCATGTAACTAACTGAATAAAATGGAATAGGACATTGTTTACTGATCTGCATATACCGGTAAATATCCACATCATCCAGTCTAATAAAATCAACAAAAACCTGAGAGGAAAAGGTCTTTGGATTATAAACACTTCAATCCACAGTCACATGCATCATACTATATGCATCGTCCTAAGCAACATTCCACCACCACATCTCAGAAGACGGGAGGCGACGGCAAGACTACTCGCCAAAGTCAGCTTGAATGACAGACTCCCGCTGAACGCAGATATCCTGTTCCATCCAGCAGTGCGTCTACCGTCGAGACGGCCCGTATGGCTGAATCCACCAGTGGACATGACAGCTAATGCGGACTGGAGTGCTGAGTGGTCTGCAACTGATGTTGTAAACCATTCCCTCGTGTCCGTGCCGTCTGTTTGGCCCCCGGGCTTCAACCTACCACGTCGTCTCTGGTCCGCACTGAACCAGTTCAGATCCGGTCAGGGCCGCTGTGCGGCAAATAAATGTCGTTGGAAGCAGGCTACGTCCCCTTTCTGCAGCTGTGGAGAAATTCAAACTATGTCCCACATCGTTAATGACTGTACAACAACTTGTTTCCCGGGCGGATTAACCGCACTCCACGTTGCTGATGAGGCTGCTGTATGCTGGCTCAGCGCGAACTGCATACGCTAAATAATAAATATGCATCATACTTAAGTCCACAAACTTATTCTCAAGACCGATCTGTGATATGGATGTCCTGTGCGACGACTAATAATGTCAGCTGAATGAAAGGATACAGACATTTCCATCGGAACTGCCTGTAAACATCGTCTGTCTGTCTTCTGCCAAAGCCAATCCTGTTATTGGCTTATTGTGTCCCTAACAACATACCACTTCAATCGTAAGCAGTTAAAAAGATGCGTGATTACTTATAAATGTCATAAAACAAGTTTTAAAACTGTAATCATCTTATTAACGATAAGAAGCCGTTTCAGAAACAGGTCTTCAAAAAATTATCACCAGTAGCTGACAGCGAAGCATATTAGTGCTTTCTTGAAGTGGCATTATAAATATTCAAGTAAAAATTACAACTTACATTCTGATTGATAAATAACTGACGTATAGCCAACATCTATCTAACAGATAGTTTCCAGAGAAACTCCTTAGTGCTCAGATTTTCTTCCTCTTCTTGCAGTTTACATTTGTAACCTATTTGATCTTGTAATATACCTCTCTAACTGTTATCCTTTCATAATTTTATTCTACTTTATTCTTCACTTATACCGAGACAGATGATGCTGGACTGGATGATGGAAGACAGTTACCAAAGACTCAAGGAGAAGGCACAACGGAGGATGGAGTGGCAACATTTGCATTCGAACCTGCCTAGGTGCAGAGAACCTGAAGAAGAGACTTCATTCTAATCTAATCAACTGCAGAGATTTCAACAGCAATATAATCATAACACATACAAAGGTTGTTTCATAATGAAAATTATTATTGCTCTCGTAAGTATTATAACTGCAATAAACTAAAAGATGAACAAATAAAATTTGAACAAAATTAATTAATGTAAAATTCTTACGGCATTGTGGGTGTTTAACTGTTTACCTTGATAATTCTGTAAGGCTTTGCGGTGTTCGATTTGTCAAGGTAATTGATGAAACCAGTGAGAGATACTGACAGGATGTGATCTCCCTGCCAAAGACATCCAACCTGCATGTCATCCACTTGACTTCCCAAATTGTACTCCCTGAAAACAGAAGAAAATCCACATACAGCAATCATCACAGTCATCTGACATCAATAGCAACACAGGTAGAGCAAATGCAACAGTTATCACCTACTGCCAACCTGCATTTGTTTTCACGCATATTGACACATTGAACATGGAATACGTGATCATGCATGGGAAACCTTCCCAAACTCAAAATATTATAAAGAGAGTTTAATTTCATTTTAAGCAGTGCTAGAGTCACTGTTGAAACCATTATTTGTATCCTTGGAAATGAAAAGACAAGAATTTTTAAACAATTGACGTCTTAGCACTCTAAAACTTGTTCTGAAGAGAAAATGCAAGTTCAAAATTGGAAAAATAATACTAGTCATTGTGAATAACACTGCCGCAGTGCTGCTCCACTATTCTTGGTTTTCAAGTACAATTAAATTGTAAAGACAAAACTCTGCGAAGTCCAGTGGCTCACAGTAAAACATTCATCAATTGTAATCACAGCAGTGCTTGATGATGCCATCATTATACATCAACACAAGCATCAGCTGGTAAGCTGGATAACGAACGTCTCAATCATTTGCCTCAATTGGTCCTCTCTCTGGAATGCGTTTTCTCCTTCTGTTCACTCTACACTTCAGTCTGGCAGTCTCTTTTCTTCCTTCTCTCTTCTCAAAACCCACTTCTTCCTGCGGGGCAATGCGCACTGGGAGCACCCTTGGCATGTTCACCCTACTAGAGGCACTTCATAAATGATTAAATACAATACAAAGCATATGAACAGACTTCTCTATCCTAGATACAAGCTCTAACTAAAAAGGAATGACAAAGCAGTGGAATACAGACTGAACAACAGAAGCAGTTTCTGCATCCCAGATCTTCGCTGTTTTATCTCCAGACACCGTCAACACCTGCTTGCTATCAGGACTGAAGCACACCTATCAAAAACAAATATCAGATGACATGAAGTGACTATTGGCTTTCAAAAGGCACTTGTTCTCAATGCCTGAATTTCAAACAATACCTTACACTGTAGTGAAGTCTGCAGCATAAAGATATCTTGTCAAAAGTGCTTTGACATGCAAGGAGCAGAAAATCCTTTACAAGGAAGAAAAATCACCTGTAGCTAAGCAGAGTGACAAGGTGTGCATAGATCTGCAACCCAAATCAAAGGTCATAACACAAAGAGAGACATACGCTGAGTTTTTATATCTGGTATTCTCATAGTTTAATAAGAGACCAAAAATTGTCAACAACTTCAGCGATGATAGCTATAAACAATGAAACACTAAACTAGCGTTAATAAAACGTAGTACAGAAGAAATTCTCTAAATAGCCATTTAAATCACCAAACATCAGTTATCATCCTCTGCTGAAAATCTAAATCTCACTCACGCCATAGATGCCCATTTTATGGGCTGGATTGCCCAGTTCCACCTTCTTCTCTCCTGATTTTCCATCATATATGAAGGCCTACAAACAGCACAGAATAGAATAAGAATCTCCAAAAACAACAACAATGTGCAGTCAATAGTGAATTCAGAAATAATCTTATGCAAAAATTAAAATTGTAAAATTAGTTCCACAATCAATTAGAAGCAGACTCTGTGGGGATACAACATGATAGAAACATGTTTCTTAGGTCAGCAATTGGAGCCACAGCTCACTGATGCCTGTTTGTCTTTCATCTGGTAGTTTGTCATATACTAATGAAAGCATCAGCACTCATCAAGAGGTTCTTGTGTAGAGTTTGACTTCAGTTTTCAGATAGATTTATAAAATGCTTATGAAGAGGTTATGTAAAATATGAGTCAGACTAGTTTTTTCAGACATACTGGCATGATACTGCTGTACTTCACGCTAGCTTTTCAGAACATTGACACAATGCTGCTTTATTTAACCCTTCAATGATGAGCTATATCAGATTCCCATGCAATTTTAATATATATATATATATATATATATATATATATATATATATATATATATGTCATTAAATGTTTAAACAAAACCAAAAGAGATAGTCACACACACAGGACCAATAACAAGATGCAACGAGAAAGGTGAACTCATGAATATTTAAGCAACAACAAGAATGTTAGACGGACCCCAAAAAAGACCTGAAACTTAGACATGTTCATGAGAGAAGAGAGGAATGACATCAGAAATGAGAATGAAGAAGACTGCCATGACTTTGCGTAGACCTAGTCAATCATTTAATGAAAAACTGAAGCACTCACTTTTCCTTCTGCTCCACCTGAGACAAACAATTCACCGTTCGGAGAATAACGAACAGAATTTACAAATCGTGAATGATCCTGCAAATAAAAGCAGTCTCATTTAGACGCATACATTATCGGTCATAAGTAGAGCTGCGATGCCAAACAGTTCCGCTACCATCGGCTAACTGCATGATACAATTATTCATAATTGGCCCTAGAATAACTAATTACCATGCTCCAAATAAAGGGACCATGTTCAACAGGACTCTCATCATTCATATCTAACCAGGCCTTAGAGGATGTCACACATCAATTGAGGTCACTCTTCAGGAGAATAAACATGCAAAACGATATTTATCAAAAACACAGACCTCCTCTGGAACAGGATATGAAATTAATTCGAATCAAATAGTCGAAACCACGTTTTGGCATAAAATGCTACATAGATTGCTGGACAAACAACAGTATTTCACTTGCTTTTATTCCATCTAAATTAATCTGCACCATTTGAAATAAAAATCATGTTTTCAGTGTCCAGTATTGGTCTTTAAAAAAGAAATCCTAGCTATAAATAAATACACACACACAATTTTCAAGTGTAAACAGCAGATACCAGCAGAAATAAACAGATCTCTATTCCAAAATATACTGGTATCCAATTAAATTCAAAAGGCCACTTTGGGCTAAGTACTTATTGACATCATATATTAGAGTCTGTGTATACATAGCGTCATGACAAACACAAGTAAGCTGATTGACAGATATACAAGTTATACATGGTTCATGTATTCTCACCATTCTGTTCAAGTTCAAACGCTTGGAACAAAAATAGAGAATAACATATACACAATACAATAACATTCTGCAAACTGACTAAACTGTTACATGTATTGCATCAAAATAGTCTGACTTGTACAAAGCCCATAACTATAGCTATTCACTTTGGTAATCCAATTTCTTAAACCTGGGTTAAATCCAAATTGCATAAAACATCTTCATCAGAAATTCAGGATGCTAGAGAAATTCATTTAATTGGTGCATTAACAACAGAAGAAATTTACCTGCAGAGTGAACTGAAATTTGAAAGGCGGTCCATGAAAGAAGGCAAGTGTGTTATCCTCACTAGCAGTGACTATTCGAAACGGTCTGTCTCCTCGAAAATCCACTGAGTTTATGGGTTTACTTTGCCCCATAATTTCACCCACAGACGCACCTGTGTCAGCACTGAATACATGACCAAATCTGTAAAAAATGACAATCAGAAATATATTGTAATGAATGGCTTTGTAATTACTGTGTGGTATTCAAACATTTATTACTATTATATTTTCTTTCCTTGAAAACTTATTTAGCAGAACCCGATGGGGCAAACTCTAAAATAACTAGAAATTGCTATTGAAAGAAGCACCACCTTCTGTGGAGTCTCATCATGCTTGTGTATTGATACCATAGCAACTGCACTTGACATTTATAAAATGCAACTTCAACCAGAGCGTCTGAACTCGCTGTTAAATAATATTTACAGACTTCAGGTGCATGCGAAAGAGAGGAAGAGATCAAACTGAGGAGCTCAAGTCCCAGCTCTTGTGAAGGATGATTCCAATATACAATAGATCTATACTATAAGTCTGAAACTCTGTCCTTCTATTTGTATGTATGTACGGTGTCCCACTAAGGTTCTTGAACGGAAGTTACGAAACGCTATAGCGCAACGAAAAATTTTACAAAATGTTTTCATACAAATTTGTAGGTCAGTGCAGCTATTTTCAGCTCACAATTCACTGTAAAGCCCAAGATATGGACCTTTTAAATTATGTATAAGAGTACAGATCTTAAACTGAACAAGCTAAAGGAAGAGCCATGACGAAACCTAGGAGATTGCCAACAACATGAGCAGAAGCATAAAGAACAGACTGAAGCTTCAAATATGAACAAGTGAAAGTCAAGCAAAGATAGCATTAGCAGACACAGCTAAGAGCATGAATTAAAGCAATAACAGCATGAGAGGAGAGGGAAGTGACTGATAGTAAGGAACTGGCAGATTCAATAAAAGCATGAGCGGCAGACACTGTTTAAAAAATCAGTCAAGGAGAGATCATTATCTACGACAATTCCAAGATCATAACACACTGTATTATTACAAAAAATCATTGTTTTTTTATAAATATA
This sequence comes from Lumbricus terrestris, assembly GCA_949752735.1. Classification (NCBI taxonomy): domain Eukaryota; kingdom Metazoa; phylum Annelida; class Clitellata; order Crassiclitellata; family Lumbricidae; genus Lumbricus; species Lumbricus terrestris. The sequence goes on along the minus strand of OX457039.1, from coordinate 17,324,265 downwards.
ATGTCAGCCACATATGAAAGAGTCTGTGACACTGCAGATAGAATTAGTAAATAAAAAGACAAATGCATACTTTTCCCGTCCTTCTCCAACAACAACAATGCGCTGACTGTCCCCAGACCAAGCAAGATCCTTGATGGTTCCACCCAGTGGCTGATATTCATTCTTCAAGATGTGTTCCTTCTGGGTTGTGTCCCAGATTCTCACTTTGCCAGTAGTATCTGCAGAACAATTGAAGTCCATATAATAAAACGCTTACAGATGACGGCAGTAATGACAGGTTTGAAATGAAATTAGACTAGCTTGTTCACTGACCAGCAAATGCAAGTTTTATTGCAGAAGAGGCCAAGATGTAAAGAAAATTTGCAAGTATGCTAACACTGTTTCACAAATTCAACCATAAACAATACATGCTTTACAAAAATGTCATTATAGTCAGTATCAATAGATCAATTAGAGTTCCACCTGCAACACATCATTTCATCATCATTGAGCGCAACAACACACAACCTAGAGATAATGTTGATTCAATTCTTCCACTGAGGTGCCAGTCTCAAGACAAAAAAGATGGAAGGGCACTGCTAATCATCTGTGCCATAACACAGCATATATCATTAAACAGTAACTACCTACCAGACAGTCCACATAAAGTAAATGAGGAAAAGTAATATCAATGTAAATGGCCCTGGCAGCTTTAAGATGTCACTAAACAGTCAATACAACCTTAAAATCAAAGTGATTGAGAAACATTTAATCAACAAAGTTTAGTATTCAAGGCACAGGAGGTACTGAACAGCAAACCCTTCATGTATCAAATTACATGCAGATGTCTGCACAGTGGGCACCCTTCCTCTTGTCCATATCAAGATGACCCCACCCTCTCTCTCATTACGGATATCCTTTATGGACGAAGGGACATAATAGCTTACATGCCACTCATAGTACAACTGCTTAATTTTTACACCCTAAAATTACTCACTAACAGCTGTGTGAGATTTTACGCAATATCTCATGGGCCAACACCAGTTTTGCCTCCTTTCGGCATTGCTTCAGTTAAATAAGCAATAGTTTTAGCAGCATATCAGAATCACCTGTTATTTTGTGTATTTCACTATTTAGTCACACATAAGTCCCGGTAAGCTTTCAACATTTAGAAGAAGATGCATTAATTTACCACGCAGTTACATTTAATCTAGTGAATTGTGTAGCCATCAACAACTAGTACTTGGTCAGCCAAGTGTAGTACATGCAGTACATATAAATAGGTGCAACTACTTGGTAGTTGTAATGAAGTACTAATTCCGGCGGTGGACTGATGGCTAGTCAGGTACCCACTTAGAATGGACTTGGATACCTGGGGTTGACTCAGTGGCGGCGCTAGGGGGGCTAAGCCCCCCTACAAGAGGCTCAGCCCCTCCTAAAAAAGAGGCATTCGAAATTTTTTACAGTGAAATATCCACGATTTTGAGCTGACGACTAAAAAAAAAAAAGGTCGTCAGAAATTTTGGCGGCGGAAAGGGAAAATTTTCATGAGATTTCGGTCGAGGTTTCAGCCCCCAAAACTGAAATCCTGGCGCCGCCACTGGGTTGACTCCCCGCAATCATTAACAACGAGTCTTCAATTTATGTCATATACAGCCACTGCAACATGTTTTTGCTACTAATGATAAAATACATTTTGTAAATGTAGTTCATCATGCAGAAAGACTCTACCAACAGCAATAGTGTACCAACAGCAATAGTGTACCAACAGCAATATTTAGTGTACGAGATGACCAGCAACAAAGTATTCAAGTGGTCTACTCAAGCATATCGCTGTATTGCAGTGATTGCAAGCAGCACAACCAATCTGTTACACACTACACAGCCCTAATCTAGATCCATTGACGGCCAAAGAAAATAGAATTTCACGAAATGAAATCGTCTACCACGAACAACAAAGACAGATTGGTAATAACCTGCGGACGCAATGTAGAAACCGCTTGGTGAATACTTGGCGACAGTTGTTGGCTGAGAATGTTCCGTATAAACATCAGCAATCGCCGGATTCTGGATAAACAAAATCAACGCTTCAACGATTTATATCAGAGTGGAATAAAAGCAGAGGAATAAATTAAGTTGTGTAAAATTGTTTCTTAATTATGTAAACTTGCAATGCATTCTTGTCATCACACTTCACAATGTAATTGTCTAGGTGGGATCTTGTAAACAACAATGGCGTGCAGGAAGACAGGCAGACACTCACAGCTATATCCCTGATGATGACGCTGCTGCCATTTGTGTAGAGGAAATTCTTTCCCTTTGGGTCTCCTCCAAGGACAATTGGCACTCCTCTCGTCGTCCGTGGCAGGCTTGCAAACGTGGCCTCTGCAGCAGATCAAGAAAGCAATAGTTACAGCAACTGTCACAGTATTTACAGGCATTTCCCTGATAAAGAAAAAGCTACTGCACAACAACCAGGTGGATAGCATATAATCTTCTTTACTGCATTGCTGTAAACTGACACAGCGTGGTATGGTTGCATGAAACAATCTCAATTAACATCAATCTTAACTACTAACAGAACAGACAGCCTATCAAAAATCAGGTAAGTGGACAAGAAACAGTTGCAATTGGATTCAAATCTTTGCATCAGCACTCAGTCAAATTTGGATGTTATCCAGGGCATCTGGTAACTAGTGATATATTGGTATTCTGCTCTTACAAAATAGAATTGATTCTATTTAATGACGTTCAACAAGAGTGCGCATAGCCACCCTGAGAATAAGCAGCATGATTAAATGCCAGTGCTCACTAGCTGAGAAACGCACGGCTTGTCGTAACAGTCGTGAATTAGTCCAACGTTCACGACTTTTCAATTCGACCCTGGGTCCCTGGACGCTCAGGAACCTAGCCCCAAATTCGCATTCGTTTTATTCTGTTTCTGTTTCTGTTTCAGTTTCTGTTCAGTTCTTTTTTTGAAAGGCCATCTAGCGACTGCTAAGAAATTATTCGGATGCTTAGAGAAGTCTTAACATGCCCATCTAATATATATTTTTGAAAGTCTGTCATATATATATATATATATATATACACGCAGAAACAGCCAGCGGAAAATTCGTTTTCCCTATATGAATAGGTCTACTAGCAGAAACGGCCAGCATCAGATTCGGCTTGCAATCTATATAGGCCTATGCCTAACTCGCATTAACGTCCAGCAGCAGATTCGATTCCTGGCCCTTTTTTCAGTATATAGGCCTACACATTGGAGAACGACCAGCAGTAGAATCGGTTTACAATACATGTGCAGATATGGCCAGCAGCAGATTCCGTTTTCATTATATAGACGGGAAAAGCGACCAGCAGTAGATTCGGTTGACAATACATTTGCAGAAATGTCCAGCAGCAGATTCGGTATTTCATTATATACACGGGAGAACGACCAGCAGTAGATTCGGTTTACAATACATGTGCAGAAATGGCCAGCAGCAGATTCGTTTTTCCATTATATACACGGGAGAACGACCAGCAGTAGATTCGGTTCACAATATCTGTGCAGAAATGACCAGCAGCAGATTCGGTTTTCCATTATATACACGGGAGAACCACCAGCAGCAGATTCGGTTGACAATACATGTGCAGAAATGGCCAGCAGCAGATTCGGTTTTCCATTATATACACGGGAGAACCACCAGCAGTAGATTCGGTTGACAATACATGTGCAGAAATGGCCAGCAGCAGATTCCGTTTTCCATTATATACACGGGAGAACCACCAGCAGCAGATTCGGTTTACAATATATGTGCAGAAATGGCCAGCAGCAGATTCGGTTTTCATTATATAGACGGGAAAAGCGACCAGCAGTAGATTCGGTTGACAATACATGTGCAGAAATGGCCAGCAGCAGATTCGGTTTTCATTATATAGACGGGAAAAGCGACCAGCAGTAGATTCGGTTTACAATACATGTGCAGAAATGGCCAGCAGCAGATTCGGTTTTCCATTAAATACACGGGAGAAAGACCAGCAGTAGATTCGGTTGACAATACATGTGCAGAAATGGCCAGCAGCAGATTCGGTTTTCCATTATATACACGGGAGAACGACCAGCAGTAGGCCTATATTCGGTTGACAATACATGTGCAGAAATGGCCAGCAGCAGATTCGGTTTTCATTATATAGACGGGAAAAGCGACCAGCAGTAGATTCGGTTGACAATACATGTGCAGAAATGGCCAGCAGCAGATTCGGTTTTCATTATATAGACGGGAAAAGCGACCAGCAGTAGATTCGGTTGACAATACATGTGCAGAAATGGCCAGCAGCAGATTCGGTTTTCCATTATATACACGGGAGAAAGACCAGCAGTAGATTCGGTTGACAATACATGTGCAGAAATGGCCAGCAGCAGATTCGGTTTTCATTATATAGACGGGAAAAGCGACCAGCAGTAGATTCGGTTGACAATATATGTGCAGAAATGGCCAGCAGCAGATTCGGTTTTCCATTATAGGCCTATACACGGGAGAACGACCAGCAGTAGATTCGGTTGACAATACATGTGCAGAAATGGCCAGCAGCAGATTCGGTTTTCATTATATACACGGGAGAAAGACCAGCAGTAGATTCGGTTCACAATATATGTGCAGAAATGGCCAGCAGCAGATTCGGTTTTCCATTAAATACACGGGAGAAAGACCAGCAGTAGATTCGGTTGACAATACATGTGCAGAAATGGCCAGCAGCAGATTCGGTTTTCCATTATATACACGGGAGAACGACCAGCAGTAGGCCTATATTCGGTTGACAATACATGTGCAGAAATGGCCAGCAGCAGATTCGGTTTTCATTATATAGACGGGAAAAGCGACCAGCAGTAGATTCGGTTGACAATACATGTGCAGAAATGGCCAGCAGCAGATTCGGTTTTCATTATATAGACGGGAAAAGCGACCAGCAGTAGATTCGGTTGACAATACATGTGCAGAAATGGCCAGCAGCAGATTCGGTTTTCCATTATATACACGGGAGAAAGACCAGCAGTAGATTCGGTTGACAATACATGTGCAGAAATGGCCAGCAGCAGATTCGGTTTTCCATTATATACACGGGAGAACGACCAGCATTAGGCCTATATTCGGTTGACAATACATGTGCAGAAATGGCCAGCAGCAGATTCGGTTTTCATTATATAGACGGGAAAAGCGACCAGCAGTAGATTCGGTTGACAATATATGTGCAGAAATGGCCAGCAGCAGATTCGGTTTTCCATTATAGGCCTATACACGGGAGAACGACCAGCAGTAGATTCGGTTGACAATACATGTGCAGAAATGGCCAGCAGCAGATTCGGTTTTCCATTATATACACGGGAGAAAGACCAGCAGTAGATTCGGTTCACAATATATGTGCAGAAATGGCCAGCAGCAGATTCGGTTTTCCATTACAGGCCTATACACGGGAGAACGACCAGCAGTAGATTCGGTTGACAATACATGTGCAGAAATGGCCAGCAGCAGATTCGGTTTTCCATTATATACACGGGAGAAAGACCAGCAGTAGATTCGGTTCACAATATATGTGCAGAAATGGCCAGCAGCAGATTCGGTTTTCCATTATATACACTGGAGAACCACCAGCAGCAGATTCGGTTGACAATATATGTGCAGAAATGGCCAGCAGCAGATTCGGTTTTCAGTATATAGACGGGAAAAGCGACCAGCAGTAGATTCGGTTGACAATACATGTGCAGAAATGGCCAGCAGCAGATTCCGTTTTCATTATATAGACGGGAAAAGCGACCAGCAGTAGATTCAGTTGACAATATATGTGCAGAAATGGCCAGCAGCAGATTCGGTTTTCATTATATAGACGGGAAAAGCGACCAGCAGTATAGATTCGGTTGACAATACATGTGCAGAAATGGCCAGCAGCATATTCGGGTTTTCATTATAGGCCTATACACGGGAGAACGACCAGCAGTAGATTCGGTTGACAATACATGTGCAGAAATGGCCAGCAGCAAATTCGTTTCTCAATATATATAGCCTACGGTACTAGCAGAAACGGCTAGCATCAGATTCGGTTTGCAATCTATATAGGCCTCACTATTTTTTGACCCGTCCATGCCTCTTTTGCCCGAAAAACACATTTGCCAGAAATTTGGGGGGCATTTGCCCCCTCTGGACCCCCGTCTCGTACACCTATGCTGGCAGAAACGGTTAGCATCAGATTCGGTTTGCAATCTATATAGGCCTAACTCGCAGAAACTGCCAGCAGCAAATTCGGTTCTCAATATATATAGGCCTAATAGCAGAAACGTCCAGCATCATAGTCGGTTTGCAATCTATATAGGCTAGGTCTAACTCGCAGAAACTGCCAGCAGCAAATTCGTTTCGCAATATATATACTATAGTGAGGACGTTAAGCTCTTGCATTGTGCAAACTGTGGATAAAAGCAACAAACTTTTTTGTATTGAAGAAAAACATATTTTAAGACTTTTCAGCTAGCGGCATCAATTAATTCGATCTGGAACATAACTAAAAAAATTAGTGAAAAGTCCGAAAAAATCGGTTACTTTTGGTGTTAGATCGACCATTTGGGCGACTTTATTGGGCTATATTCGCTCTACAGAGCCAACATTGTGCGATAGCTTGGCTTGTACACTAGGTTTCGTGAGCGATGATAGGATTATTATTATAATTGGATTGGGACTAAAAACTTAATTAAAGTTGTATTTCGCTCGTATTGTGCGCAAGAACATTAATTTTTTGAACAAGGATTATGTAGATTTGCATGCGTTTGAATATTTGTGTTTGGAAGGTTAGACTTTGGTTAACATAGCGATGTCTAAGGTGCTTTTAATCGACTTGCCAGTTAATTGGACGCAGTGTGCGTGTAATCTATCGCTTAAATAGCGTTATAAAGTATTCGCCTATCGCAGCATAAGTATTTTTTCATCAATCCTACTTCTGTTTTGGCATGAATACTTTTCATGGTAATTTTGCAGACTACGGTCCTGTCCATATAAACAGTATGGCCGCCCAAGAAATCGCTAAAATAGAGCGCTGCGACTTATCAGCTGCATCCCATGATGCAATGCTCTCATTAAGTAATTAGCGCGAAATCCCAAGTAAATTCGCAAGCTCCTGTAACGTTCACAGCGAAGAGCGAAGACGATGATGTAGCGCAGATATTTATTGACAGCCTTGTTGAGAATGTAAAAGATATTTATAATCGATTTAAATTTCCAGAGAAAATGATATTTGGAAAGGACGATAAGAAGCTATACGACTCGGCTACTGTTTGTCATATATGCGGGGGTGAGTTCTCTGATGGTGATGATGATAATGACATGCGAGTAAGAGATCACTGTCACCTGACTGGTAAATTTAGAGGCGCAGCTCATAAGATTTGTAATCTAAAGTATAGAGTCCCCAAGTTTTTCCCAGTAGTATTCTGGCACATCATCGGTTTTTTCAAAGAACTTGGCAATTATATCGGATTTAGCTTTTGATCTTTTAGCCATTTCTTCCATAACGAGGGCTGGTGTCGTATTTAGTTTGGGTATTTCATCTTGAAGCTCCAATTGTAAATCGTCGAAAATCATCAGATTCTTCTTTTCGCTACTTAAGGCACTCGGGTCTGGCACATCATCGGTTTTTTCAAAGAACTTGGCAATTATATCGGATTTAGCTTTTGATCTTTTAGCCATTTCTTCCATAACGAGGGCTGGTGTCGTATTTAGTTTGGGTATTTCATCTTGAAGCTCAAATAAACTAACGATCGATTCTTTCGGTAATTTTTCTTCGAATGCCTTTTTAATAACGCGATATTCTGGTTGAAACAGAGATTTACCGAATACCTGGAGGTTATTATAGTCCAACCAGTTCGGCCTTAGTAATAGATTCAGAAGAAGCGTCGTTTTGCCACAGCCTGACTTTCCGATTATCAGCCCCCGTATACTTTTGGGTAGCAAAGGATTATTAAATCTTTTCGATAGCGCAGATCCCCAACTCAGATCTTTGATTTCCATTTTATTTATGTATTAAAAAAGCGAGATGTATTGTGTAAAGTGTAAAAAGCAGACTGAAACGAGAGATGTACAAAACGTCGTGACGAATAACGGAAGATCGATGCTTCGGGGTGTTTGCGTTGTATGTGGTAAAACGAAAACTCAATTCGTAAAAGCTTCCGCTACGAAAGGTGGAGATCTGGTTAGTTCGTTGAATGCAGCTACTAGTAACATTAAGCTGCCTTGGGCTAAGTTTCCCGGTGAGATGCATTTACCGGGTCATCATTTTACCGGGCCAGGTACTAGAATAGATTTGAGACTGAATCCTGATGGGACTCCTAAAGAGTGGAGTAAACCTGTGGATAGGGTAGATAACGCGGCTTATCACCACGATTTGGCTTACGATCAACACACTGATACAGCTTCTAGGAATGTCGCTGATAGGATAATGCTAAATGAATTGAACAACATTCCTAATCCTAGCTTGCGGGAACGATTAGAGAGGTTCATAGTCAAACCTATATTATCTACTAAAGCGAGTCTCGGGTTAGGTTTAAAAAAAAGCCTGAACTGAAATGGACTGATCAATTAGCCGATGAATTGCACAAACCAGTTGTTAGACATTTTAGGAAGAGAAAGGTGTTCGTTAATGGGATAGATGAGATTTGGGCTGCTGATTTAGTAGATATGCAGTCGTTTGCTAAAGATAATGATGGTGTAAAATACCTGCTAACCGTTATAGATGTGTTTTCCAAGTACGGTTGGATTGTACCATTGAATGATAAGAGTGGGAAATCTACTGCTGACGGCTTCGTGAAGATACTCAAGGGCGGGAGGAAGCCTGTAAAACTATGGGTCGACAAAGGAAAAGAATTTTATAATAAGGATGTAAAGAATTTGGTTGATTTGTACTCTACCGAGAATGAGGAAAAATCTTGCGTTGTTGAGAGATGGAACCGAACGATGAAAGAAAAGATGTATAAATATTTTTCGGCTAACTCGACGAGAAGATATATCAACGTTTTGGATGAAATGGTGGGTAATTATAACAATACCAGGCACGGTTCGATTAAAATGACTCCCGCTAAGGCTAGTATGAAAGTGAATGAAAAAACTGTATTTATGAATTTATACGGTAACGAGATTTCGGAACCTATTATGCCAAAGTTTTCAATTGGTGATAAGGTAAGAATAACTAAGAAGAAGAACATTTTTGAGAAAGGATACACACCTAGATGGACGGAGGAGGTATTTACAGTATCCCAGATTCAATACACGGTTCCACCAACTTATAAGATTACTGATTCTAATGGAGAGGAAATACAAGGTAGTTTTTATGAACAGGAGCTACAGAAAACGACTCAAGAAATATTTAGAATAGAAAAGATTATCAGGAAACGTGGGAAGAAATCGCTCGTGAAGTGGCTTGGGTACCCAGAGTCTTTTAATTCTTGGGTAGATAATGAAAACTTAGTAGCCATGCGATGATGAGTATTTCCCCGACCGCCCTATGACTCATCATCGAAACTACTGGAAATTCCCCGCATGATGAGTCATAGGCGCGTGCTGGGGTGGATTGGGTGGTTGGCAGAAGTTGAACCATGGTTTGGGTTGAATGTAAAAATTGAACCATGGTTTAGGTTTCATGCATAACGGATCAAGAAAATATTTTTTTTTGTTATTTTATAAAGTAGGAAAAAAAAATATTTGTGTTGAAAAAAAGTTGAACCATGGTTATGGGTGGTTGTATTTTTGAACCATGGTTATGGGTCGATATATTTTTGAACCATGGTTATGGGTCGACATATTTTTGAACCATGGTTATGGGTCGACATATTTTTGAACCATGGTTATGGGTCGACATATTTTTGAACCATGGTTATGGGTCGACATATTTTTGAACCATGGTTATGGGTCGACATATTTTTGAACCATGGTTATGGGTGAATTGGAAAAGTTGAACCATGGTTTAGGTCAAATGTTCCAGAATAGTCTTAATCTATCTACTTAGGCTAGTATCAGCATGGAAAAATGAGTACCGGTAATTTTATTAAGACGACACCTTAAAATGCTGCCATTGCATTGTGGAAATTCAAAAAGTTTCTAATGGGCCACTGAAAAAGTACAGCTATTTTGTTAAGACGGCACCTTAAAAGGCTGCCATTGCAATGTGCAAATTCAAAAAGTTTCTAATGGGTCACTGAAAATGTACAGCTATTTTGTTAAGACGACACCTTAAAATGCTGTCATTGCAATGTGAAAATTCAAAAAGTTTCTGATGGGGAGGGGCGCATCCCCTCCCCATACCTCTGCCCCTCACAGTGCAGCGTGCATCACGAGCGACCTTCGGACGCTCAATTGTCTTCCACCCTCCCAGAAACCTCAATTCCCCCCCCGAGGAGGGGGACTAGATTAAACACTGTGCGTACGTAACATATGAACAGATTCCCATACAATTGTTTTAAGTCGGCGAAAATGGGGGGGTTTGTTCTCCCACTCCAAGTGGGGGGGTTAGACGCCACTGTATAGGCCTATGCCAGAATGTATATCACAGCCAATACATATATATGTATATATATATATATGTACTCCATTCTGGCAAATATATATATATATATGCCAGAATGTATTTAAGGACGGGTGCGAAATGAAAGGAGGCATTATTAATATTGTAATGAAATACTTTAATAATTATAATAATCCGCAATGACATGATTTGAAACAATTCTTCTTCTTTCCTTCGTATAGCAACTCAACGTCAAGGAATCAAACAGTCGCTTCCCTTATAGCCTATATCATAATTCGTTCCATTCTGTTTCAGAAGACGTTTCCAGCCATTAATGAAATGGAAGCAACGTCGACTGCAACCTGTGCTGTTGTTTACTTGGACAAACCCAACAGTTTGTCCATTGATGAAGCATTAGCTATTTTCGACGAACCGAACACTTCAAACATAAGCCTTCATCCCATAACTTCACCTCAACCCGGTAACATCTTCCTTTTCAACTGAAACTGCTACTGGCGAGTTTGTCATGTATAGAATGTATAGAATGCCAGACGAATCTTACGTCGTGTATAGACTGTCAAATGAAACTGCTGCTGGCGAGTTTGTCATGTAAATATTGCCAGACGAATCTTACGTCGTGTATATAGACTGTCAAATGACGAGTTTGTCATGTATAGAATGCCAGACGAATCATACGTCGTGTATAGAATGTCAAATGAAAATGCTGCTGGCGAGTTTGTCATGTATAGAATGCCAGACGAATCATACGTCGTGTATAGACTGTCAAATGAAACTGCTGCTGGCGAGTTTGTCATGTATGGAATGCCCAACGAATCTTACGTCGTGTATAGACTTCAACTGAAACTGCTACTGGCGAGTTTGTCATGTAAATATTGCCAGACGAATCTTACGTCGTGTATATAGACTGTCAAATGAAACTGCTGCTGGCGAGTTTGTCATGTATAGAATGCCAGACGAATCATACGTCGTGTATAGACTGTCAAATGAAACTGCTGCTGGCGAGTTTGTCATGTATAGAATGCCAGACGAATCTTACGTCGTGTATAGACTGTCAAATGAAACTGCTACTGGCGAGTTTGTCATGCATAGAATGCCCAACGAATCTTACGTCGTGTATAGACTTCAACTGAAACTGCTGCTGGCGAGTTTGTCATGTATAGAATGCCAGACGAATCTTACGTCGTGTATAGACTGTCAACTGAAACTGCTACTGGCGAGTTTGTCATGTAAATATTGCCAGACGAATCTTACGTCGTGTATATAGACTGTCAAATGAAACTGCTGCTGGCGAGTTTGTAATGTATAGAATGCCAGACGAATCATACGTCGTGTATAGACTGTCAAATATTGCCAGACGAATCTTACGTCGTGTATAGACTGTCAAATGAAACTGCTGCTGGCGAGTTTGTCATGTATGGAATGCCAGACGAATCATACGTCGTGTATAGACTGTAAAATGAAACTGCTACTGGCGAGTTTGTCATGTAAATATTGTCAGACGAATCATACGTCGTGTATAGACTGTGAACCGAATATGCTGCTGGCGAATGGGCTGTACAGATTGCCAGCAGAATATGCTGCATGTCCTTCCGGTTTGGATAAACGGTGTTCAGATGAGAAGTATAATTTTTTGCCGAATATACCTTAACTTGTGTCTTTTAAATGCAGAGGTAAAGTGCAAATATCCTAGACGGCATGTATTCGTGCAGGCACTCACTGGAGTTCACCAGGTTTTCCAAGGCATTGCTGTATCAAGCAGGTTTTCTTATTTGTAATGTGATTGTTTGTTTGTTTGTATGTGCACTTGTTATAGCGCCCCGTCAGGCACCCTACTCACAGGCGCTGCCGAATGCAGAGCGGACAATGCATTTTCACGCCGAAACGCTAAGCAATTGCGAGTGAAGGACTTGCTCAAGGTCCATACGCGGCGACTTGAGGCGGATTCGAAACTCGGAGCTTCCGACTTCAAGTCAACGACTCGACCACCACACCACCGCGCCCCACAATGTCAGAGATGGCCGAAATTAAGTTCACTGTAGTCTGTTATGAGAATGATAAGACCGCTTCACTAAGCTAGCCCTGGGACAGCCATGCGTATTAAGTTTTATAAGCTTCTGCACATGTATGTCTGTATCATGTATAAAGAACATTTATACATTTCCTTTCAATAACCTTGCAAGGGTGCTTTAACCTTACAAAGGTGCTGACATGATGACCATTGCTGGTCTCATTTTAACAAAGAATGTGTGCAGTCAGTATACTTCTTGTAATAGCTCTTAGTGGGCTAGGGAGGGAGCAGAGGTAGAATCTCAGATTTGAGAGCAAATTGTTGCTAGATATCCTCCAAACCAAAGCTCGCTCAGTTCATTGTTCATAATGCTTACCACTTTAGTGTAATAGTGTTCACATGCGTTTTTCATATTTATAGTGCTGCTCGGACTTTAATTTTTTTGTTGTCAGGTGTTTTGCTCGTATCAACCCTCAAAGAGGAACAAAGGCTGCAAGACGTAGTGGGAAGAAACAACATTCGATACAGCCAAAGATAATATATCTCACCGCTGCACTGGCTGCTGCTACAATTGCCTGGGTGCAACCTGAGTCCATCTCTGAAACTTTCTGTGCATGTCTATATAAATTTAAAGTGGTATTTATAGTTTTAGAACTAAGATATCTGTTGAGAAACTAAAATCATAACAATACTGAGCAAGAAGGAATGTCCTTTTGAATCGAATTTCATTGATCAATTAATGGATCACATTGGATGCTTATTGTGATGTCTTGATAATGTAACAAATGTTGGTTGATCTAGCTAATTAATTCAATTCTTCACTGAAAGAATTACTTTGTGCTAAGAATGCTTTTGGCCTGGTTGGTACTGACTAGTATGTTCCGTTAAAGGTGTCGGTTTTTCTATTGTGTTATTACTATTGCTAATGTTGCGAATGTTATTCCTATTATTATTATTATTAGTATTATTATTGGGTAGCATTTTGATGTTGTCGATTGCTTGACTATTGAGTTATGTCATTACTGACATTAATGTTGATATTATTGACGCCATTAGTGGTGACTATTCGTATTCAGCAATAACATTGTATACTGTTATGGTTCAACCATGCAATTCCTTTCAGTAGCGCCGCTAGGGGGGGCTAACCTAAAAAAGGCCATCCATTTATTTTTCCCATGTAAAAATAAAACATTTGCATGATTAACATCGTTTATCCTCCCCCCAAAAAACGTAAAGGTACGCACGAGGTTTGCCAGACAGTTTGGCGGATATGAAAAAGGACCATTTTCCACGATTTCGACCAAATGACTAAAAAAGGTCGTCAGAAATTTTGACGGCTGAAAACGGAAAATTTTCCCCCGCAAATTCAGCGCCACCAAAACTTAAATCCTGGCGCCGCCAATGGTCTCTTTTGGTTGACCTATACTCTGAATTGTTGAATACTAGTTGATATGTTTTCTTAATTGTAGGACTGATACTGAACTTGGCTAAGTTACTGTTATTCTCTGTTTAATGTTATAATCTGTCTGCTCAAAACCAATCAAATGAGGCGTGTCGATGCAAGTAGATGCATGCGGGAAATTGGGGTTTGGCATGCAGTCTGATGCAGACTGTTCAGCAAAGGTTATTCATAAAGGGAGTGTTATTAAAAGGAGGATTCATCAGTAGACTGTTCAACACAGGCCCATCAGAGGACTGTTCATGAAGAAACAAGTGTACAAACTTGCGCACACATGCACACAATCACACATACGCACATGTATGTATGTATGTATGTATGCATGTATGTATGTATGTATGTTTGTGAGCATATGTATATAATTATGTGTGTATGTGTATATGCAAGTATGTGTATATTTCTATATATTTGTGTATGTATTGTATGTAAGTATGTCATGTATGTATGTATGTATGTATGTATGGTAGAGTATGTATGGTAGAGTGTTTAATCAAATACCTCGAGTCTGCTTTGGAGATTAAACTTTCTGGTGGGGCTCTCATTTTCGAATTACCGCAATAGCCCACTGAGCCACAGACGACACGCTGTTGTCATTAATTTTTCTGATGAACTTTTTTAGTCTTTATGTCAGTTTCCGACAAGAAATTTGCCATTTTCGCTATGCCTAATTTAAAAAATTATGGACTTTATTAGTGTTTCTGCTTTCTTTCAAAATTTAACTTTCTCCTTTATGTCAGAATGTTCTGTAACATTTAAAAAATTTTGCTACCTTAAAACCTGATGACCTTGTTTAGTGTCTCTCTCTGATAAAACTAGGCTACATCCATACCGTTTTCGTCATATAAATGCGAGTAAACAAGACCTGTCGAATTTTCTGAGGTGGAAATTGTTATATGTATGATTTATGATTTTACAGGAGTTTAAATGGTACATACTTACATGTATAAAACACCTCACAACTTTTTTCTCATGTGTCGGACTCTCCACCCATAGAGCATCTTGATTAAACACTATTGTATGTAATTATGTATTGTATGTATTTGTGTATGTATGAATGTCTATGTGCATATCTATGTATTGTATGTGTGTATGTATACATACATGTATGTAAGTTTGTATTGTATTGTATTTAAACATTTTAAAAGCGCCTTTAGTAGGGTGAACCGTTCAGAGGCGCTGCCAGTGTGCAAGGCCCAACGAGAAGAAGCAGGTTTTGAGAAGAAACAGAGCAGAGGAGATACTGACAGACAAAAGTGTAGAGCGAACAGAAGGAGAAAGAGCATTATAGAGAGAAGGAACAATCATGTACACATGCACACACATACATACAGGTGTGTATATGTTTATGTATGTATTGTAAGCAGCTATGTATTGTATGTATATGCGCATGTATTGTATGTATATTACGATGTATTGTATTGAACATGTATTGTATACCAGTACATGCATGCATGCATATGTATGTATGTATGTAGGTGCATGCATGTATGTATTTATGTATGTATGTATGTATGTATGTATGTATGTATGTATGTATGTGTTAATTGGGTATGTATATAAGTGTGTATGAATGTATGTATGTATGTATGTATATTTCAATGTGTGTATGTATGTCTGTCAGTGTTCTTTCCATGTAGTCTGCATCTGTGTGTATATGTATGTATGTATACGGACGTACGAAAGTCATATATGTAAGTGAGTGTAATGTATGTGCATGTGTATGTACTATGTACTATGTACAGTCATGACCAAAAGTCGGTGACAAGCATATTTTAATAAATTCACTGATAAACAGTCATCTTTTGAAAAATGCAGATTATTTACAATGTATGAAGTGCACATTCGATGTATGATATCACTACATACCACTTGAACCAAATAGTGAATGCTTTTAATTCAATCTTTTATCATTGACTGTAGTTTATTTGTGTGAAAGTATCTGTTTAGCAGATTTCCTTTGTTACTTGAATAAATAACTCATTGACACCGATTCAAGACAGTGATCAAATTCTTTCATTGTTTTAAGTGTGTATGAGTCATTTAATGTCACATTATAAGAAATTGCCCTGAGGGTCTGTATTTGAAAAGATGAACTTTGTTTTCGATAACAGTTTGAATTCTTCTTCTTTTTTGTGCTGGTTTTGGGCTTGGTTTCAGCGGATTTATTCATTAAAATATGCCGGTCACAAAATTTTGCAATGACTATATTTATATATGTGCATATGGATGTATTGTATATGTGAGGAACAGTCATTTGGTGAATTGTCCTTTGACAAACAGTCCCTTGATTAATCGCTTTCTTGTAAGGCTTCGTTTGTATTACATGATTGCTTGTTTGATGTGTAATGATACAAGCTCAAGTGTAATAAAACTTTCCATGAAATTGTTGAGGATATTGTGTATAACTACCATATATAATAAAAATTAATAATAATGTAATTAATATATTTAATATGATATAATTACAAGGATGGTAAAGATGTAGATAGTTTCTGATAAAACTTAAATCATGCAAGAAAGTCCATAACTGTTGTACAGAAACCTGTTTAAATGACCAATAATTTATTATATTGCTGTACAGTGGTCAATTTACATACAATCTGAATACTAGTAGGTTAATTAAGGCATAAATTAAATCGAATGTCGCCCGTGTAGGCCTATATAATGGAAAACCGAATCTGCTGCTGGTCATTTCTGCGCATATATTGTCAACCGAATCTGCTGCTGGTGGTTCTCCCGTGCATATAATGGAAAACCGAATCTGCTGCTGGCCATTTCTGCACATATATTGTCAACCGAATCTACTGCTGGTGGTTCTCCCGTGCATAAAATGGAAAACCGAATCTGCTGCTGGCCATTTCTGCACATATATTGTCAACCGAATCTGCTGCTGGTGGTTCTCCCGTGTATATAATGGAAAACCGAATCTGCTGCTGGTCATTTCTGCACATATATTGTCAACCGAATCTGCTGCTGGTGGTTCTCCGGTGTATATAATGAAAACCGAATCTGCTGCTGGCCATTTCTGCACATGTATTGTCAACCGAATCTACTGCTGGTCGTCCCCGCGTCTATATAATGAAAACCGAATCTGCTGCTGGCCATTTCTGCACATGTATTGTCAAACGAATCTACTGCTGGTCGTTCTCCCATGTATATAATGGAAAACCGAATCTGCTGCTGGTCATTTCTGCACATGTATTGTCAACCGAATCTACTGCTGGTGGTTCTCCCGTGTATATAATGGAAAACCGAATCTGCTGCTGGCCATTTCTGCACATGTATTGTCAACCGAATCTACTGCTGGTCGTTCTCCCGTGTATATAATGGAAAACCGAATCTGCTGCTGGCCATTTCTGCACATATATTGTCAAACGAATCTACTGCTGGTGGTTCTCCCGTGTATATAATGGAAAACCGAATCTGCTGCTGGCCATTTCTGCACATATATTGTCAACCGAATCTACTGCTGGTGGTTCTCCCGTGTATATAATGGAAAACCGAATCTGCTGGTGGTCATTTCTGCACATGTATTGTCAACCGAATCTACTGCTGGTCGTTCTCCCGTGTATATAATGGAAAACCGAATCTGCTGCTGGCCATTTCTGCACATATATTGTCAAACGAATCTACTGCTGGTGGTTCTCCCGTGTATATAATGGAAAACCGAATCTGCTGCTGGCCTTTTCTGCACATATATTGTCAACCGAATCTACTGCTGGTCGTTCTCCCGTGTATATAATGGAAAAACGAATCTGCTGCTGGCCATTTCTGCACATATATTGTCAAACGAATCTACTGCTGGTCGTTCTCCCGTATATATAATGGAAAACCGAATCTGCTGCTGGCCATTTCTGCACATATATTGTCAAACGAATCTACTGCTGGTGGTTCTCCCGTGTATATAATGGAAAACCGAATCTGCTGCTGGCCATTTCTGCACATGTATTGTAAACCGAATCTACTGCTGGTCGCTTTTCCCGTCTATATAATGAAAACCGAATCTGCTGCTGGCCATTTCTGCACATGTATTGTCAACCGAATCTACTGCTGGTCGTCCCCGCGTCTATATAATGAAAACCGAATCTGCTGCTGGCCATTTCTGCACATGTATTGTCAAACGAATCTACTGCTGGTCGCTTTTCCCGTCTATATAATGAAAACCGAATCTGCTGCTGGCCATTTCTGCACATGTATTGTCAACCGAATCTACTGCTGGTCGCTTTTCCCGTCTATATAATGAAAACCGAATCTGCTGCTGGCCATTTCTGCACATGTATTGTAAACCGAATCTACTGCTGGTCGCTTTTCCCGTCTATATAATGAAAACCGAATCTGCTGCTGGCCATTTCTGCACATGTATTGTCAACCGAATCTGCTGCTGGTGGTTCTCCCGTGTATATAATGGAAAACCGAATCTGCTGCTGGTCATTTCTGCACATATATTGTGAAACGAATCTACTGCTGGTAGTTCTCCCGTGTATATAATGGAAAACCGAATCTGCTGCTGGCCAGAGGATCCTGTGTGGCCGAGTGGGTTGTAGCCCGCTCGCCGCGCCGGCGGAGCGTGTTCGATTCCCCGGTCGGATCTTTACATAGGCTACTGCGGGTGGCTCGGTCGCAATATAAACGTGGAGTCGACGCTGATCACCTTTGATATGAAAAAGAGTCGTTAAACCCCAACATTTTTTTGCACATGTAGTGTGAACCGAATCTACTGCTGGTCTTTCTCCCGTGTATATAATGGAAAACCGAATCTGCTGCTGGCCATATCTGCACATATATTGCCAGCCGAATATACTGCTGGTCGATCTGCCATGTATAGGTATAAATGAATCTGCTGCTGGCCATTTCTGCACATTTATTTTTATATTGTCAACCGAATCTAGGCCTACTGCTGGTCGTCCCCGCGTCTATATAATGAAAACCGAATCTGCTGCTGGTCAATGGTTAGCTTTATAATCAAATAAGCCGGTGTCACGAAACGCAGTATACCCCTGAAAGTTATACGGGGGATGAATTAAACCATCCCTACGGATAGAATTAACCGGTCTAGACTATCCGTGGGTGAACAGCTAGTCTATCCCCTTTTTTAAAAAATGCGTATAAGTAAAAAATTTGTGCTCTAATCAAAATTTGAAGTGACTCTAATTGTCTTAGCCTAACTCTTAAGCGTCCTAAGAAATGTTCAGAGAAAGGCAAATCAAATTTATTGTGCGAGTCTGAGTGTTTTTAAGTGTTATAAAAGTTTTAAGTGCTCTAAAACCAAAGCAAAAAGAATTATATAGTAGGAATAAACACATCTCTTAGTGTCATTGTTAAAAAAAAGGAAAATTAATTTGCAAAACAATACACGCGGAAGTGACTTTTCGTTGTTTATTCATTTGGGGGAATACTATTAACACGGGGATACTCTATTTTGTGACACCGGCACTATATAGACACCTGAGGCTCTGATACACACCAGATTAGCAAGCAGCACATACCGCTTTACAGAAAGGAACGGCCCAGCAGCAAATTCGTTTTCATTCACATAAACAGAAATGAATCCGAATACGAATACAAATACGAATACGCTGCTGGGTTCCTGAGCGTGGTCCCTGGCTGGTTCAGTATCAGCATTCAATGCAAAGCAGAGTTCCATCACCGCAGGCACAAATTCATTCAATTACCATTTCATACAGGCATCACAGAAGACTGCAAAATTACGGGGAGCAGTGTAACAACACAAATAACTAAAAGGATTAGGTTCCGCCTCATAAATTTTCCTGAAAGCGTCATCATCGTAACCAAAACAACCCGGAACTAGACCGATATAGCACTGACGGGTGTGCACCAGATCAAAACAGTGGGCGTTATGTTACACAACACAACAACGTACATAAATAAGGTATTACACAAATATCAAACCAAACATTTTATAGTATTTTGTGCAGTTATTTACTTAGATCGTACGACATTCTGGCGTATCCGTGTCTTAATAGTTCCTCGGAGATTAGCTACAAACGTACAGACGGACGGACGGACGGACGAGCAGAGCGACTCACCACCGGAACACACACAGAGCGCATGCGCAAACAAAGAACTCGAGCGATCAATAGACGATAGACTTAGGCCTACAGCCCTACACAACCATCTATGGTAATCGTCAAGGTACGCTGCCTCTCCAAAAGCGAAGGACCTATAGGCTACGCTGTAACACTTAGCTGCGTTTCTCTGTTCTAACACTCATTCTGTAATCGTAATCTCCAAACTTTTAAAGTGCCACTCAAAGACCAAACGTATTTAAGAGCGCTGCGCCGAGTCAGAGGGGTTGTCAAAAGGGTAGGTAGGTAAGCTAGGTAGTGGTAGGCTAATCCGAATTCTAGGCTCGGGGTCTGAGTTCGGTTTCGATCAAGTACCCTGGTTTCGATAGGTCAGATCAGAATAGTTTTAAAGGCGGGTGCGATACTCGTCTATTTGACGCAGTAGGCCTAAGCTGTAGACTATGGCTGACAAGTCTATAGGCTATAGACGCAACATATGGGCCATACAGCCTACAAAATTACATGGGTTGAGGTCTCGATTTCCGAGGCAATAATAATAATATGTAAGCCTACTCTACACTTGAACAGCGTCAATAGTTCTTTAAAAAGGCGATGGGATATAGGCTAAAATTACAATTAGCCTAATGGTCCTTTTCTGGCAGGGTGAATTTAGAAAAGATCTTTATAGGTTCTTGCACCTATGCCTATTTCATGTACAGTTGAGTGGCTTCATCAGCGGTATAGCAAGCATAAAAATCTGCTAGACTATAATTCTCAGATGGTCTATTCGTCTCTGTACAATTTGCTCATGTACTTACCGTGCATGCTGGAAGTGTTACCGTTGTTACCATGAAATTGTACATTGTGCAGCAGTAAAACGCATTGGTTTCTTTTTCAAACTTTGTTCAATCAATTGCAATTTCAATTATATTACACCAAATATATTAATAAGGTAATCTTTTCAAAAAACAAAGTCTGCTTGTTCTGCTATTACATCCTAACAGGCCACTGTAAATACGCCCGAAATTGACGGTCTGAAAATCAAACATGTCATCGGTAATGCAATTACACACTAAATCTTTCTAGCATGACAGTTCACAAGGTTCAACGGCAAATGGTATTCCAACACTGTGGTGTTCACAGAAAAACGTACATGAGATGATGAGACCATACAATGTAAAGTAATCGTAATATAGAATTTCTACAGCACACAAAAATGCTACGTAACAGGAACCAGCCTACTGACATGCGCTCAGTCAAAAACAAGTTCAACAGATAGTTAAGTTCAGAATCGGCCCAAACTGAAGATCAAAAGGCCACGCAGAAAAGCAATCGGGTTGCTACAGAGGTCAATGACATTTAGAACTGGAGTGCCAGAAGATGCACACAGAAGCGGAAAAAGGTTAGGATTTGTCGAAGGTTTTAAAAGTTTCATGCCATTGCAGCCGTTTTGATTGGAAGACCTGCATAGAGTTGCCAAGAGGAGCAGCTTTGATGAGTTACAGGATAATTGCAATAACTCTGGCGTGAGTTGCTTTATTGTGTATACCAATATATACGGTATATGGACATTGGTTAGTCTTAAGGTCGTTTAACATTGATTCACAAACTGAAGATGACATCAACCTTCTCAAAATTTATCAACAGCAGACATTCAGACGTTGATAGGAAAGCCTCAAGGTATCTTAAAGCACAATGTAAAGATCACATAGTCTGCCTGACAATTAAGATTTTATTGCTGATATGAATGGCTCTGCATAATAGATTTTCCTGTTCGCGCTTGCACATACCAATAATGCATGACAACATCTTCATGTCACTTGCATTTAAAAGTTTCACGCCAGTGCAGCTTCAAAACCGTCGAGCAGAACTAGGTAGCAATTCAAGTTTTCATTTATAGAATGTGCAAGTGCTTCAATCATGGGCAAAGAGAAAGTGGACATCAAACAAAACTGACCTCAGGTTTATTTCTGCAACGGAATAGGACATGAAACAAAACCAACATGGCCATGGCAGCAGCAGTGATGTCACATACAAAGGAAGATGATCGTATGAAATCACAATTACACTCAAAACTAAGAAAGTGAAATTGAGTAAGTACAGACCATCACAGACAAAAATTTTCCGAACCAGAAAGATAGGTTAAATGCAGTCAAAATATGGATACTAGAGAAAAAAAGATAAGAAACAAAGACTAAAATGTCTCCAAAAACAGCTCAGAAAACAGGCATTTTTAACAAATATATCCCTTTCAAAGACAAAATAATAAAGCTCATACTAACTGTAATGCAGATATGCTAAACGATCCAATAATACAGAACCTGAAAGGACCATAAAAATTAATCTGACTTCCTTAGACAACAACATACTCAGATATGATAAATACTACCGTATATATTTAATACTCTGCATTGCTTAATAGCTACTACGACAGAATTGCAAGTCTGCTGTTTTAAAATATAAAAATAAATCATTTTAATATATTTCACAAAGAAATACGCAAAAAGCAGCCAAAAAAGAAACTTTACAGATGATACTTCACAGCACAGGGTAAATAGAATAATCTGAGCTGACAAAAGTAGAATTACGCAGACGTCATTCTGCCATCATTACATTTACCGCCGCTACAGTCAAATCATTAATATCACAGCACTGAGAACGAAGTCGTTAATCGACTTTTAAGACGAAGACGGCGTCGGAAAGTTGATAGAACGAATGATGCAGATCGCCTTCGCACAGATATGGAAGTCGTGAGAAACGTTCGACGATGAATCCCAACGGATTGAGGACATCTTCAACCAAACTCTGCACCTGCTGCTCGAATGTAGAACCTCGTATGTTCAGGAATTGCCTTGGTTGGTGACCATCAACGCCTGTGACAGCAGATATAACTAAGTTAACTAATACTCAGGGCTGAAAGTGAGACGGGTCTGTCCGGGTCTCAGACCCGCCATTAATTTTTTACCGCTTGAATAAACACTTATATCTACCACCCTTTGGGCCAAAGAGACCCGGCAATTATTTCAAACCACTTTCAGCCCTGCTAATACTTGGTTTCTTTCTAACAGCCAACTCAGTGGAAAGATGTGGGCAGTGAGGGAGAGGACTTGGTCACTCCCCTCATAATGCTGAGACTAAGAAAACTAGGTCGCTAACACTTCATAGCCTCCCAGGCCAGCTTAGTGTACTGTTCTTACATTTCTAACTACTTTTGAACATTACTATCTCTAGCCGATAGTTTTTCGTACATTGTCTCTAAGACCTTAAGAAGTTAAGACTGCTACATAAAAGTGTACTACAGTTACAATTAAAAAATAACAATATTGCCTTCTATTGACATTGACATGCTCTAAAGAAAAGAGACCAACAACTTAACTCAATTCGACCAATGCCTTTCACCCAACTATCTCAGAACTGGCTGAATTTAACACATCTTGCAACATGTTTTCCATTAAAGTACTGTCTTACGCACAACAAAGTGATAGTCTACAGAAGAAGCAAGCACTTTGCATTTATACTGTATTCAGAAGTTGTACATTGTGCAGCAGTAAAACCCATTGGTTTAAAGTTATGCTGTGTGTGTGTGTGTGCACATGCATGTGTGTGGGTGCTTACTGCTTACCCATTTCAACATAAGGACTGAAAGGCAGAACAATGGCCAAGAGAAGGCGACCTGAGCTCGGCTTGAGCATTGATCGAATCTGTTCGAGCAACTCAATCGGTCGATCACATCGATCGAGTAGATTCAGACAACTAATAACGTCGTATTTTTCCATTGTATTACGGAACCATTCATCGACTTCAAGTACTCTAAAATGAAAAACAAAATATGCGGCTTAGAAAACAAAAACAGTTGAACTACAATGTTCAAAATTTGACACAATCAGAAGAGCCATTAACAACACAGAAGAAAGAATTGCTTTATAACGATTGGTACTATGGTATTTCCTTCATTTCACTTTGTAACAGCTAAATATTGTTTTAAATCTGTATGTAGCTCAATTTCCAGGTTGATACGACATGCTATATATCTCATTATCCCACAATTTAGCATTAGCAACTAGTTGTGCAAACACCAAAATTGATTGCTTAATGGCCATTAACAACACGTTAATTAACAACACATTAATCTACAACACTGTCATTAATAACACAGTCATTACAAAGATGCCAACACTTTTCACAAGTATTAAGATATGCAACCTACAGCTAGAGCAAGAAAATGACAATCCCTGAGCAACAAAGTCGAATTAAAATCCTATCATCTGACTTACTTGAAGCCGTGTTCCTGCAAACGCCATCGCATCGTCGATGAAAGTTCCGTCACAAAGACCTCATCAAAATACGATGACATCTGTTTTGTTACCATACCATCTCCAGCACCTAGCAAGACAGATGAAAATAAGAATTTTTTGTCTATTCAACAATCTGGTTGACAGACTGCAACCAGTTACAGCATACAGTTATGCAGCTAGCTTAATTAATTACTTAATTACAGCATACAGTTATGCAGCTAGCTTAATTAACATGTACTCTTAACTACTAACAGAACAAACAGTCTGCAAAAGCAGCCTACAAAGCACGTCTATCCTACGAGGCCTCGAGAATCGAACTCAGTTCCGCTGATCTCCATGCCAGTGTGTTATCCAATGCGCCCTCGTAGAACAAAAGCCCGAAACATGAAGGGTGGCAAGAAACTGACTCTATGAATTGGACTAACCACAGACAAGCTTCTATGCTGCACTGCGGAAACTTGTGCCAGAGGAACAACCAGGTCACCTGGGCAGCACAGTGAAGAAATCTATGGTTGTAAATAGGTGTGGCAGAGACACAAATCCATGAGGTAAGATACAGGCCATTACACGATAATGTATATGCAATGATAATATGTATTGATATTTGAAATGCAATTTGCTTGTCTATCAGCAAACAGTGCAATTCCTGCAGCAGGAAATGGCAATTACAATCACTCTCGAGAAATGCACATATTGCACAGTAGACAGATCAGTGCTCAACAAGCATAAATCTAGTGTTTCTTAGCTGCCAGACTTGAAGTCAACCATGAAAAATATGTATCCAAACAATAAACAAAACCTAGTCTGTAGACTGCAGTAATATTACATTATTTAATAAATAATAATCTTCGTTTAATTTAGGAAAAGAGACAAATCCAGGTGACACACCGCACCCAGTTACACGTCAAAGCACATTGAAAATCAACAACAACAACACTGCATGAAAAAGGGACAGAGAGGATAATGCTAAAGTTGCTAAAGTTGGACAAATGCAGACAGGGAGAGATCCAAATGTTAGCAGAAGTTGTCGATGTTACAACCCTATAATTATGATGACCATCCTTAATTAGCTTAACTCCTCCATTGGCTAGCTACGAATATTACCAAGATCAAGCAGTCGGCCTCTCTGCCAGCTGGCTCCGTCAACTGACAACAGACAATGGAATTGTTGTTGCGACAAGACAAACATCGACCCTCGTCTAAGAAGACTGCAAACACAAACACACACAAACACAAACAAACACAGTTGTTACATCAATGGATAAAACTGACCATGATGATAAATACTCCCTTAGCTGCCAATCTAGCAACGCAGCAACAATGCAGATTTTGCAAAGATATGGCTGACTAATAAAAGATCCAGAGCAACTAAATTGTCATGCGTTGAACAACAACAACAGCAGCAATCTACCACAAAACTGCCACAACTGAAGCTTAGCTCTTCCAAATGCAGCCATTTACATGCATATGGGGCATGGTGTTGTAGTGGGCATGTTTGTTGCCTTGCAGCTGGAGGGTTGCAGGTTCGAATCCAGCTCAAGTCGCCGCAAAGGAACCTTGGCCAAGTCCTTCACTCGCAATTGCTCAGTGCTTTGGTGTGAAATTCCAATGCAGTGTCCGCGCTGTAGTCGAGAGCGCCTCTAAGTAGAGAGAGCTTGAAGGGGCGCTATAACAAATGCACATACAAAGAAAGTAACAAAGCATGTGAGAAATAACCAGCATTAAAATCAGGGGCCTCCATCTGATAATGCTACAAGCCGCTAGATAAAAAAGGTGAAAGTATTTGTAACAACAAAAGGCAAAATGAAAAGTGGACCCAGAAGATAAATTAGCACAAGCAAACATGTGAACAATGCATAGCAGAACACGAAATATAATATAATAAAATTAATAATATAATAATATAAAAGTGTAACTGGTCACACACTGCTAACTGGTACAATATATACAAATTCCTTTCCTTGGTGTTCTTATAAGGAAAATCCTAAACTGTTTAAAAACTGACAGCTTAACAGGGCAATAATAAAGATCTGAACTTCAGACCTTCAGTTTCTACAGTAAATCGTGCACTTAGAAGAGGAAACACATGCCAAGAACAGCTAGCAAAACTAAGTTGTTCAATTTTTTTTTTCCTTAAATATGTACTGTTCATCCATTTCAAGGTTGTACCTCAAGGTCAAGAACCACAACTTAGTTTGTCTCCAAAAAGATCATCAATACTGTTGCCAGTTGTTGAACTGGTGCCTTGCGGGTTCCTAGTCAGCTTATTACATGCTACAAATATTTGCTGTATGCAGACAATGAATTAGTTAAGAGGAGACAAGGCAAGTCAGTAGTTAGTGACAATCAAAGTCGGGCTGACATGATGTGACATTGCCTATTGTGATAACACAGGATTTACAATTTATGCTTGCTATGTGTGGTCGAAATGTGAACTTACAGTCTACATATAAGTTTTGTTCACTGAAAAAAGATTAGTCTAAGACCGTGCACATCAAATTTCAAGCATAAAATAATGGTATGTAATACTATTGTAATAGGCCTCGTAGGAATTAATCTGTTGCAGTACTTATTAAAGCAGTTAGTGTCCATAGTGCTATTGATCAATAAACACTTACATACCCATTAATGGAAGTTTTATTCATGACCCACGACAGAAAGAACTTCATGAGCGAGTGATACAACTGCATAAAGAGCCAGTCTGATTTCTCAGAGCAGGACTCCAAGAAGAGTTTCGTCTCGTCATCTTCGTTGAACTGAACAAAGCTCGGCTGAAGCTCAGAGGGCAAGCGTTTAGTATCAACAGCGTACCACTGCATTTCAAATATAAAAAAATCAATAAATATCAATAGCACTGGTAAACGTAAAAGCACCAGGGCTGAAAGTGGTTTGGAAAAGTTGCCGGGTCTGGAACTTTCGCGAGATTTTTGGCTGAGTGTCGCCGAAAATTGTTTCCAACTTTTGCCGGCCAAAAATTCTGACGACCGTTTTTTTAGTCATCCGAACGAAATGTCGATGAAAAGTCCTTTTTTCTCTGCCAAAAAAGTTGATAACCTTTTTTTATTGTTTATTTTTTTAGTCATCCGACCGAAATGTCGATGAAAAAGTCCTTTTTTTCTCCGCCAAAAAAAGTTAATGACTTTTTATTTTTTAGTCTGATTTTTGGTAAACAAGCGACCCGGCTGAGACCCGGCAACAGTGGGTCTCGAAAATCGATGCCGGGTCCCAGACTCGGACCGACCCGGCTCAATTTCAGCCCTGAAAAGCACCTCAACACATTGGATGAATGGTTATGGAAGAGTATTGTAACATAGTGTAAGGTAAGCTAAGCAATCCTTTGTCATAAAAAATATCCTCACAGGTACTACTCTGGACTTTTCTCTTGCAGTCTTTCGTCAGAAGTGAAAATAATATGGTTATAACACAGTTCAACAGGACAAACTCACGAGTTTCAAATTCAACAACAAAATGACAATTCCAGCTGATGATTGGGATTCAACTTATTGTGTCAGACAAGTATAGTGACAAAAATAAAAAACAAACAAATAAATAATTTAAGCAAAAAGTAAAACATGAAAATAGCAAAAATAAATACAAATAATATATTTATTTAATAATAATAACAGCAACAATAATAATAACAATGACAATATCGCAGTCTATGGAAATATAGCAAGTTCTTGTCATATGCAGTCAAAAAATAATAATTTAAAAAAATCAAACCACTAAATATAATAAAATTAAATGAAAGAAAGTCCACTTACATGGGAATGATCTTGTGCCTGTTGATACTGATCTTCCAATATTCTGTTGTAAACAGCTCGAGCGAGAGGTGACCGGATATAATACCCTCCAGACTGTTGCAAGGACATCTCAGGGGTGGTGGGGCTTTGGCCAATAATGAAATATATTGATGCAAAGAGCTTGCCCTAAAATACAAGATCAATGTTACAATTCCTCAATTTCTTCAGCTGCTTACAAAGTTAAAAGAGTTCTTGCTCAAATTTCAGGCTGAATCGAACAAACTCCCATGTTCTCGCAATTCATTTTAAAATTCTCAACATATTCTCTACTCTTTTCTCAACATCTTTTAGCAGGTCTTACAAGACTTGCGCACTGGGAGTGTCTCTGAAGGGCTCACTCTACTAGAAGCAAAGACCTAGAAGTGCTCTATAAATGCTTAAACATAATACAATACAATACAGGCAGAGATTTCCAACATTAACCTAAAAACTTATATTTTTAAAGACACAATGGTGGATTTTTCTGTTACTCATGCAAGATTAATTGTTTTTCAGTTTAATAATAATAATAATCATCATCTTAAAAACATATTGGTATTCACACTTTCGGCATAATTGCAGTACTGGGACTGTGAGTGATGGTTAGGGTAAGGTTATGCATCGTGAAGGTCAGTTAGGGTCAGGTTAGGCGTCGTGATTGTTGGCTATGGTCAGGGTAGGCGTCGTGAGAGTCGGTTATGGTTAGTCGTCATTAGATACTGTCCATAGATACTGCATATATGCTTCGGTCCCCGAAACTGCAATTACGCCACACTTTCAATTTGACGCACATCATCGTTTTGTCCGTTGTTTTGGGAAATAAGCGAACATACATACACAGTTACACACATACATACATTGAAGAACAACAGTACTCATCGGACAACCCTTTTGACTCAACGCATTTGATCCTGATTCTATGGTAACTCGACTCGGACCACCACGGACTACTCTCACAGACAACCCTTCTAACTCAACGCAACACTCGTGAATAAGCCGGTGCCCCGCGCTTGGCTTTCGAGTGGCGCTTTAGAAATTAGGAGATTACGATTACGATCTTTGATTAGTTGGCCAAATTGTGACGTAATAATGACTACCCTGATTAGTTAGTTACAATCGTTGGTAATGTTCCAGTTTAGGTACTTTTATTATTTTGCACTGTTATACGGGATAGTTATCAGCAATAGTTTGAAGGAAGACAAGTCATTGAAAAAAATTTCCCCTTTGAACTAAAAAAAGAAAGCTGAAATAGAAGTTGGATTAATGAAAAACGCATGAGTAATAGAAGCTGGATTAATGTTTTAACTGATATGAAACAGAAGCTGGATGAATGATAAAACTCTTAAGAAATGGAAACTGGATAAAGGTTTTTATATATATGAAATAGAAGCTGGATGAATGATAAAACTCTTAAGAAATGGAAACTGGATAAAGGTTTTTATATATATGAAATAGAAGCTGGATGAATGATAAAACTCTTAAGAAATGGAAGCTGGATGAATGATAAAAAGCTTAAGACATGGAAGCTGGATGAAGGTTTTCTATATTTTAAATAGAAGCTGGATGAATGATAAAAAGCTTTTAAAATGGAAGTTGGATGATGGAGATATTAGGTGAAATCGAAGCTGGATGAACGAAGAAGACGCTTAAAAAATAGAAGCAGAATAGAGGTGTTTTAATATACCTGACACAGAAGCTGGATTGACGAAAATAACACATTAACACTGGAAGCATGATGAAGGTGTGTTATTGCTTAAATAGAACCTGGATTGACGAAAATAACGCGGGAGAAATAGAGGCTGGATAAATGAAAAACATATTCTTGCGCCAAAACAGCGACCAAAGACTAGTGTTGAAGAAAGCAATGCAAAATAATAAAAGTACCTAAACTGGAACATTACCCAATCGTTATCTTGAAGAACGAATATCTTGATTAGATAATAATTATGATGATAATAAAGCCAGGCTAAAACTGAAGGTCTGACACGTAAGCGTAGTCGCGAACGTATTTCCTCTATTATCGCTCATCAACAAAGCACATCATCACTTCATCAGTACTATTATGAACAGCATATTTTAAGTGCTGAAAGTGGAAGCCTTCCAAGATTCAGCGGCTGCAAAATTTTTACAGAAGTTAATTATTATAACCTTTTGGCCGAATTAACAAACTGTTAGGCCTATTATGTTTACGTTTCAATACCATTCGATAGCGGAAGTTTGAAAAATAAAAGGAGCA
Organism: Lumbricus terrestris; assembly: GCA_949752735.1. Taxonomy (NCBI): domain Eukaryota; kingdom Metazoa; phylum Annelida; class Clitellata; order Crassiclitellata; family Lumbricidae; genus Lumbricus; species Lumbricus terrestris. Next base: position 17,293,941 of record OX457039.1, on the reverse strand, counting down.
TGAGAATTATTAGTGCATGATTCCTTTGGCTTTTTTTAAACCGGAGAGCGACATCGTTCCAGATTAAATTTACAGGACTGGTCACTTATGAATTTTGTGATCATCCGATTCAATCTCAGCCATATATAGATGTCGCCCCGCTTAAAATTCCGTTTCTAATGTTAAAGATTAAGTTTTGAATCTACAAATACTTTTCAGACATAATTATTATTATTCGTCAATCTGCCTTCATAGGGGTCGGTAGCTCAGTTGAGAGAGCGCTGGTCGATAAACTGAGTAGTCATTATCGCGGCCTGGGTTCAAGGCTCAGAGCAAAATTATTTGAATTTTCTTTTAGCTGCCAGTGGCACTTTCTGTTGTGTTGTTTGCCTCGGGTCTGTTGGAAATAAGATCGTCCCTCCCACTTCTTGCTTGGCCGCACCAGAAGCGCTCCAGCACTTAGACCATTAGTGTTAGGCTACCGTATGCACATGAGGGCATAACTCGTATATTTGGCTTAAATCTGGCCTATACGGGAATACTGGGTTATTTCCGTATGCACAGCTTGAGATTAGCGAATTAAAATAGGTATAACGTTATTCCAATTCCGAGGAAGGAGTACGCCGGCTATTCCCATTGTGAACAATAGACGGCCGACTTTAGCTGGACAGCGCGAACAATAGGCAGCCGTCGACATTTCCCTGGGGCCCGTCTTTAGGTCTGAACCTGTTTACCCCACGCATATAAATATCTTTCACGCATGCGCGCTCAGCTATAACCTGTTGAATTGGGGGGAAGAGCAAGCGTCATGCATCGTCGGGTGCAAGGAATGTGTAGATTAGTTATTCTTGTTGCTATTTTTTCTCGTGCATACGGATACATTCCAATGGATATATCGGGAATTGCTAGGTCGAGTCTAGGCACTATATATGATTACCTTATGCCGTGTCCTGTGCATACCAGCCCTGTTGTGTAGCCGATCTGCGTGTTGTGCGAAGCTGGCCGTATTTCGTATAACTTGTATCTGTAATAATTATTATTCTGCGGTCTGTCAGATTGAATGTTAATAAACGAAGATTATTTTTTTAAATAGATGTAACGAATTGAATGCTTTTAATTTCCTAATCAAGATGCTAAATTTTCCGGAACCCCGATTATCGTCCAATAAACATGTACAAGGCGGTTAAAAACAAAGAAACCGGTCCTGTGTAGAAAAAGTCATTGCCCTCAGGCTACCAAGCATTTTTGTCACAAAAAAGATCCGTAAAAATAGCCAATAGCTTCAATAACTACTTCACCAACATAGCCCATTCTTTAGCAAAGAAAATACCAGATTCACCTCTCCCTTACTACAGTTATTTACAGGCCCCTCGGCAGAATTCCATAGGTCTCCTATAATGGTCTCCCCTGAGGAAATTATGGATATTGGCCGTGATATACATGTAGGCTACGTTTAAATGTAAATGTAATCGCATATTTATATAGCGGCTGTGTTATGGCTTCGACCCTGAGGGTGAGATCCTTCACCACCGCTACTTCACGTTTATATTGCGACCGAGCCACCCGCAGTAAAGATCCGAGAAATTAATCTCTGAACCGACCGGGAATCGAACCCGGGCCGCCGGCGCGGTGAGCGGGCTACCAACCCACTCGACCACCGAGGATCTCTGTTTAACGCATACAATGTTTTTCATTCTGTTTGCTGGTGATACCAACGTTTTTTTTTACTCCAATAGCTCTTGGCAGACGTTGTTTCAGACTGTGAACATTGAGCTGTATAATAGCATAGCTGCTTGGTTCTCTGCAAATTATTTTTTTTGCTAGGCCTATCTTGTACAATATTTCTTGGTATTTTTTTTACTTGGGTGACCATCCCCAGCGGGATATGTCAATCCCTTTAGGCCCCCCTTTGTAGCCAATGCATGCATATTTTCTGTTTTTGATGTCATCTTGTTTTCTGGTTGCAATAAGGCGAATGGATTGATTGATTGAATTGAATGGACTGCCAAGGGGTGGTGCTTACCAATGCGTTTGGTTTGGGATATCATACCTTGTAAAACAGCGGCGGATTCGGCATTCATTTATGAACAAAATGGTCTATGGGTCTAAAATATATGAGTGCTCCCCAAATTATGCAAATATTAACATGGGAACCCGTCAATTCCACACACCATCCATCCAATTGCGTGCATCCATCCATCCATCCATCCATCCATCCATCCATCCATCCATCCATCCATCCATCCATCCATCCATCCATCCATCCATCCATCCATCATCCATCCATCCATCCATCTATTCATTCAAGCATTGACTACCTTGAATCGGACTAGCCACATATTCTTCCATCGACACCTTGTAGGGTCAATGGGGCAATTGGGGCATAGGCAGTGTTTAATCTAGACGTCTCTGGGGGGGGAAAGTTCCCCCCCCAGGATTGACATTTCCCCCCCAGAAAAAATTGACGAAATTATATTGGTTTTTAGTTACTGCTTTCGTCATTGCTTTAAATGAAGTGTTATAATATATCGTGATATAATTTATTATTATATGAATATAATGACATCATTTTACTACTATAATATATGATACTATCATGTTAAGATGACACCTTAAAATGCAGCCATTGCAATGTGGAAATTCAAAAAGTTTCTAATAAGTCACTGAAAAAGTACAGCTATTTTGTTAAGATGACCCCTTAAAATGCTGCCATTGCAATGTGGAAATTCAAAAATTTTCTAATAAGTCACTGAAAAAGTACAGCTATTTTGTAAAGATGACCCCTTAAAATGCTGCCTTTGCAATGTGAAAATCAAAAATTTTTCTAATGGGTCAATGAAAAAGTACAGCTATTTTGTTAAGATGACCCCTTAAAATGCTGTCAGTGCAATGTGGAAATCCCAAAATTTTCTAATGGGTCACTGAAAAAGTACAGCTATTTTCTTAAGACGACACCTTAAAATGCTGCCATTGTAATGTGGAAATTCAAAAAGTTTCTAATGGGTCACTGAAACAGTACAGCTATCTTGTTAAGATGACCCCTTAAAATGCTGCCATTGTAATGTGGAAATTCAAAAAAAATTTAATGGGTCACTGAAAAAGTACAGCCATTTTGTTAAGACGACACCTTAAAATGCTGCCATTGTAATGTGGAAATTCAAAACTTTTCTAATGGGTCACTGAAAAAGTACAGCTATTTTCTTAAGACGACACCCTAAAATGCTGCCATTGTAATGTGGAAATTCAAAAAGTTTTTTATGGGTCACTGAAACAGTACAGCTATTTTGTTAAGATGACCCCTTAAAATGCTGCCATTGCAATGTGGAAATCCAAAAATTTTCTAATGGGTCACTGAAAAAGTACAGCTATTTTCTTAAAACGACACCTTAAAATGCTGCCATGCAATGTGGAAATTCAAAAAGTTTCTGATGGGGAGGGGCGCATCCCCATCCCTATACCCCTCCCCGTCTCGGTGCTACGTGCATCACGAGCGTCCTTCGGACATTCAAATGGCTTCCCCCCCAGAAACCCCAATTCCCCCCCCAGAGGAGGGGGACTAGATTAAACACTGGGCATAGGTCCGTTCAACTCCGTTGACTGGGCGCAGCCGTTATAATGCTGTACCAAGCGGTGAAGGGTGCAGAGATTGCCTGACCAGTCGTTTGATGGAACGGACCTCGTTGACCAAACGCTAAAACGAGACAACAATTCGGAGACAGATGACCCAACTGACCGAAGGGTCAACGACTGGACGCACTCCATCAAAGGCCAACTGCTCGACTGCACTGCATCGGTCAGTCGGCCACCTACCGGCTGACCATTCACGACGGTGGGTCACTCGAGCTGTTCGTAGGGCTGAGCGTCAGTCAGTCCGTCCATTAGTCAGTCAACCCCAGCTGCATGGGGCATCTGCATGGGGCTTGTGCCTTTCGACACGCACGGAACACATTCTTAATCCAAGCGCACTCTCCGGGTCGTGAACCTCGCAACCTAATGCTTTCAACAGTGTTCAACCGTTGCTTGCAACTAAAGAGAGAGTGCTGCCGCTGCCGCTGCTGCTGCTGCTGGGTGACATGTGGCCCTCTACCGACTGAAACGACGTAGTCCACAACTGAATGGCGGCAACGACGGTGAAGATGACGATGACGCTGATAAATGAATTAACAGTTTTACACTATGGCGCAGGCTAATTCACTTTGGTCGAACTTCTGCAAAGCATGGACGGAGACTTAGGGGGGGAGCAGAGGGACGGTCCCTCAATAAATGTGGTGGGGGAACGCATTTGTCCCCCAATAATCTGTAATCGGTAAGTGTCAGGTCATCACGTAAAAAAAGTCATCAACTTTCTGACGGCGAAAATTAGGATTTCCATAGGCCTTTCGGACGGATGACTAAAAAAGGAGAACCGCTTTTCCAACAGTAGCGGCGCTAGGGTGACTAAGGGGGGGGCTAAGCCCCCCCCTAAAAAGGCCATCCATTTTTTCCATGTTAAATGAAATATTTGGGCGACTTATCCCCTTTAGCCCTCCCCCAAATTTAAGCGTAAAGCACGCACGAGATCTGCCAGACAGTTTTGCGGATATGAAAAAGGACCGTTTTAGAAGATTTCGGCCAAATGACTAAAAAAGGCTTTTGAATGGCGCCTTAGAAGTTTGGAGATTACAATTGTGTAGCTGGGTGGAAAAAGGCACTAAGTGCCATTAGTTCGTTCTTGAGTCCACCATTACAGAAGTGTAGCCCAATCATCGTTCTATCGAATAACGCTCAAACCTAACTTGAATTAACGGATCCTGGCCATACCGTATGTGTTGCCGTGAAGGTCCTGAAAATTACATAGCTAATTTCTCAAGTATGGCGGCTTCGTTGAATCGGCAAGATTTATCAGATTCCGGAGAAGAGACTGAAATCTACTATGAAACCGAGACGGATGATTGTGAAACTACGGATGCAAAGAAAACTCGTGCTGGGGAACTTGGACGCATCCGGACAAGTCACCCGGAGCTGTGGAAGGATAATTTACGCAAACGACGTAGAGCGAAGGTAGACACAAGACTATATGTACAATGTGAAATAGCAGAGGTTGATCTGTAAAGGTGGAAAATCTTATGAGCTAAGGCTTAGCTCATAAGATTTTCCACCTTTACAGATCAACCTCTGCTATTTCACATTGTACAGACAGTCTTGTGTCTACCTTCAAATATTTGTTAAATGTTAAGAATAGTTGGTTCATAGATAGGGCTTGTGCTAGGGTTAAGCAGAGGTTTATATGGAACTGAAAGCTCAGCAGGTCAGCTTAGCTGCTAAGCTGACCTGCTGAGCTTTCAGCTCCATATAAACCCCTGCTTAACCCTAGCACAAGCCCTATCTATGAACCAACTATTCTTAACATTTAACAGATATTTGTGAAATATTTCTTTTACTCATTGTAACGTTGTAGTTTTGTGTTATGTTGTGATTATCAGGGCCTGGCATATCGCACTCGATCACAGGAGCTCGTTCCGGCACAAACGTTCATACCAGTCGATAACTGCTGCAAAAGACAGTGCTTTCAAAAGATCGACGAAGGAGATCAATGCGGGTTATTTGAGAACTTTTATCAGATTGGTTCCTATGACAAGCAGAATCTTTATCTCTCCGGACTGATGTCTAGCGTTTCAACTCGGCGCATCAGCACAGCACGGTATGGTTAATGGGAAATCATTTCATCTTCTGCGAAACAAAAATCTTAGTCAAGATTTGTTTGAAAACATGCCGTGTGAGGTCATGAAGGGAGTATCAGATTTAAAGAAAAAAGATGTTTTATCGTTACTGCCGTATGTGAAATCTCACAATCGATCTTTCTACACTGATTTCTTGAATAAGATTGAAACTACTTCTAGTACATTACTTTCGGACGACTCTGATGAATCTCATTTGGATTACTAGGTAGAGAATGATGACATTGATATCATTATGTACGAATAACATGACTCTGTTATGTTTATTTCTAACATGATAGCATTTTGCAATATTAACAGTACCTTGTCTTTTGATATGTTATACTGACTCTGTAATGTTTCTTTGCTACATGATAACTTTATGCAATATTTGCAGTAAGTTGTATTGTCATAATGATGTGCAAAGAATAATGTTGTGACAGTAACAACTGACTTCTGTTGATTGTTATGTTTAACACTAATACTTTGCGTGGTTTTGCATGAAATGGAAGTTCAATGGCTTCTATGCATTCATTTAGCTCACTCCATGGTATATCTGCCAAAAAATTTTTGTCAACTTTCAAAGCGATTTTCTGAGAAATGACTTTTTTGCACTTAGTGCCTTTTTCCACCCACCTACACAATTACAATTACGATAAGCGAAGTGAAATCCGTTAATTACAAGAATTAAGAAGCGCTGTATACATAATACATTGCGTCGTAAAGAGCTGAGACTGAATAGCAGTTAAACTTGAAGGAAAGGACGCTGCAGACTCTGCAAGATCAGTTCAACAAATCAACGACAGTCGTTTGTATGATCGCTTAAAAATATCAATCTTCTTTATAGCTATTCCGGCTATTTAAAATTTCTTCAAAACTAATGGATTCTGCGCATGCAGGGTATGGAAGTGGAAGACTGTTCCGTTCAGCGTGTTCTTTGATCGAAAGAGCAGAAGGGACATAATTGTCAATTTAACCTCGTAGGAAACGGTGGGACTTGCGACAAATTTTATGAGGATAAGCCGACATCATTATTCTGTCTCCCCCCTCTCCATAAAAATTGCAACAAATTTCTTTAAAAAATCACCAAAAGTTATGTATGGAGAGTTTCACCTCTGTCCTATGCAGTATGCATAATTATGGCAATATATTATAGGGCCTATACATGGCAAAATTCCGCACTTAGTTGTTTAGGCCTATAGGCCTATATAGTCGAGTTTCCCTAAACTATAGAATTAAGCCTGCAGCTGATAATAACGAATAGTTACGCCTTCATTTCCCAGCACAGCCCGTCTCATCGATGCAGTCACCAATGACAGATGACAAATGATACGTACGCTGCTGCTGCTACTGCTGCTGCTGCTGCTGCCTCGACTTAACTGCATGCTAACTGCATGCTGGTGCTGGTTCAGTTGGGCGTGTCGGTTATTGCGATTGATCGACTGCATGAGGGAGAAGGACTTCCTGATCGAGAGTTTGCTGTCTATTATATTCCATTGAGATAGGGACAGAAACGCGGGGACCCACTTGCATGGAGCAAGATTTGAGGAGGAGCTGAGGAAGAGCATTTCGAACAGACTCACACGCACTATATACACAGGTATTGTGTCGGATATTGCATTCCTACAGTCTTACACGTGCAAAGCTTTCGTGAAGACACACACTATAATTATTATATAGGCCTAGAATGTCTTAATAAACCATAATATTATATAGGCCTAGAATGCATATACATGAACACATGCGTAAATTAATAGAACATAGACTTATATGCAGCATGCAAGAATACATACAAACATGCATGCTTGTACACGTCAATGAATGCAAAGATAAGTAGCATACATGCTTGTATGCTTGTATGTGCACTTGTTATAGCGCCCGTTCAAGCTCTCTATATTCAGAGGCGCTCCCGACTACAGCGTGGACACTGCATCCGTTTCATGCCGAAGCGCTGAGCAATTGTGAGTGAAGGACTTGCTCAAGGTCCCATACGCGACGACTTGAGGTTGATTCGAACCTGTAATCCTCCGGCTGCAAGGTGACGAACACACCCACTACACCGCCGCGCCCCACCCATTGCGTGCATGCATGCATGATTTATGTAAGGGGTGACTTTTGGCACCGGCAGATCTTTAGTGCACACAGACGTAGGTCTATACGTACGTGTAGACTCATACGTACAGACGTACACTGCAGCCTTATAAAGAGCGTCAAACTATTCCAGGCTGCTGATCGAACTCTGTCCGTGTTGACTCATGCATGGGTTCCAACTGGAAGCAGGCAGACAAAGACGGGTAGAGAGAAAGATTGCAGAGATATATCATGAGTTATCCAGCAGAATCCTGATTACTTTACCAAACTGCGCCTTCTTGACTGAATCGACAAACCAGAACAATTAGCCTAAGCATGGCCATTGGCTAGGCCGACCGAGTCGACTTCTCTCAGCGCATATTATATAGTCGCTGCTCTTACAATAGGTTCTCCGCCGGAGATTATTAATTTATTCGGAAATAAGTATATATAGGTATCCGGGAGAGGTGAGGGAGAATATTTCTTTGGGGGGCTCTATTCCAACGCGGGATAGTATCATAGACTACAGTAGCTAAGTCAGTAGTGAAGGATAGCCGATACAAGGCCTAATGGCTTTTTAATTGCTTTTTTAATTGCTTTACGACTGCCGTTCCTAGGACTAATGGCTTTTTAATTGCTTTTTAATTGCTTTACGACTACCGTTCCTAGGACTAATGACCTTTTTAATTGCTTTATGACTACCGCTCCTAGGACTAATGACCTTTTTATTACTTTTATGACTACCGCTCCTAGGACTAATGACTTTTTAATGACTTTCTTTGATGTGCTGACTAATGACCTGTTTACTGCTTTATGACTACCGCTCCTAGGACTAATGACTTTTTAATGACATGCTTGCACGCGACTAATGACTTTCTTTGATGTGCGGACTAATGGCCTTTTTAATTGCTTTACGACTACCGCTTCTGGAACTAATGACCTTTTATGACTTTTACGACTACCATTGCTAGGGCTAATGAATTTCTTTGATGTGCTGTCTAATGACTTCTTTTTTAATGATCGGCTGCAACCCTTGAAAGCTTCAACGTATAATTATGTGCAGCTTTTCGACACATATACAACATATTCAATAGAATCATTTCTACTCGCGCACAAACAACTTTAATAGGTATAAAAAGCAACTCCTTTACTTTTTATCATACAACTCTAGTCATAACTATATTCAATAGAATCACTTCTACTCGCACACAGCCAACTTTATTAGCTATAAAAGCAACTCCTTTTTTCATTAACAATCATTTTTATTCTTCTTACCTTCCGAAGTGCAGCAGCAGCAGCATTTGATATGTGTCCAAATATTAGTAAATGTGAAATGGATGTGTTTGGAAACTACAAATGCGAATGCATAATGTGTCAAAGTGAAGATGAAGAAGATCTTCAAAGCGAGAACGAAAACCTTGTAGAGTATAGCACTAAGAATCTTAAAGCGGAGAACGAAAACCTGAGGAAGTCTGTTATTTGCAAGGTCTGCAAAGAAAAAGCCGTGCAGATATTATCTCTTCCATGTGGGCATGTGAATATGTGCGACCCATGTGCGGACATTGCAACGCATTGCCCCTCTTGCGGTGAGCGCATCCTTGGAACTGTTCGAATAGCCTATACATGGCATAAAAAGGACTGCACACTTCAAAAGCTATTTACTTTTTAAAATGGATCCAACATGGTCACACCCATTCTCTGCAATAATCAGCGGACCTACTGGCTGTGGCAAAACGAACTTCACATTACGTTTTATAGATCATTTAGACTATATGGTCAAACCTGATATAGAGAAAATTATTTGGTGCTACGGAATATATCAAGAAACCTTTGATAAATACACACAAGTTCAATTTCACGAAGGTTTACCCGACTTGAATATTTTCGATGGCAAGCAAAAGATACTGCTCATTTTAGACGACCTTATGAGTGAGACGGATGAGAGAGTTACCAAATTGTTTACAAAGATTAGCCATCATATGAACGTTTCTATACTATACCTTACGCAGAACCTTTTCTATAGCGGAAAGCATACAAGAACAATCAGTTTGAATGCTCATTACTTTGTACTCTTCAAAAATGTTAGAGACAGCACACAGGTTGCAACACTTGCACGTCAGATGTTTCCCGGCAAGGCCAATTTCATGATAGAAGCATTCCATGATGCGACTATGGCGCCCTTCGGCTATCTTTTGGTGAATCTGAAACCGGAAACTGACCAGCGCTGTCGAATAAGGACAAACATTTTCCCAGGCGAGACGCATTATGTCTATGTAAGGAAATGAATATAAACCCCTACTCGTGATGCATCTCTCATTCATTCAAAAATGCTCGAATCCATTCAGGAGAAGTTTGAGAAACTCAGACTGCTTAAAGAATCTTCGCCTAAAGTAAGGAAGCGCATTTTAAAGGACTGTAATTCTTCACTGCTTTGCTGCCTATGCGAGTGTGCGCTCAACATTTTAAAAGGCGCTGTACCTTTGAAAGACGCTCAGAAGAAAAGACTCGGTCGATTCAAACACAAGCTGAGAAAGCTAGCCTCTAAGAAGACACGCGTGAAAATTAAGAAACGTATAGTGCAGACTGGCGGATTCCTAGGAGCCTTGCTAACACCAGTGCTTTCTTTTCTGGGTACATTGCTAAGTAATAAAATATAATATGGAGCTGTCAACACCCAATTGACCTTCAAAGTTTTCTCCCGTTTTTTCCCTTGTGTTCAGTAGCGTAGCCTACACCTAGCCTAGTCACTGTATTTCGTTATCTAAAGCTAGGGTATAAATCTCTAAAGTTCTTAACTTGTTCAATTACAACAAAGCTCTGTTTCTTGTATTTTCTTCTTCTTCGTTCATAACACACGCAGATAACACAACAATAGATCAACGACGACAAACGCTTGAATTCTACGACAGCAACGCAACTATTATTATCTAAACTCCACTGTTCTCTAAAACGTCTTCTACTCTCTCTCTACTATCAACGCCTTCTTCTACTACTTCTTACACTGTCTGGGCGTACACTCTTCCCCTGGCCGCTCTGTCCTTCTCTCTGCCTCTCTTCGTGTATCTGTCCGTCTGTCTGTCTGTCTCTCTCGCTCTCTCGCGCGCTTCGGCGACGGTCGGCCGAGCCGCGCTAACTTTCCCGCCAGTCTGGCACCTGCAGGCCTAACTGTCTAGACGCTGACCTTGAGCTGGTCTAGTCGTACGCCTAAACATCAACTGACTAAATAGACTATACAAAATTAGCTCACATTACCTCCTTCCTTTCTTTTAAAGAGAGCTAATTATCTATAAAAATTAGCGAACGTACCTTAACTAAATAATGCAAATAGTCCATAACATAATACATCATAAAATATCTTATACTACAATCTAGACAGACAATCAGCTACTACATTCAATTTACCTTTCTTATAGTTCAATAGAATGTCAAAATTTTGCAATGATAAAGACCATCTGACTAATTTAGCAGATTTCGACATTGATTCAGTCAAATAAACTAAAGGGTTATGGTCCGTAAACACATTGATTTTAGAACCAATAAGAATTTCTTTCAACTTGTTTAAAGCCCATATGATCGCATAGGCTTCCTTCTCAATCGTCGCCCACCTCCTCTGAGTATCTGTCAGCTTCTGACTGATAAATGAAACGGGACGTTCTATCCCTTCCTCGTCCACCTGAGACAGGACCGCTCCCACAGCAAAATCACTGCTATCACAGTACAAATTAAATGGTTTCCCAACCTCAAACATATATAGAATCACATTTGACAAGACAATCTGCTTAAGGGAATCAAAGGCTTTCTGATGTACATCAGTCCAAACAATGTTATCAGGTACTTTCTTGCTAGTCAAGTCTGTTAATGGTTTAGCAATTTCAGCAAAATTACAAATAAACTGTCTGTAAAATCCAAAAAATCCTAAGACTTGCTTCACTTCCTTTCTGGTTTCAGGTTTCTTCAAATTAATTAAACTGTCAATCCTGTCTGGATTCATCATCTTCTTCCCTGATCCTATGAGGTGACCGATGAACTTCACCTCACTCTTACCAAACACACATTTCTTCAAGTTCAATGTTACATTATGCAGTCTTATTTGTTTCAAAAATAATTCCAAATGTTTCAAATGAATGTCCCAATCATTAGAATGCACTGCAATGTCATCAACATAAGGTTCAGTAAAATCATGAATCGGTTGCAAAATCATATTTATCGCTTTTACAAAAGTCCGTCCTGAGTTAATCATTCCAAAAGGGACACGCGTAAATTCATACAGTCCATTATGTGTAACGAACGCAGTCTTCCATTGGTCACTCTTTTTCACAGGACAAGTCCAATATGCACTGCGACAGTCCAGAACAGAAATGAACTTGGATTTTCCAACTTTGCTCAAGACATCGTTGACGATTGGCATAGGATATCGACAATTTTCAGTAAAAGAGTTAATGTACCTGTAGTCACAAGCCAATCTCAAGGATCCATTCTTCTTTTTGACGATGACAAGTGGACTTGCCATTCTGCTTGACGATGGTTGAATAATGTTTTCTTTCAGCATCTCTTGTATTTGTTTTTCCACTTCTGCTCGGTATATTAATGGTATTCGATATGCCATGAATTCTTTTTCGCGAAAGTCTGGTCTCAGCACCACTTCGTGTTCTACCAATGTACATAATCCAGGTTTGTCTGAGAATCTGTCTGCATATCGATTCAGTACATCAAGTAATTGTTTCTGTTGTTCGCTGGTCAGATGTCCAATTTGTTCGTAATCCAATTGAAGTGACTTCTGTTTTGTCTCTGAATAGTCTTCCTTCAGTGGTATTTCTACCACTGATCCAAATTCTTCATCCTCTTCCACAATCAGACCACAAGACAATGTTCTCGTAATGAACTTCCTCATCTTGTTAGCATGAATAATCCGTCGACCGTTTTCGTTCATGTCCACCAGATACGAATATTTGGATCTTCTTTGCAGGACCTTGCATGGACCATGCCATCGTGAGATCAATTTATTGGTTGACGTAGGATACAGCACGATGACGTTCTCTCCTGGCTCGAATTCTTTATCTTTTGCTCTTTTGTTGTATTGACTGGCGTACTGTTTTTGCTTTTCTCCAGCACAACTCTCGGCGAATGTCAAGGCCTTTTCCATGTCGGCTCTTAAATTTTTCAGGTATTTTGCCGGTTGCACTCCAATGTTCGGTGGTAGATTTATTTCTTTGGTCCAGCTTTCTTTAAGGATGGTGAGTGGCCCTCTCGGCAACTTTCCATAGACCAGCAAATACGGTGCCACTCCTGTAGTTGCGTTAGGCACTTCTCTCAATGCCCATACTGTAAATGGAATAATTTTATGCCACTGTCTCGGATTTTCCACAACGACATGATGAATCATTTTCTTGAACGTTTGATTCCATCTCTCCACCAATCCTGCCGCTTCTGGATGTCCTGGCGAATCGAATCGAGGACAACATCCCATCAGTTTCAGAAATTCTCTTGTTAGACTGGCTGTAAAATTCGTCCCTCTGTCGCTCGTGATCACTGACGGAACTCCCACATCCATGAACAGCTTCATCAAAGCTTCGCATACAGCCTTCGCGGTCAATGACTTCATCAAGAATATTGTCGGCCATCTCGTACATGAGTCCACGATGCACAAACAATACTTATGCCCTGCTGCTGAAGTCGGTTCGATCGGTCCTACGACGTCCATGGTCATTCTTCTGAACGGCACATCCTCTCTTGGTATTGGTGTAATCGGCACTCGATCCATCACCAAACTTCGTGCTTTCAGCTGACACTTCTCACAGGACTTGCAGAATTTCACCACATCTCTACGCATTCTTGGCCACACAAAGGACAACTTGATACGTTCCCTTGTCTTCTCTTCTCCCAAGTGTCCGCCAAATACTGACTCATGTGCCAATTCCATCACCTGAATTCTTCTTTCCTTCGGCAACACCAACTGATACACCAACTGGTCCAACATTTGATGCTTCTTATACATCAACCCATTCACCACACTAAACTCTGATCCTTTGTCTTCAGCTATCTTCCACCACGACCTCAGTGACTCGTCATTTCTCTGCTGCTCTTCAAATTTCATTGCGTCTGCCAATTGTCTTTCATCACTCGTATTCTCGGCAAACAAATCCCTCATACTCGTGTCCATTTCACCATCACTTCCAGAATCATCATAATCATTATCACGTTCACATGCAACCATCTCTTCTTCAATTTCATTGTTTCCGGATGTTATTCCTTCTTCTTCTTGAATGCTTTGTTCATCATCGCTTTCTGTATCCTCATCTAGCAAACTTTCATTTGACTTTTCCTCTTCTCCTTCTTCCACTTCATTTCTCCGACTCTGTGCTCTTGTAGTCACATTCGCTTGCAATTCTCCTTGTAATACATTCACTGGTGGAACCTCTTTCAGTTCTGCGATTATCTCCGGATGCAGCAAGAACTTCTCTTTGTTATCTTTGCACAAGACTGCCGGAATGCTGGCACACACTAAGGTTAAATATGGCGCGATATTTACTCCCTTGTCTTTCCAATCTCCTCCTTCGTTATGACAACTCATCCGCACTTCGATTTTCACCAACTTAGCTGGAATGGGTTCTCCAGCCACACATTGCAAATGTACTCTGCCAATTTCTTCCACTGTCGCTCCTTTCAACAATTCCTCATTGATTACTGGAATCTCAGTACCAGAGTCGATCAGCGCTCTGACTTGCACGGGATGACAACTGTCATCATTTCCACGTATCTCTACATTGACATGCTGTAGTAAAGACTTCTTTGTACGTTGACACTCATCTTTGCTTTCTGTTTCTCGACCAGCATCTTTAATTGGAGCAGAATTTACTATTTCTCTCTGTATAGCAAATTGAGGCGTGCACTTCATCACTGACTTCACTTCCGTTTCGCGGTTGTCTTGTTCTTCATACTGATTCGGTGCATTCCTTACTTGTATCTGATTTACTCTGAGATTTTCTGCACTTCGAGTAAATCTATTTCTCAGATTTGTCGTTCTTGGTGGTGCTTTGCAATCCTTTATCAGATGTCGGTCTGACTGACAATTATGGCAACGTTTCTTAATAATCCCTCTCTGTTCAGTGTTCTCCCGCCTGTAATTGTACGCTGTATTGTTTTCTCTTTGGCGTCCCATCACTGGAATTCGACTGTACATTTGTCTGTCACCCGTTGCTTCTCTTCTATCTTGACCAAACTGTCTTCCAGGAGCACCATCATTCCTCGCTTCGTTATTTCTGGCTTGGTTTCCTGTTTCTTTGTTATTACTATTCCACCTGGGTTGCTTCGAACTATTACCCCATGCTTCATATCTCGGTTTGTCTTGAAACATTAGACCAATTCGATTGTTCACGTGCACGTCTGCGAGTTCTGCAACATTACTGGCTTCCAAGCATTCAGTACCCTCCTTTGCTAGTACAAACTGTAGTGGACCCGGTGGTAGACATTCTTTCAATTTATCCGCCACCAACAGATCAAATAACTTCTCGTAGCTTTTACCCACTCGCCTACTCCTGACATAATAGTTCAACAGGTTCTTTAATCTTGCTGTAAACATCGTGTATGTTTCTTCCGCCGTTTTCCTCGCATCTCCAAATCGTGATCGATATTCTCTCGCTGTCAATTTGAATTCTTTCAGTAAATGTTCTTTCACTATGTCGTAATCGTCTAGATCATCGAAAGACAATCGATTCAACACCGTTCTTGCTCTTGGCGTCATTAGTGGCAACAACAATTTGACCCAAAACTGCTTTTCCACCGTAAAACTGTTGAATGCATTCTCAACTGTCTCAAAATATAATGGCACCTCCATCATATCATATGGCATCTTAGGTAATACGTGTTTCATTGCATCACCTATCTTTTTAATCTTGGACACCATTGTCTCACTTTCTCTGACCCTGGTTCGTTCTGACTCTTCACGACTTCTTCTTTCGTCTTCATTTCGTTCCCTCAGTCTATTTTGATCTTCTACCCTACGCAGTTCTTCTTGTTCTATCTTTTGCTGCAACAATTCTAACTGTCTTCTGCGTTCCTCCTTTTCTATAGCCATTTCTCGGAGCTGAGCTTCCTTAAGAGCGAGTTTCTTTTGTTCTAATTCTAATTGTTCTTCCCTTTCTCTTTCCGCTTTTTCCAAATTTTCTTTCTCCATTTTCAATTCTTCCTGTCGAATCTCTTCGGCTCTTTGTAATTCTGCCAAACGCATGGCTTCTTTGTCTTCCTCACGCATCTTTTGCTCTTCGATCTGTTGTTTTCGTATTTCTTCATCACTTTTCCTTGCCCTCTCGTATTCTATCATCAATTCCATTCTTCTTCGTTCTGCTTCGTCACGATCTTTTTTCATTTGTTCTAGCTGAAGCTGGAACTGCTGCTTCTGCATCTGTATCTCTTCTTGTCTCATCCTTTCTGCTTGTTCTGTTCTTACTTTTTCCTCTTGTCTCCGTTCTTTCTCTTCTTGTTTCCTTTGTTCCTCTTTCTCTTTCTCCTCCTGTCTCCGTTTCTCTTCTTTCTCTTTCTCCTCCTGTCTCCGTTTCTCTTCTTTCTCTTTCTCTTCTTGTTTTTGTTCTTTCTCCTCTCGTCTCCGTTGCTCCTCTTTCTCTTTCTCTTCTTGTTTTTGTTCTTTCTCCTCTCGTCTCCGTTGCTCCTCTTTTTCTTTCTCTTCTTGTTTCCGTTCTTTCTCTTCTTGTCTGCGTTGCTCCTCTTTTTCTTTCTCTTCTTGTCTGCGTTGCTCCTCCTTCATCATCATAAATTGCATCAACGCCTCCATAGACATAACCTGTGGTTTCTCCTCAACGCCACCTACAGCGCCTTTCTCTTCAGCTTCCTTTAGCCACACCTCTGCTAGGGCTCTCATCAAATTTTCCCTTGACATCTCTTCGACTTCTTCTATGTCGAGACCCTCTTCAATTAATAACTTTATTAATCGAGCAGACGACATCTTCTTTATACTCGCTTGCTTTTGTTCCGTAAGTTTCTCCATCTTACTTTCTTACTTCAACTGATTTGCGTGAAGAAATCGAGGGAGTGACTATGCTTTCTGCAATTGGCTGACTTTACTTCTTATGGCTTGTTTATACAAGGAGCGAGTTTTGTATACCTCTCTCTGGCGTTGTCGTAATGTTATTCGTATACCCGTTGTATCTTCTCACCAGTTGTTCGGATGCTCAGTTTCCTTCTCCCGTTTGGTCAGCTCCTCAGATTGATTCGATATTCACCTTCAATTTACGGACGGTGAATATTCCGAAAATTGACGTCGAAAATGCTTCGTAAGCAAAATCCACCGTAGATATTCCTCCAATTGAAAATATTCCTCCAAATGAAAATATTCCTCCAATTGAAAATATTCCTCCAATTGAAAATATTCCTCCAATTGAAAATATTCCTCCGATTGAAAATGTTGCTCCAATTGAAAATATTCCTCCGATTGAAAATATTCCTCCAAATGAAAATATTCCTTCAATTGAAAATGTTGCTCCGATTGAAAATATTCCTCCGACTGAGTTCACTATCCCAACGTCCGTTGCTTGAATTCAGTATCCCACCGCTATCACCAAAAATGTCAACACCCAATTGACCTTCAAAGTTTTCTCCCGTTTTTTCCCTTGTGTTCAGTAGCGTAGCCTACACCTAGCCTAGTCACTGTATTTCGTTATCTAAAGCTAGGGTATAAATCTCTAAAGTTCTTAACTTGTTCAATTACAACAAAGCTCTGTTTCTTGTATTTTCTTCTTCTTCGTTCATAACACACGCAGATAACACAACAATAGATCAACGACGACAAACGCTTGAATTCTACGACAGCAACGCAACTATTATTATCTAAACTCCACTGTTCTCTAAAACGTCTTCTACTCTCTCTCTACTATCAACGCCTTCTTCTACTACTTCTTACACTGTCTGGGCGTACACTCTTCCCCTGGCCGCTCTGTCCTTCTCTCTGCCTCTCTTCGTGTATCTGTCCGTCTGTCTGTCTGTCTCTCTCGCTCTCTCGCGCGCTTCGGCGACGGTCGGCCGAGCCGCGCTAACTTTCCCGCCAGTCTGGCACCTGCAGGCCTAACTGTCTAGACGCTGACCTTGAGCTGGTCTAGTCGTACGCCTAAACATCAACTGACTAAATAGACTATACAAAATTAGCTCACAGGAGCATACGAAGAAAATGGTTTTGGTAGAGCCTAGGCAGATAGAGAAATGGAAGGAGACGATGCTAGACAAAACTCTGTCGAAATTGGATACGCAAATGTATGATATTCTGCATAGGAATATTGCAGACGATGATAAAGCCAAACTATATACCAACAGTTTGAGTCGTTATTTGAACATCGATAAACCCAGTATAGTTACAAAGTTTGAATCCAAAGAACCGGCGGCGGCGGCGGCGGCGACTCCAGATGAAACTACCAAATCTACCAGTAGCATAGAGACGCAAGTCTTGGAAACCGTCCCAAAGAAATGGAAAACACAAGCTGCTAGACTATTATCGCACATGAAGAGCAATCCTGAAGTGGCCTGGAGTTCTAAAGGTGAACTTATTTTGAAGGATGCAACTATTCCGAAAACGCACATGGTCGATTTGGTGAACGATCTTATGAGAAAACGTACGACGGCTTCGCCACCAACCGGATGGCGACTCTTGGCTGAAGCTCTGAAAGACTCAAACATACCTCGCGAGCTAATAGGAAATCAAGAACGCTGGAGATATATTAACGACTCCGCAGATGAATCATCATCAGTTACGCCAAAGAGCATTCGCGGTAAACAGCAGCTACCATCATTGTCGTCAACTTCTTCTTCATCCTGGCTGACTTACTGATGGATTCATACTTCGATCCCAAGATTCCTGGAAGCTTCGCCGGCGTATCGGCCTTTCAAAATCATCTTAAATCTAATTTTAAAAATAAAGACGTTAAAAATTGGTTAATCAAACAAGACGCATATACATTACATAAACCTGTTAGACTGAAATTTAGAAGACGAAAGACTTTCACGCCGGGTATTGACAATCTGTGGCAAGCGGACTTGGCGGATCTTTCAGCATTGTCCAAACATAACGATAAAAATAAATACATTTTAACCTGTATAGATGTCTTGTCTAAATACGCTTGGGCGGTTCCACTAAAATCAAAGTCCGGTGCAGACTTGGTCGAAGCATTTTCATCCATTCTTTTAGATAGACAGCCTGCTAATTTGCAAACTGATAAGAGAACAGAGTTCATTAATAAAAGCTTTCAGGCCATGCTACGTAAAAATTCTATTCGCTTTTACACATCCGAAAATAGCGACATAAAAGCCTCTGTAGTCGAGAGATTCAATAGAACTCTTAAGACCAAAATGTGGAAATACTTTACTTATAAGAATACACATAGGTATATAGATATTTTACAAGATCTCCTTCATTCGTATAACAACACGTATCATAGATCTATAGCCATGACACCCAGTCAGGTTTCTAAGGATAATGAAAATATTATTATAAATCGTTTGTACGGCGAGAAGAAGCGTCCCGCCAATTGGAAATACGGAGTGAACGACAAGGTTAGAATTGCAAAGGCCAGGATAGCATTCCAGAAGGGATACTTGCCAAGCTGGTCGATGGAAATCTTTAAAATTGTAAGTCGCGTGCCTACCGATCCCGTAACGTATGAGCTCGAAGATTTAACTGGCGATAAAATAAAGGGAAAATTCTACGAATTTGAGTTGCAAAGAATTTTAAAGGAAGATGATATTTACACGATCGAGAAAATTCTGAAAAGTCGTAAGCGGCGCGGTAAGACAGAATATTTTGTAAAGTGGAAAGGATACGAAGACAAGTTCAACTCGTGGACTCAGGATATATTCAAAGTCTGGAAAGAATTTCTCACAGTCTGCCAGAGTAGGCGATCGACAATGGCGCATTTTTATCTTACTCTTCCAAGCAACAGCTCCATGAGACATTTTCCCGACAATACTACAGCACACTTTACAACGAGATTGGAAAATGCCATCTCCCTCAAAGGTCGTTGGGAAGTTGCGCTTCTGCAAATGCAGTATCCGCACGCCTGGTACAACATGCAAGCTGGCCAGGGCGACTTTACATTTGCCCAAATGCCTAAAAGAGGAACCTTCGATGCCGTGTGCGCCTCTATCATGGGCGCCCGCACATAGGGGCAAGGGGGGCACTTGCCCCCCCTGGAAAATTGAAACCTATGGTTTTTTAACTACTACTTTTGGGTTTTTAACCCATTTCTTTGCATTAATGCACCAATGATACGAATGATACAGACAATAAAAGTCAGAAATCTACATTTTGAGATCTCTATAGAAATATACATGCTCTTATAACTTTCTGCCTTGCATGTTCAAGCTCTTTCTAAAAACTGTAACAATGACCACTGGCTTTCAACCTTCCTGTGGGCACCCATGCAGACATAAGGCGTATCGATTATAGCCTACTTAAGTGGAATCCAGCTGTAATGCAATTAATCACAACTGCAAAAAATTAAATACTAACGCAAAATTTTTGAAAATTTCTCAAAGTACACTGAAATTTCAGCAGGGAGATCTGATTATTCACCAGCATTGTAATTATATAAACCAAGTCCGCTATAATCCAGGCTCCTTTTTGTCCATTTTGCAAGCTGCCAATACAGAATCCGGGAGGTTAAAGAGTAGATAAACTTGGCTCTGGCTATCACGCCTCAGGATTTAAACCCAAAACTGACAAAAAGATCTGTTCAAAAGAATTGATACCCACACTCATCTGATCCTCGGATCCTCCACCCTCCTAAACGACACCCGCATTCTGGCCCTCTGGCTACCAGACTCGGACCTCTTTCTGACTACTCTTGGGAATAGGCTTCTGACTCGATGCAGAACATGTAAAACTGCTGGTGCCCTGCGATTGGCTTTCGAGTGGCGCTTTAGAAGCAGCTAGAGGAGCAATTGCCCCTTGCAAACGGACACCTTTTTCGTTCATTTAGTCATTCGTTCATTCTATGGAATTACATAGCGCACCTTTAGGAAGATACTTTTTGACATAGATCTGCTTTTTGATTTTTAACAAATTTCTAAGGAAACTATTTATATTAAAAATTATGCACAAAATGAAACTGAGAAATTTGCATAAGAAACCTCTTTGAAAAATACCCGCATTCCTAATTTCCATGCAGCATTGCATTTTCAAGCTCTTGCTACTAAAAAAGTTAATCGTGACTATCGTAAAAATTTTGCCCCCCTGCAAAATTTTCTGCGGGCGCCCATGGCCTCTATCCAGCGCTCTTGGCAGCTACCGGCCGGCTACTACGAAAATATTGCTGCTATAGTAGATGCGATAAATAAGAATATAGAGGATGCAGCCGAATTGCATTCGCTCGAAAAATATCCGAAATTTAGATATGATGCGATAACGAAAAGAGTCTGCGGTAAAATAAATCTCGCTGCACGCGTAACCTTCTCAGAGCACTTGTGCAATATTTTAGGTATAGATGAAAGACATAAAGTTATCGAAAACAACAATTACGGCACATATTTTTATCATGAGCGTTACGAGGATTATATTAAAGCGTGGGACGAGGTGCCCGACTGGGAATGGCAATCTGATTACAGCATCGATATAAATCCGAGCTTTTCGCGTATATACGTATATTGTAATCTGCTTGAATCTGTTGTGCTTGGTGATTCGAAAGCGCCATTACTTTGCATAGTTAATATAGAAGATAAAAGAGGTGATAATGTGCACGTCTTGTACAAGTCCGCTTTATACGTACCTATTCAGCAGAAGAATTTCGATTCGATAGAAATATTATATATATGAGAGGTGATAATGGAAAAGCAATCCCATTCGAGCATGGGAAGTCGTTCGTTGTACTACATTTCAGGCAGTGCAAAAATTTCAGTCTTCTGTAAATCATGGCACACTTCTATCTCACGCTGCCTAGCAACAGCTCCATGGCATTTTATCCGAATAATACAGTAGCACAATTTACAACACGTTTGGAAAATTCCATTTCTCTAAGCGGCGATTGGGAAGTTGCTCTTCTTGAAATACAGTATCCTCATACGTGGAACAATTTAGAGAGTGAAGAAGGTGGAATATCGTACATGCATACGTTTACAGAAAGCGGCGCAATGCAGCCCAATCCTGTGCATAAAAGAAGGCGGTTGCCAACCGGCTACTACGAAACGCCGCTCCATCTTATCGATTCCATAAACAAATTTATAAGAGGCGTTGCCGAAGAAAATGATTTGCTCGAATTTCCAAAATTTAGATACGAGCCTGTATCGAAAAGATTTATGGGCAATATAAACAAAGGTGTAAAGATACATTTTTCGCGTGCTTTATGTTCGATGCTTGGCATCGATGTTCGGCAGATTCCTATTCTCAACTACGGCCAGGATGATGAGGCCTTTATTGAATTTGCCGGCGATAGAACTTTCGACATAAATCGAAGCTTTTCTTCACTGTATATTTATTGCGACGTGCTCGAACATGTTCCTGTGGGAGATACAAAGGCGCCATTACTCAGAATCGTTAATGTTAGTGGAAAAGCTGGCGACAACGTGCGCATGATCTACGAAAAGCCCATCTACATACCTCTGCAGCAGAAGAATTTCGACTCTATAGAACTGAATATAAGGACGGACACGGGTGCACCAGTTTCATTCGAAAGCGGAAAGTGCATCATCACATTACATTTCAGACACTGTAAAATTCCATATCTTTTACAATGAAAAAGCCGTTCTGCTGCGATGCCAGTCGTTTGGCATACGAAGATTACTATATGCAGCAAAGCGGCGATGGCATGCCGTTTTTTCAGGGCGCGCGCCTTCAGCGCGGTAATGGCTTGGGCAGTTTTCTTAGTGGGCTCTTTAGAAGCGCGTGGCCACTTATACAGACGGGTGCTAAAGCGCTTGGGAAACAAGCGTTGAGAACAGGCCTTCAGATTGCTAACGATGTTGCCGACGGTGACCATATCATTGAGGCTGCCAAGCGTCGTGTACCAGAAGGTATAAAGGCCTTTACATCATCAAAGGATTTTAATGTTCAAAGTGGTAGCGGAGGGAAAAGACGTAAGCGATCTCTGAGAAGAAATAGGAAAAGAAACAAGGAAGATATATTTGGCGCAGTTTAAAAATGGCATTCGTTCATCCACGGTCTTGCGAGTGCGCAAAGAGCGAACTGGATCTTTTCAGCGTTCCTCCGACGCAGACCAGCATAGAATCTGGGTCGTACGTGGAATATAATCCAATAGCAACAATATCACAGGGTACACCTATAGAATTTAGCATAACGGGGGCTGGTCAAGATTACCTAGATCTGTCGAACACGCAGCTGTATGTTAGAGCATCTATCGTTCGAGCGAATAACGATCCTACAGATGCTGGAGATCATGTTGGGCCTGTCAATCTATTCCTACACAGTCTTTTTTCCGAAGTTGATATAACTCTAAATGACACGCTGGTCACTTCGTCAAACAACACGTACGCGTATCGCAGTTATCTTGAGACCCTGCTCAGCTACGGCACGTCAAGCAAAAATTCTCAACTCACCTCTGCTCTCTTTTACAAGGACACTGCCAGAAGCTTCGAAAAATCCAATCCGGACGACGACGCCGGTACGAACACAGGATTCAAGAAACGTAGTACTCTGACCGACGAAGGCCGCGTTGTCGATAAGTTGGGTGGCATTCACAGCGACCTCTTCTTCCAGGAAAGATTCTTACCAAACGACATTAATATAAAAATACGGCTCGTAAGAAATAAAGATTCATTCTGTCTGATGTCCTCTGCAGCGGGTGCTACATACAAAGTAAAAATACTGGAATGTAAATTGTATGTCAGAAAAGTAAAGATAAGTCCGTCAGTCTTCCTAGCGCATGCCAAAGCATTAGAGATTGGAAATTTGAAGTTTCCCATTCGAAGGGTTGTTTGCAAGACTTTTACTGTTCCTAGAGGAAATCTGGACGTTACGCAAGAGTGTCTTTTCACGGGACAGCTTCCTACACGTATCGTGTTTGGATGCATTGATAATGACTCATTCAACGGCATCTACACGAAGAATCCATTCAATTTCAAACATATGAATCTGTCACAATTAAAAGTATATCTAGACGGTCAGCAGCAAAGTATAAAGCCATTGGAAACTAACTTTACCAATAATCAGTTTGTGAACGCGTATGCGTCGCTTTTCATGGGCACTGGCAAGTGGCAAAGGGACGAGGACAACGATATAAGCAGAGAAGATTACGCACACGGCTATTGCTTGTACGCTTTTGATTTAACTCCTGATTTTGCCGAGGGTGGACATTTCAACCTGCTTAAAAGTGGAAATGTTCGTGTGGACATGAAATTTGCGCAAGCCTTGGATTAGGGTGGCACTCCAATTTTTTTCTTCAAATTCTTACCTTCCCACCCCTTACTTCTGTTAATTTTACATAAAGATTGAAGCACACCAAGTTTTGGAACATTACAACAACATTTACTGGTAGCTCCACAAAGTCATAGTTTAAAGATTTTGTATTTATTATGAAGCATTGCGAAAAATTAGTCAAATGTTAAATTTGACTTTTCTACAGTGTTCTATATGGAAGTAAACTTTTACCTTCCCAAGTTTCCATGTTCTATTGTTCTTACTAGATTAGTCAAAATATTGGTAATAATAAAGAACACAACGTTTTGAAACATTTCAGTAAATCTTGGTCTGGTGCGTTAACATTCAACAATGTCAAAGTTTGATGTTTTATCATCAAGTGTCGGACTGCAAGTTAATGTCCGAGCACAGTTGATTTGTTGGCATTAGGGAAGGTCTGGCGATGCTTCTCTACCACCTGCAAGCGGTACTGTTTCTGTTCCTCCTAATTGGTGATGACACTGTTGAAGGACTGGACAAGTCAACACCACGCTCCGCTGCATCGTTCACCACCTTCAACCCTTTGATCTTCTTCTGACCATCAGTATAGGCCTCATTAGTTTCCCATGTGTTGGGATCGTGTATGAGGAAGTCATGCGGGATGTCAAGAGCAGTGAACAGTGTTCTGGTGTGCTGAGACACGAAGTCACACAGCTGTTTGTCTTGGATGTCTGCTACAGTGAGAACTATGCGACGAGGATGGTCTGGGTGTCCAGTCTTTCTCAGAGCTGCAACCATTGCTATCTTCATTTCAACTGGCACACTGAGATTGAAAAACGCAAGCCCTACAAGAACTTCACTCAAATACCACAAATGACCCGAGAATGTCTTAATTGCAGCGTTTGAAATCGCTGCATTTGTATCCCCGTAGCTGTACAAGTCGCGTAGAAGTTGCAAGTCATTGCGTGGGGCTGATGCAGCACTTGTTTATTAGGGTGCCACTCGGCAACTTATTACAGAAATTGGTTCTGTTTTTCATAGCGATCAAGGACACCATTGAATGAATCAGCGGCATTGTTGACCACCATCAGACTCTCTGCTCATATTGGAGCACTAGCATACTCAGAAAATATGCTCTCTCAAGTGCTAGGGTGAAGGTCTTAAGGACAGGAAGTCATGTGATATTCCAATTGCCACAAGAAGCTGCTAAGTATGTTGTGACAACCATCGCTGCATTGGTATAGTAACAGTGCCATGCAGCACAACGTGTCAAGGAGTTTGTCCATGAGTTTCTTTACTTAGGGCTGTGACCATTGCTTCCTTCCAGAGGAACCATTGTATCAAAGAAAGTAAGACCATTTAGGATTTCACCTAGATGCTACAAATGACTGCAGAGGGACTTGATTGCTGAATCGGCAACAGTTTGGTTGTTTGTAAGTATGCATCAAACTCATGCGGAAGATTCAAGTCGTTGCGAGGATCATGCATGTGCGTACAGACACTTAATGTACAACTTCACAACTACTTTGAACTCTTGGAGAGCTGACAACTCGCGTTTGGTGACGTTTATTGAGAGTGAAATAAGTAGCTTTTAAAACTGTATGTGACCTTGCCATTCAGCTATAGGCTAACAAGCTCTAGGATGCATGGGCTCCAGGGGCATGGATACGCACATATTCCCCACTTTCCACTCCTTCTAAAAATATCAGTGCCAGGTGAAAGAGCTCATAGTGGTCCTAACAGTCTTGGCTGAATATCATTGAGCTGGATGAGCTCAATAAACTCACTTTGCATCGGATTCAAACCAGTGCCGTTGTTATCACCTTTATACCGTTTTCATACCGGATCTGCTTCAAATATGTATACGTGAGTCTCTAAATCTGTTAAATTATATCTTGATGTTATGCCACTGGAGGTCCCATCTGGTGTTAAACGCTTTGGCATCGAATAATTCCATGATTTTGGTCTACAAACCAAGCTCATCCACTGGGATACGCTTTTGTACCAGACAAAACACAGGCGTGCACCATCATGAAGGCATGTAGTGCTGGAAGTTGTATGAAGTGACATATACAGTCTTTATATTTAGCCTTTTTTGGTTTATCCATGTTATTATAACAACAACCAAGAATTGGGAAAGATTAAAAGTTACAAGAAACATTATTATTCTTAGTAAGTATGAACAATGAGTCACAGCGCAGCCTGTTCTCTATAGATATAAGTTATTTCCATACGCGATTTCAAAGAAATGATGTGATACGCTGCTACAAACTACTAACGCGCGGAGCTACCTCTAAATATTTATCAATCTGAATAAAATTTGTTGCACAGGAGTTTCTTGTCATATTAAACATTTTTAGGGGGTGGGAAACTGGATTTGGCAAAATTATTTTTTGACCATGCATTTCGTTGTCACCCTACCTTGGATGCTACCATAAACGTCATCGCCTTTGCAGAATTTGAAAATATACTTGAAATAGACAGATCGCGAAACGTTCTTTTCGATTACACTAACTAAAGAAGAATATGGACGGCGTTACGATAGAAAATTTCCTGCGAAGAGATTCGAGGTGTGCACCCATGTTCTTGGGTGTTTTCGCAAGCGACAGACTTCCGACAAGGATCGATAGAAATAGACCTTTTATAATTGTATGCAATACAGACAGATATGGTCAACCTGGCATACATTGGATAGTGATGTATATCGAAAGTCCGTCTTATGGTGAATACTTTGATTCCTTCGGCAGAGCTCCAGATATTCCATTCAGACAATTTTTACACAAACATTGTTCAAATTGGATATACACAACTAAAAATTGCAGAGTGTGACGAGTCGTTTCTGTGGACATTATTGCATTTTTTATTCGCTACATAGAGCTAGAGATTATAACGTCAATGCGATTTGTAACAAGTTCAGTACCGATACGGGGTTGAACGACTTTTTAGTACATAGATTTGTGTGTGAAGTATAAGAATAAAAGATATTTGAATTTAAAAGAGTTTTGTGCATTCTTTATTCTTAATAATGAATGTATTGTATACTTTGATTAATAAAGTATTAGAAGAACAGTTGTATATGTGTCGAAAAGCTGCACATAATTATACGTTGAAGCTTTCAAGGGTTGCAGCCGATCATTAAAAAAGAAGTCATTAGACAGCACATCAAAGAAATTCATTAGCCCTAGCAATGGTAGTCATAAAAGTCATAAAAGGTCATTAGTTCCAGAAGCGGTAGTCGTAAAGCAATTAAAAAGGCCATTAGTCCGCACATCAAAGAAAGTCATTAGTCGTGTGCAAGCATGTCATTAAAAAGTCATTAGTCCTAAGAGCGGTAGTCATAAAGCAGTAAACAGGTCATTAGTCAGCACATCAAAGAAAGTCATTAAAAAGTCATTAGTCCTAGGAGCGGTAGTCATAAAAGTAATAAAAAGGTCATTAGTCCTAGGAGCGGTAGTCATAAAGCAATTAAAAAGGTCATTAGTCCTAGGAACGGCAGTCGTAAAGCAATTAAAAAAGCAATTAAAAAGTCATTAGGCCTTGTATCGGCTATCCTTCACTACTTAAGTCACATTATACTTAATTGTTTGTTTTAACCAACCAGGCTTAGATTACGTTGCTAAATTAGTTAACAAGAAAATGCTTTTCCAATTAAATAACTAGGCAAGTATTTGCCAGAAAAAATTGTTCCAATACAGAGCCCTAGGAAAGACTAGGAGGCAGAAGCAAAATCTTGCCCACCTACGCCATATATATCTACAGCTGTGCTCATATATTGCATAAGTTTGTCAACTGACTTAATTAAATCTGTCCCAAAAGTTTGAACAAACACCTGGAACATCGTAAACTTAAATGTTTTATTCCTGAAGAATTCAGTAGATAATGTTCTGCAGAAATACAAGTAGGTCTATCGTTCAGTCAGAAATACAGCTTCATCCAGTTCGTTCCACTGGCAAGTCGCCATTTCCATTAGGCCTATACACTCTTCCTTCTAAACTGGTCTTCTCTCATCCGCCTTCTTATCCCTCGGCTCATTACAAGACAACAAAATAAAAATAAACGACAACATAGATCTACCGACAAACAGAGCTTACGGGAGTTTAAGCACCGCCAGAGGCCCCCTGCCATGTAACAGGCTTACGGGAGTTTAAGCCACGCCAGAGGCCCGACAGGTCTACTACTAACTTAGTACTTACGCACAAATACGAAAACGAACGAGCAAACCCCATGAGCTTACGGGATATTGGGCCACGCCAGAGGCCCATGGGGTCGCTTACTCACAAACAACTACTAACAGAAACTCAGACGAACAGAGCCATAGTGCAACCGTAACATGCATCGCAACCCATCCCAACTCACCAAACGAGCAGAATTATCGCCGCTAACCACAGGTACCTAAAGAAAAAAAACAATATACAAGGTTATTATTACACGTTACGGCAGACAATTAGCTGGTGTACTATCATGGGAAATAATAAAGGTTAGGCTCCAAGTTGATCCGGCTGTCCGGCTGTGCCATGGCGGACTCGGGTTTGCAACACCATAATGCGGAGACCTGGGCGGAGACTTGGGGGAGGGGGACGGAAAGATTTTTGATGGACGAATGGCTGAGTGTCGCAGAAAAATTTCCATCTTTTGCCGGCCAAAATTTCTGACGACCGGCGAAATCTCGAAAAAAATAATTTATATTTTCGCCGCCCAAAAAAGTTGACGACCTTTTTTAGTCATCCGGCGACCAAATCTTTCAGAAATTTTCTATTTTCGGCGCCAAAAAAGTTGATGACCTTTTATTTGTCTTGGCGCTCAACGATTGGGGAGACAAATGCATGGACCGTCCCCCAGCACCTCCGTTGGGGGGGACCGTACCCCCTGTCCCCTCCTAGGTCTCCGCCCATGTGCAACACCGCACTGACATGATGAAGCTCATTTTCCAGGCAGATAGGTGAGCGATCACTGCGTTAAGCTGTTCGTGTAGTTGCATATATAATGACGTACCGCGCATCCGTATCTTCTCATAAGTTACTCGTATCATCCTTCAGTAGCGGCGCCAGGAGCTAGGGGGCTAAGCCCCTTAACAAAGGCCATCCGGGTTTTTTACATGTAAAACTGAAATATTTCCACGATAAGCCATAAGATTTCGACCAAAAAAATGGCTAAAAAGTCGTCAGAAAATTTGGCGGATGAAAATGGAAAAATTTCCAAAATTTCACGAGATTTCGACCGGATGACTAAAAAAAGGTCGTCAGAAATTTTGGCGGATGAAAATGGAAAATTTCCTCCGCGAGCTAGATTCAGCCCCCAAAACCTGAAATCTTGGCGCCGCCACTGCCATACTTTAGGAACAGTCTTTCATAGTTAGGCCTATATAGGCTACGTTATATAGTGCAGTTACTGCCAGTTAGCACTGTTCAGTAAATATTTTCAAACTGTCTTTATATGCACTTAATAAATTATTTAGTTGAGAGAGATATATAGGCCTGCCGGACAATTCGGGCTATAATATAAATAAATTATATGCAGGAGGAGGAGGATAAGGAGGAGGAGAAGGAGAAAAAGAAAGAAAAAGGAGGCGGAGGAGAAGAAGAAGTGTAATCTCTTAAGGTAACTTACTCTTAGAGACAGCTATGGGTATGACGTGTAAGCAGCTTCCTTTTCTTACCCTCGGCATATGAGGGTGGGTGGCACTGGCCAGGCCTTTGCCTCGCCGTCTCACCTTTCCAGCCGGTGTACGTATCGTTAACTCTCGGGCTACCAAGGGGGGGTGCCCTAGGTTTTTCCCAAATCAAACTTGTTCCGTTTGGAATAAAATTTTGACGTTTTAGGTAGCTGTAGCACACATGTAGTTGGCACACATTTTGAGCTAAAAAATTATGATATACCATACCATTCAAAAGTTATACCCGATATACCAAAGGCACTAAGGGGGTGGATACCACCCCCTTAAATTATCGACTATAACTTTTGCGCCCTTTAATATTAAGAGACACAAATTATACCATTCTATAGAGGGAATGTGGGGCTACATTTCCATGCTCAATGAGTTGTCTTTTGACAACCGGAAGTGCTCAAAATAAATTAAAATGTATATAAAGGTGTTTTCTTTTCATAAAATTGTCATGTTTTTTCTATTATAACTTATTCATAATTTATTTTTTAATAGAAATAAATTATGCCATTCTTTTGAGGGAAGTACTCAAAATAAATTAAAATGTGTAAAAATGTTGGGTTTTTTACAACGCAAGCCGATATGTCTGTGTAAACGTTTTTCAGCAGCTATAACATTTTTTTTGTTTTGATTGAACATAAAACAGACTTATTACTAGTTTTTATAGATGAACATTGGACTTTATTATATGTAAACTATTTTTTATATATAAGTAATGTCTAAAACCGACATAACTAATATATTCCCTATGCGTAAGTATACGTTTTGTGGAATCGACGGGTACTCGTGGTAAAAAATTCATAATTTCGAGGTGCATTCATATTTTCTAAACCTAAATATACCATTTTGTGCAGAAATGAATGCTGAATCCAACGGTGTATTACAAGTTATGATATCTCAAACCAAACCCAAAATCCAGCCACCACCACCCCTTGGTAGTCCGTGTTACAAAAAAAGCTTGGTAGCCTGAGGGTTAATGTAGGCCTACTCATTATAGCCGTTGCATTAGCCGAGACTGGAGTTAAAGCAAGAGAACGTCTTAGGTCAAAATGTGGTATAGGCATGTATCATGTATGCTAACCGTATCGTCAAGTCAGATTACATGTAAGTATTAATGCATTTCACTATGTGTGCCGTGTAGCCAATGAGGTGAGTCATAGCCCAGTGTTTAATCTAGTCCCCGTCCTCTGGGGGGGAATTTAGGTTTCTGGGGGGGAGACAATTGAGTGTCCGAAGGACGCTCGTGAGGCGCGTAGCGCCGAGACTGGGAGGGGGAGGGGTATGGGGAGGGGGATGTGCCCCTCCCCACCAGAAACTTTTTGAATTTCTCCATTGCAATGGCAGCATTTTAAGGTGTCATCTTAACAAAATAACTGTCCTTTTTCAGTGATAAATTAGAAACTTTTTGAATTTCCCCATTGCAATGGCAGCATTTTAAGGTGTCATCTTAGCAAAATAGCTGTACTTTTTCAGTGACCCATTAGAAAAATTTTGAATTTCCACATTGCAATGGCAGAATTTTTGAGGTGTCGTCTTAACAAAATAGCTGTACTTTTTCAGTGACCCATTAGAAACTTTTTGAATTTCCACATTGCAATGGCTGCATTTTAAGGTGTCATCTTAACATGATAGTATCATGTATTACAGTAGTAAATAATGTCATTATAATCATATAATAATAAATAATATCACGGTATATTATAACACTTGATGTAAAACAATGATGAAGACAGTAACTAAAAACCAATAATTATCATTTCGTCAAATTTTTCTGGGAGGGAAATGTCAATCCTGGGGGGGAATTTTCCCCCCCCAGAGACGTCTAGATTAAACACTGGTCATAGCCTACCTGTACGAATCAGCCATGCGTGCACTACACAACAGAGACGCTGAAGAGTCTTTCCTTCTTTCAGCAGCCACTGTGGTATATGATCAATTGGAAGCCAAAACTTATTAAGAACATCCGTCAACACAGGAGCGTATAGTATACCCTACCCCCACCCAAGAGTCTACAAAACACAGAACATTAAAAAAAGCTACTCAGAAATGTGATGCAACATTAGCAAAAATGTAAGATCCTGTATATATTTCTTTCGAGATTTACGAATATTTAGGCCTAACTTATTTCAATAATTGCAATTTAGGCGATTGGTGTTTATCTGTTAGGTGGCAGATTTTCATATAGGCCATGATAGGCCTATACGTCATACGTGCCGTGTGTTGGCCTAAAATCCAGGATGCTAGATTCTTAAATCCGGCTGATCCTATAACCGTTGCGATTACAATTACAAGATGTATGAAAATTACAGGAAATTATAATTATGTGACATAGGCTACGCAACGCATTCACTGTCATACCAAATATGCATGGCGATGAATATAATCAGTAATGTATAATGTTGACGTAACGAAGTTAATTTGCATAAAGCGTCTGCTTAACAATAATACTATAGCTTATCAAAGAAGAGGCAAGCAAATTTAGCCTATCCAGCCTGATACAGGTTAATATAAGCATCCGATACAGATTGGCATGTAATATTACCTGTGGAGCTTTAAACCCTCTAAAAATATTTTTTGAGCCGCTTGAAGTTGAAGCCATGGCCGAATTTTTAAGGTTCAACAGACCGGTTAATCAAGTGTAGGCTAAATTCGAATCACTCACGTTTGCAAATTTGCTTTCCCATTTCCACTTCAAACATCTTCATGATGTAGGTCTACTCTCATTCGACTTCAGGCATTTTTCAACTTGTTTCAGAATGGCTCCTTAGGCCTAAGTGAAACAAAAACAAAGCACGCCTTTGCGTAGTCGCAACGGTCCTCTACTATAGGCTTACAAGTTAGTCCTGGGACTAAAATCGATATTAGTCCCAGTTTCGTCGACTATGCTAATCTATGACGCACTAATGCACTTTAATCTTTTGTCGTTTATGGTTGAAAAGTATGACGTCAAATTAGACTCCTTATAAAAAGAGGAATCCGAATTAATGTTTCCGTTAGGCGTATACGTATATATGAAATGACGTCATAATACAATCTTCACGCGCTCTTTAGATAATGCAGAGAATTGGAGACTGAAAAGCAGACGATGTCTATGTCTGAGTTTGACTGTCGTTCAAAATTATGTCCACGCAGTCGTGGACATCTGTATTATAATAATTATAATTAACTGCCCTATTTTGCAGGCATCCATGCATGTTTGTCTACGTATATAAATTTCTTTCTTTTACGTAATAGCTGCATGAGAATAGAATAGAAAAATACACGAGTGGAGTTGGAGCGTGAAAAAAACTTCACTGCTGCAGGGACCAAAAAAATAGGGGTTGAACCCTCAACCCCCGAAGCAATTCTCACCCTTTGCAATATGCATATATGCCCACTAATTTTGGGGTACGCCTATATACTTTCATACTCATTTCTTATTTGCATTGCATTGCTTTATCATTTGATGATATCAAATATTATATCAAATATTATATCAAATATTATATCAAATATTATATCAAATATTATAGCAAATATTTATATCAAATATATTCAGACATCTTTAATTAATAAGCGATTATTATTTTCGATTGTTCAACGTGAGGATGAGAATTTCTGTCATAAGAAAAACTTACATTAAGAATTTTATTTTTCATATCGATTTCAGTTCGGGAAATGTTGTTCGTCGCCTTCTTCGATATCTTTCGTCGTCTTTCGTCATCATTTGTCATTTTGTCTGATTTCAAACACCTTTCGTCATCAGATCTTTCGTCATCTTCATCGTCTGCAACCTGCGACATTTTCTTCGCTTTTATGATTCTTGTTTCCACTTTCGGCGTCTGTCCTTTCGTGATTTTTCGTTTTCGTCTCTCGTTATTCTGTTTCCTTTGATATGACGTCATGTTGTTTAATTGTGACGTCAGGCAACTTATATCAAAACGGGAAATCACAACGGGTGTGGTACAGCCTAATAATAATGATCTTGTAATTGTAATTGTAATTGTAATCGTACATTTATATAGCGCCCCTTCAAGAGAACTCCTCAGAGGCGCTCCCGACCTGACACCAAACCACAATCAAAGAGAATGGCTTTCAAACGCTTGCGGAAAAGGGACAAAGAAAGACAAAGAAGTTCATTACGGAGACTAATAGTAACTTATTCCAGAAAGACGGATCGACCATAGCAAAGCTTCTGTGCAGCACTGTGGAAGATCGAGCCATAGGGACAACCAAGTCACCATGCGTAGCAGAGCGAAGGAATCTACGGCCTGGAATGGATAGCACAGGTACACAGAGTTCCATAAGATAGGTCGGAGCTTGGCCTGCTAGGCAATTGCGCATGAACATTAAAATCTTAAACTCAAAACGTTTTTGCATTGGCAACCAGTGCAGTTCCTCCCGTATAAAACTTGATATATGCCCAAACTTTGGTATGCCGCCAATCAGGCGAGCTGCAGCATTAAGGACAGATTGTAACTTATTAATGCGTGAAAGGGTTAAGCCCGCATAGATAGCACTACCATAGTCAACTCTCGTGCATATAAATGCATGCATCAGAGTAGTGGCGGCTTTGGTTGTAAGCGAGCGACGCACCGAGCGAATCTGACGAAGATGGTAAAAGCAAGTGCGACATACATTTCTCTCTACTTGAACTGTTCCAATGGACATGTATATTCTGTTACCACTACCCGCTGATGAATGAAACTTCTGTGATCGCAATCGTAGACTGCAAGTAAAAAATAAATTTCTAAAGCCAAGCGCGGAGTACCATCCTATTCACGAGTGTCTGGAGATAAAATGGCTATCACGTACGTGTTATTGTGCACAGAAATTGAGAAATGCGATGAGAATGGTGAGGCCTCATTACTGCCGCTAATGTCTACGTTAGTTACACGTTGTAGATCTGTATAGACGACCGATTATGCAATAATAATGTTTCTTCCAATATTCAGCGTCAGTTTCCTTTTTACAAATGTATTTCAAAGACTTGGCATCTGTCCAGTTGTCCTTCCACTGTCCATCACACCCTCTTCCACTCGACTATATTTGTCCCTTTATTCCCCTCCCCTCCTTCTCCTCCCCCTTCCTCCTTCCATCGCCGTCTCTGTGCATCTGTGCATGGCACGGAACCAATCATCCTAATCGAATCGATGGCTGACTTTTCGGTTGCATGCATTCACCCCACCCCCAACCCCTCCCCCACCCCACCGGGGCCCACCCCACCCCGCTGCATCTAAAGACCAACGACCAACACAGGCGTTGTTTCATTTGGCCGAAGCGAGAACTGAATTGATGGCCAACAGTCACGCTATTCTTCATATATATCCATCTTCACTTCTATTTATAACCTGTATCGCTATCGTCTTACTATTGCTTCTCTTCTTCTTATAATCATTACCATCCCCTGTTTTTACTGCGGCGTCTTACCTTTTGGTCCTCCGTTTCCAACATATCCCCCTCTCTCTCCGTCTATGTTTCTGTCTCTGTCTGTCTGTCTGTCTGCCTGTCACTCTCTTTCTCTCTCTCTCTCTCTGTCTCTGTCTGTCTCTCTCTGTCTGTCTGTCTCTCTGTCTCTGTATCTGTCCCTGTATCTCTGTCTCTCTGTCTTCTCTCTCTCCGTCTCTCTCTCTCTCTCTCCGTCTCTCTCTCTCTCTCTCTCTCTCTCTTCTCTCTCTCTCTCTCTCTCTCTCTCTCTCTCTCTCTCTCTCTCTCTCTCTCTCTCTCTCTCTCTCTCTCTCTCTCTCTCTCTCTCTCTCTATCTCTCTATCTCTCTCTCCCCTCACTCTTCCTGCAGCCTTCGTTTTATGCTCTTGTTTCGCCTTCTTCTCATCACGTCATCATATAATTCTTTGACTTGATTTCTCCTATCTATTTTTAATGCAATCACAACGAGGTTAATCTCATTCACCGACAGATGGCAAGCGTTCAGGATAATCATTGCAGACTATAAATAGACTGAACTGCAGGGCTCAAGCTTAAGTTTGCGTGTGTAGAAGTGCAGACGACCATATTGTGGTGTGGTGGCCGATATACATGTAAGGCTTGTAGGCCAACTGCGAGATGAGGAAGGAAGGCGGCATACGAGCTATTGTCTTGACTTTTCGCTCATTATTGTCGTCGTCATCATCATCACCATCATCATCATCATCATCATCGTCGTCGTCATCATCATCATCATCATCATCATCATCATCATCATCATCATCATCATCATCATCATCATCATCATCATCATCATCATCGTCATCGTCATCGTCATCGTCATCGTCATCGTCATCGTCATCGTCATCGTCGTCGTCGTCGTCGTCGTCACCATCGTCATCATCATCATCATCATCATCATCATCATCATCATCATCATCATCATCATCATCATCATCATCATCATCATCATCATCATCATCAACAACAACAACAACATCATCATAATCATAATCATGGTCAGTGGCGGCGCCAGGATTTCAGTTTTGGGGGGGCTAAAGGGGGTAAATCGTCCAAAATTTTTATTTTTACATGGGGAAAAAAATGGATGGCCTTTTTTAAGGGGGCTTAGTCCCCCTGCCCCCCCTAGCGCCGCCACTGATCATGGTCATCGTCATTGTCGTCGTAGGGACTTGTTTCTCCATTTCTATAGTGTCCCAGACACTTGAACAAGTCCTTCACTCACAATTTCTCGGGCGCTTCGACGTGAAACTCTGATGCAGCGTCCGCGCTGTAGTCGGGAGCGGTTGAGCGCCGCTGGGTAAAGAGCTTGAAGGGGCGCTATAGAAATGGAGAAATAAAAAATGAAATAAATGCTGGGCCTGAGACTGAGTATTGTGATGTAATGCAATGTCCCAGACACTCAATGTATATATAGGCTATGCCAACTATCAACTATACCTCTGATTACCTCACAATGGAATAAGCTTAGGCTATAGGCGATTCATGATTAGTGACCGTATAATTTTTGACAGCTTATGCGCACATTTTGTCTGCTTAGAAAAAAATGACAGAAGAGTGACTTTCGCAATGCCAATCCAATCGATGCTTATAGACGGAATGTCAAGAAGAGATCACTGCACGCTATCAGCAGCATCAGCAATATCATCGTTGTCACTCTTCTCAGAGGAGGAAGAAGAAGATGAAGGAAGCGAATGCATTGCCCTGCATAGTACAGCAACCGACCTAGACGGATGTGGACGAGCAGCTGACGAGGAAGAAGTAGTTCCGGTTGCGAACAGGAAACGAGGTTCAGCGAAACGCCGTCTGTCGACGAAGGTTCGACTGAGGCAGCGGCGAATGCAGGCGAACGCACGCGAACGCAGCCGAATGCACGGTCTGAACGACGCCCTCGAACACCTGAGGCGCCACGTGCCATTCCAATCGAGAACGCAGAAGCTGTCGAAGATAGAGACTCTGCGTTTGGCGCGGAACTACATCGACGCCTTGACGACCATCCTTAGCAACGACGACGACGGCAGACGACGAGCCCCCTTCGACCAGATCCTGTTCGCCAGGAGACTCTGTCGAGGTCTGTCGCCGAGCACCGTCAACCTAGTGGCCGGTTCTTTCGAAGTCTGTCCGCGTCTTCTCCAGCACCCCCAGACACCAGGTGGCGTCGAGGTGGAAGAATCGTTTGTCTATTACGCCTCCAGCTGCCTGCAGGAAGAAGCAGCGCCGTCGTTTTCTCTGCCTCCGCTGATCTCGGGGCCAGGCCACGACGAACCCCCTTTCCTCCTCTCTCCCCCCACAGATGCAATCGACTCGTCTCCTTGCTCCTATTGGACGCCTGCTAATCACGTGATTGTGGGCGTCTACGACCACTCGACCCTTCTTGATCCATGCTCTTCAGCTGATCAACTGCTTGATTCTGGTTACTGCCCTCCCTATCATCCCCAGCGTCACCCGACATCCCTCCTACTCACTGACTCCTTCGCACTTTACCCCGATGCAGCATTGCCATGCCAACCAACTCTCTGCGCCATGCACCAAACGATGGATTGCATCCCAGAGCAGCAGCAGCAGCAGCAGCAGCTTAACCTTTCCAGCGGAATGTCCGAGCGGGAGACCCTCGTTCCATGCGCCCTGTCCAGGTCAGGTCACTTCCACACTCATCCATGGCAGCCGTAAATGTTGCATGGACAACGACGATTGAATGACTTAATACGACGCAACTCAATGACTTAAGTCCACTGACTCAAGACTCAATGACTTAAGTTTACTGATTTAAGACTCAATGACTTAAGTCTACTGACTCGAGACTCAATGACTTAATTCTGCTGATTTAAGACTCAATGACTTAAGTCTACTGACTCGAGACTCAATTACTTAAGTATATTGACTCAGGACTCAATGACTTAAGTCAACTGACTCAAGATTCAATGACTTAAGTCGACTGAGTCAGGGCTCAATTACAGGGCTCAGTATACTTAAGTATACTGACTCAGGACTCAATGACTTAAGTCGACTGTCGGGCGACTGGCTCATAACTCAATGACTTAAATTAGCTGACTCAGCTGACTCAGGACTCAATGACTTAAGTCAACTGACTCAAGATTCAGTAACTTAAGTCTACTGACTCAAGACTTAGCAACTTAAGTCAGCTGACTCAGGACTCAGCGACTTAAGTTGACTGACTCAAGATTCAATGACTTAAGTCGACTGAGTCAGGGCTCAATTACTTAAGTATACTGACTCAGGACTCAATGACTTAAGTCGACTGACAGGCGACTGACTCATAACTCAATGACCTAAATTAGCTGACTCAGCTGACTCAGGACTCAATGACTTAAGTCGACTGACGGGCGACTGACTCAGGACTCGATG
Source organism: Lumbricus terrestris (assembly GCA_949752735.1). Lineage (NCBI taxonomy): Eukaryota > Metazoa > Annelida > Clitellata > Crassiclitellata > Lumbricidae > Lumbricus > Lumbricus terrestris. The sequence goes on along the minus strand of OX457039.1, from coordinate 17,255,399 downwards.
ACTTAAGTCAGTTGACTCAGGACTCAATGACTTAAGTGTACTGACTCAGAACTCAATGACTTAAATCAGCTGACTCAAGACTCAATGACTTAAGATGATTGATTGAATGGCTCAGGACGAAAAAATAACTCAAGAGAATTAGTGAATAAGAGGCTAAATTATTCCAGCCATTGACTGAACGGCTTGACAGAATAACTCAATGACTCAGGAGAGTCATGACTGATTGAATTAAGAAGAATGGCTAAAGAACTTCAACCTAAGAGTGAATGGCTCAAATGGAATTACTTAGTGACTCAAGTAAATGACTTAATGACCCAAGCGAAACGGCTGATTAAGACGCCAGCGAATGACAGTATGACTCAAGAGAATCGACTGCATGAACGAAGTGATTGGCAGAATGACTTCAGACAAAAATGACTGAATGATTTCACGTATACCAGCATGAAGAAAAATGACTTCAGTTAAATCTAATCTCTCGGTGAATAAGCGAGCTAAAGTCTTGCAAACGTTGTTGGCCATTAATTTATTTTGTGCCATCTATCATCTCTAAAGCATCTTCTATATTTTATATACGCATTTGGGCTGCAAACCGTTTTCAAAAAATGTTGAGTAGGTCTACATGCAGAGGCACTAGTTTTGGTAGGAGTGTATATAGTCTCGGTCGTGGCCTCTCGATCTCAGGAAGGTCTCGCTTTGCACTGGTCGTAGACCAATTATTATTGCCTAACGTTTTGGTCTTGTCTCGGTCTCGGACCAGGACATCTCGGTTCTTGCCTCAGTCCAGTGTTATTTAAGTTTCAATTTACTTTTCAGTTGCAGTTTTAGTTTTAGTTTTGTTTTAACTTTTCAGTTTAGTTTTAGTTTAAGTTTTCAATTCTTTTCAGTTTTAGTTTTAGTTTCAGTTTTCATAACTTTTCAGTTTTAATTAAGTTTTTGTAAACCTTCAACAGAAGGAATTGAATTTTTTATTAATGACATTCATTTTTATTAGCAAGAGCAATAGATTTAGCTAAATTCATGTTTTCATGTAATTGAGCTGCAGTTTGAAGCACTCCACTACATGTTTAGTTTTTAAAAAAAAACCATCACTCTAAAGGAACACTGATCCGATTTAATTTCAGAGCACTGAAACCTCACAAACTGAAAACTTTTTTCAACATTTGCCTGCAATGCTGGCACAGAAACTTAAATCAAGCTTACTAATAGTAATTCTGTCCGTACTGCTGAATTCTGTGTATAGTGTCAGTCATAGGGAAAATACTTTTTAAAAGTATTTTGAGTATAAGTATAGCCTATTAATACTTGATCACAAAAGTATTTAAAATACAGGTAAAACACTTTATTACAAAAGTATTAAAAGTAGGCTACAAGTATAAAATACTTGGCTTGGAAAAGTGTTTTAAATACTAATTACAAAAAATCTGTGCCAAACTATACGACAAAATTAGTAAGAAAGTCATAATAGATTGCACCGAAAATTCTTAGCCTAGAATTTTGAAGACCAACAGACATTTGATCTAGTTCAGCATTCTTTGTGTACATGTCTAATGTGTCTCATGGAATTAATTAGCCCATCATCACTGTCATCACAACCAACATTTCCATCTTCATTTGTCCTATCTATAAACATCTTGATCAATAACATGCTCGATGTATCTAGCCTATGTCCTACACCATGGACAAGTCCATTGAGGTGTCAAACATCAAACTGATTTCAAACATAATTATATGCTGGTCATTGGATCCTCATAGGTAGGCAAATACGCCTGTAACTAACTTCGGCCGGACCGTGGTCAGCGGTGCCCAGCCATCCGTAACAATAACTAATCAATGTCAGACTGTTTAACTGACGCATTGTTAGCAAATTAATTATACACATCACTATCTTGTCGCTGGCCACAGGTCCGCAGCCGACCTTTATGGTTGACCCCATTTTACAATAGACTGACCCCTATAGAGAAAGCCGATAGAGAAAGGGTTAGACCGGATGTTTGCTTGCCACACATTGCAGCTATTGTTCAGTCAAACATCTGCGCCATTCAGACCGTGCGCTGCTAACAGTTGCAAACATTTCTGCCATTTGGCTTGTGCGCCACACAGACAAATTAATTCAGTTTTCAACTTTCAAGTTTAGTTTTAGTTTAAGTTTTGAACTTTTCAGTTTAGTTTTAGTTTCAGTTTTCAGGACTTTTCAGTTTTAGTTTTAGTCTCAGTTAACTCAAATGGAACTTTTCAGTTAACTTCAATTCAGTTTTAGTTTTAGTTAACTTGAATAACATTGCCTCAGTCTCGCCTTTTGAGGTCTGATTGGCAAGACTTCGCCAGTTGAAAGTCGCAATGGTAGACCAGGTAGACTCCAAGTGTGTACATGATCAGACTATAATGTTACGAGACCAATCTAATGTCGATGAGCATTGCCACTGACAGTCTGAGCTATTGGCTAAAATAATAGGAAGTTAAGTAAACGCTAACATGCATCTAGCCAATATTTATTGTTTGCTCACTGCGCAAGTATAGGCTTACTAATCTTATGACCAAGTTTTTGCGGCATTCCATGTATTGTATCTTATATCAGTCAAATTTTGTGACCAAGGTTTTGTGGCATTCCAATTTTGTATCTTATATCAGTTAAATTTTGTGACTATGTTTTTGCAGGATTCCAATTATTGTAGGCTACTATAGGCCTAGCTTAATATCTTTTTATGACATCTGGCATCGTTTTTACAGCTTTTGCGAGTCGCTTAAATCGTTTTTATATTCGGTCTGTGTTGTATCGTCCGCCTTTAGGAATGTCTGTCGTATAAATGCCTTATATTCATATTTGCTTGGACAAGTTGGACGTTATTTGTAATTGTAGATTTTTTCAAATATCCCAATTTTATATTCTGCTTTGGAACAAACTTGCTTTTTTACTGTGTACGATCGTGTGTCGTATAGTCGACTTCATAGTAGGCTTAGTCGTTGCATTTGGAGTGACTTAGACCAGATTCAATCATTTGCCAGCATATAACTTTAGTCCCTAGACTTGATGTGTTAATTGTCTACGACATAAGCCTAGTATTATGAAGTCTCAAAGTATCATCATGATGATAAAACGGACAATTTCTGCAGCGCCGTAACACGTGCAGTCCAACATGCCATTACAATATACAAGGGTGCTTTAACAAGTCTAAATTCAGTCAGGAATAGGGCCTATGCTTTCGAGAAGTTGGCCTAGTAGGCCAAGTCTTAGTCTTAAGACTAGACTTGCAAGTCTCAGTTGAAGTTGCGCTGACGTTATTCCATTTAGGCCAGCAACTTAAGGCGCAGGGAAGAGTAGACAGGAATTCCATATTTGTTTCTTCTGTCTATCACTGTAAAGGTCGGTGTATTATATAGGTCTATCAGTTTTTGGTGGTTTTATTGTGTCGACCAGCAAAGCTTGCAAAAAATATCCAATTATTGCTGGAGAAACTCCTAGAAAATGACGTCGCTGCGTGGGTGAGCAATGATGACTTAACTGTGGAGTCATAAGAAAGGCTAAGGGCTCGAACCCCAACCGCAGACAATTCTCGCTCTGAACCCGCCATGTAGAAGGCTGTAGTCATCTATAAGCACGCGGTTGATCTTCGCCCTTGCAAGCTATATATAGGCCTATATAGACCTAGGGCGCCTTAGCAACTGCAGCCCCCCCGATGACGAGACACGCACATAATGGGCGTCCGCACATAGGGGCAAGAGGGGCGATTGCCCCCTGAAAAATTGACACCTATTTTTCTAAATACTATTTGTTGAGTTTTTAACAAATTTCTTCACACTAAAGAAACTATTAATAAGGCCTATTAAAATACTAAATATTTAACCGTGACTATCATGTTTTGCCCCTCCTGCAAAACTTTTTGCTGGCGCCCATGCATGCACACGGTATAGGTCTGCGTATATAGGCCCAGTGGCTTCTATCCCCCCTAAGCAACCGGGCGCAATCCATCTTCTTCCCCCCCTTTTCTGAACCGGCCTTCCTCTATGTATGCAATATTATGTAATCTAGCGCATGCCCTCTAGTGTGGGAATGAAGGCTTGTTTGGAGGGGGACAAACGAGCATACATCAGACGATCGATCGCCGAAGCATGTGTAGCGCCGAGAAGGGACCTGGTATGGGGAGGGAATGTGCCCCTCCCCATAAGAAATTTTTGCGATTTCCGCATTGCAATTTCAGCATTTTAAGCTGTCCTCTTACCAAAATTACTCTACTATTTCGGTGGAGGAATTGCATGCTGTCAAAATTGGGCAGCCATATGTTTTGCGCCTCTGATCAGTGTGCGCTCGAGAGGCGTTATATAAATTTTTAGAGCACAATGCAATACAATAAAATACAATGTAGGTCCTACATTGTAAGCCCACGTAATAATGATGTTGCTTTACTAAGTGTTCAAGGACCAAATTTGACTGTCTGAAATTTGAAAGATAACATCGGAGAGAAGACATTTTAGTTGTGCAAAATAGTATTTGTATTAATATTATTTTTTTCAATTTTAATATGATTGTATTATTTATTAAAATAGTAAAAACATAACTATAATCATGTAATAGGAAATTTTTATTATGGTAGGCTATATTATGGCTGTTATAGCAGTTCATGTAATTCAAAAATGCAGATAGTAGCCTAACTAAAAACTCAAAGTGTATAAAGTGTGTATACAGTTTGCTAAAAACTACTAGGCCTACCATTTTGTCCAAATTTATATGGAAGGGAAGTATTTTCTGGGGGGTCTTCCTCCTAGTGATGCCTAGATTGAACGCTCCCTCCATGTCCAACCTTCCCCCCAACTGACGTGAATTGTGGCTGTCTTATGATTCCCCCCTATTTTTCACTGGGCGCAAGCTGCGCCCGCCATGTATAGGGATAGAAGCCCCTGTATAGGCCCACGCTATGCTCCAATGTAGTCATGCGACGCACCATGTAAAAATTCATGATAAACCAACTGCAGCGTCATCTGAGTCACCGAAAAGTCTTTGCCATTCAATATACGCTCAGGTTTATACGTTTATCAATTTCGATACCAGTGACTGGATCTGTGCCTATTTTCTTGTAGCCTATATTTGTGCATTTATAGTTTCTGTTAGAGTTTCTGATGCGCTTATTTATAAATATTGTAACTGTCTGCTTTTGCTTCTATTTTGAAGGTTCTTTAATAAAAGTTCAAGATCGTATAGGTCGTTTAAATGTATGATGTGCTTGTTCAAGTTATTCTACAATTAAAGTAGGCTAGTCATATTATAGGCCTACACTGTCGTTATAACAGGGAGCATGGCCTAACCGCTCCTCACCGTCCTCTGCAATCTCTCCATCCTTGAAGGCGTCTTGTCGTTGTCTCAGAAACGATCCATCCTGGTTCCTGTTCTCAAGTGCGAAGGGCTCGATTCAAACATTCCAGCCAACTTCCGACCTACCGGTAGGCCTATCGCTAATTTTTCATTCACCTCGAATCTTATCGAGAAAATAGGCTAGTCGCTCTCCAGCTGACATCATATACCTTGAGACCAACAACCTACTTCTAAAAATCCAGTCTGGCTTCCGAAGAGGTCATTCAACTGAGACATTACTTCTCCGATTTCTTTATAATGTCTACGGTTCCATCGATCGTTCTCATCTCAGCTGACTCTCTTAGCCCTTTTTGATGTTAGCGCAGCGTTTGACACTGTAGAGTGTAGACCATAACATCTTACTTGAACGGCTGCATATATTCTTCGGTATCTCTGGCACTCTTCTTCTCTGGCTGAGATCCTTTCTTAGTGATCGTTCTTTTTGTGGGGTCCATGGGCCCTCTAGGTCCCTCTGGGTCCCAGCTTCCTATATATGGTCTTCCTGACTCTTCCACAGGACTCTGTCTTGGGCCCTTTTCTCTTCATAATCTATATACCTAAGATCTTGCCCCACTTCTTGCCTCCCATGCTATGCCAGCCCATTTGTATGCAGATGATGTCCAAACTAAGTCTTTCAGCACTGCCGTGCCTCTGACTCTGTTGCAACTGTCCAGGCTATGAGCCTCGATTGCCATGGAGGCCTTGGGGATTTGGATGTCGTCCAATCGACTCCGCCTCAACTCTTTAAAAACTCAATTCATCTGGCTTGGCATCCACCAGCGGCTGGCAAAGCTGGATATGACAACCATTGCTGATGCCTTTCCTGATTTTGTCTTCTCAACCAGGGTCCGTGACCTTAGCGTTACTCAGACGTACACTCTGGACCAAGAGCTCACTTTTGCTCCACACATTCACTCACTCGATCAGCCGTGCCTGTTATTATCAACTGCGTCAACTACGCACTGTTGCTCACTCGCTTACTCCTGCTGCTGCTGCAACCCTTGTCCAATCTTTTGTTACCACCAGACTTGACTACTGTTGCTCTCTCTATGCTGGCCTTCCAATTGCCCGCCTGAATTGCCTTGATCGCGTCCTGTGCTCTGCAACCCGACTTATTAGCCGCATCGAGGCATTTTTTTAGCGTGCAGTTGCACACAAAATGTGCAGTTCTAAATGGATTTGTGCAGTTGTAGAAGCAGTTCTGTTCAGTTAAAAATAGTTGAAAACAGTTCATTGGCCTCCGATTGGAAGCAATTTAGGCCTACCATGGAGGATGGGAAAGAAAAGAAGCGGTTGTGCAGTTCTCAAAATTCCGCGCTGAGGATGGGAGCGCCCCTGAGTAGCCCATTGAAGACGCGCTATATAAATGCATATAATGAATTATATATTTGCATGGTCACATGTCTGTAGGCCCGTGAAAATGTGCCAGTCAGAGTGAGAACGTATTCTAGAGCTGACTGGCGAAGAACAGGCTTATATATAGGGAAGAAATTATTGTCCCAGTAGGCCTACTATCGTATGAACACCCAATGACACACAACAGCCAATAGGCCTATATAGCTACCGACCTATATTGAGCTGAACCTACCAAACAGTGGGAGGTTCAAGCTTACAAACATATGCATACAGACCATAAATATTATGCTATTCGAATGCTTAGACATTACATCTGAGACTGAGCGTATTGGGATTTTGTCCCTATCTTGCCTATCGGGCTGCCAACTTAATTCAATCAAGGCCATGCAGCGATGCATAGGCCTATGATAGAAAAGAAAAAGTGCCCACGCCTATGCAGTATGCACCCCTCCATATAAGAACCGAGCGTTATCGGATAGGTTCTGTTTTATAATTTCTGTTGTGACTGATAATCGGATCGAGGGTGGAAGGCCTATCAACGCTTAACCCTTTGTTGTTCCCTTGATCAGCTGACTTCTTCCAGCATCATAATTATGGCATTCAGTATTTGCGCAGCCCGTGTCAGATGTTTGTCGTGCACTCCATTGATGCAATTGGCGCAGGCGACCGACCATGAGTGCCACTTGTGCGAATGCCATTCGCAACTTAACTGCAATCGTCTTCATTCCTGCTGCACTCAGCTTTTCGGTAAACATCGTCGGAACGACCAGACACGGCACACATCGTTTATACGAGCCACCAACAGTGGCTCCTCCTTTGAGAGGCGGCTCAACATTATATTGTGTTCGACCATAAAAGAATTCAGCATAATTGTGCCTATTAGACGGTAGACATATAGTTAGCCAGACACCAGTGAGTAATTGTTGAAATTGTCGCCATTGTTCTCCCTACTGGAGACCAATTATATTATATGCCTCTCAACCTGATTTTACAAATTTGTCAATGAATGTGACTCTTAAGTAGGCTATATATAATTATATAGGACCTTAATATATAGGCCTAAATATTATTATTATAGTGAACTGCATTTGTTACACCTTCACTGCAACTAAAAGGAGCTCTCTGTCTATACTTTAATTTCTTAGGCCTGCACTTCTGTTTTGAATCTAGTGATTCTAGTCTAACCTGTGAAGCACACAATCATCGGCCGACTAACGATGCTGCTCAATATCTTACTCCATATGTGTTTTCTATAAGAAGAGTCCTATGCGCTTCACAGTGATTAAAAAGGTTTGGGTGAGCAGTGGGAACGCCAAAAAGGAGTTTCACTGGAATGCATGTATTTCCAGCATTCCATGCAGTTGAGCAGTGGGAACGCATGCAAAGAATTTTCAGAGCAGTAGCAACGCCGTTCCCACCCACTTTCAACCCTGGAGCTTCAACACTATAGATTCGATCCAATAATGCTTCTATTGTTCAACACTATAGATTCAATCCAATAATGCTTCTATTGTTCAACACTATAGATTCGATCCAATAATGCTTCTATTGTTCAACACTATAGATTCAATCCAATAATGCTTTTATTGTTCAACACTATAGATTCGATCCAGTAATGTCTCTATTGTTTGAAAGTTTTGATCTGCCATCACCATCACTTCAACTGACGTTTCTACCTCAGAATTAAAGTGAATCTTTAGTCTTCCTTGCAGCAACAATCAATCGAAATGACTACTTTTGGGCATCACCACTGGCTTTAAGAACACTTTCAATTGCACGATGCCGTTATAATGTCCATTACTAGGCTACTAGAAAGTTTTGATTCCTATAGCCTGAATTTCAATTCATTCATACTTGATGTCAGTAATTACTTCAACAAGTAGTATAATTTTAGTTAGCCCTACATATCCAATGACAACTGTAGGAAGGGAAACGAATGGGAGAAACAAAGGGACCCAGGTCCACTACGCGGGAATCCCAGTAGCAAAATGAGGATAAGATTTTCAGGATGATTCCTGGGACTGACCCCTAAACTATAAATGGGTAAAAATGGAGGTGGGCACAACAAAAGACTGCAAATTAATTAAATTTATAATTTTACTCCAATTTGCATAATACATCCTTGATATGCTAACAAGGCTTAATATCCAATTCCATAGTCTGACATAGCCACCACTTCCGTTAAACATGAAAATTCCGCTAATAATTGTCTCTTCCTTGCAATCCTAAACGGAATTGCAATATATCGATGATCTGCAATTCAAGTTATTCAATTTCAATTTGCCCCATCTACATACGAAAAAATTGCTATGGTGTCTGATTCTGTACATCTAAGGTTAACCATTTTAAAGGATAGCGTTGACCCCCATATTGATTGCGCGATCTGCATGAAGGCTAACAAATAACTCTATTAGATACGTGTGATTACTGTGATACCATAGTCTCTCACAAGGGAACCGCTTATATGTAGTTCTGGTCACATCGTGGGCAGTGGGCACGCCTACTGCACAGGGCTGAAAATGGTTTTAAAAAATTGCCGGGTTCGGCCCCATGGGTGCTAGATATATGTGTTTATTCAAGCGCCAAAAAATTAATGCCGGGTCTGAGACCCGGCTCACTTTCAGCCCTGCTCCTGCATGGTCTGGTTTGCTGATGCGTGTGTGTTAGCGCAACAATGCAAAATATGGTACGGTTCATATAAATTCTTAGCCTTGATGTACGAGGTTTGACGACCAGTCCACTACTTCCCGCTTCAGTTACATGGTCACAGTGTACTCAAAGTCGAGTCGAATAGACGTACAAGTAGAGTGGAAACGTCATAACAAATTTTAAAGAATGGGTCGCATTCTACCAAACTTCAGACAGCGTTAGTGTTTCATTTTCATTCATCAAAACAATTTAAATCTGAGCGAGATGTTTAACCGCAATAAAATCAAAATGATGACTAAACTCAGAAAACTTAGTCAAAACGAGCATTTGCTTTACAGAAGGAATGCTTCGTTTTCACCATCAATGTTAAGAAGAATTCCCCAAACATCATTAATGCAACCAATTATATCGTGCAGAATAATAATAGAAACAGTAAAACAATCACGGCCGTTATGTCATTCAACCGATTTCACGCTCCTACGGATCAACTACTACAACAGAATTTTCCCACATTTAAATCGGTATTTCAGTACAATGTCACTACGGATGTTTCTATTTGATGTACTTTTCCATGAACTTCTTGTGAAATTCGGATCTTAGACTGTCATTAATGAAAGTTCTGTCTTTCTTCCTCTCATCACCTGACGCACAGTTCTTAAACACAACATCGTCATCCCATCTGAAATTAACACAGACCAATTTCAGAAACAAAGCACTGACGAAAGATCGCCTAACATGATTTGTGCTCCCGATCTCTTCATCAATAGTTACATTACGAGGAAGCATTCACATCTGATAACTACATTCAACATAATACGTTGAATGTAGTTATCAGAATTATAAAAAATAAATCAGCAACAATTATTAACCTGATCGTTTCAAACGCTACCTGCTGCTTGAAAATATTTGCGTAACTTTTGTCGCTGTTAATAAGACGGACAGCTCAACATTCTGCCTTGTTTGACCATAAAGAAATTCTACAGAAATTACGCCAATTTAGTAACAGATCAATGCAAAAATTCTGAGGTTTACTACAATTACAAATAATCACATAAACGAAACAAACATGCAAAACTTTTAAAACGCTGACATTGGTAGCAACAATGGTTAATTACAAAGGTTTATTTCATTGGTTGGCTTAACACTTAACAGTTAGCAACAGTCACTTTTTTAAATCAACAGGTTCTGGGACTTGTGGAATTTTAGAGATAATGCAAAGTTTTACATTAAACAATTGAGAATGAACTGTGCAGTTATGAAGTATTCTGGAACATAAAGCTGTGTATCGGTGAAAAATATGTTTCTCTAAATGCAAAATTTGAGAAGATGAGAAATGATAGCAGAATGGCAAATATCTAATTTTAAAACCTTTCCAGCTTTCCTACCTTCTTCTCACTTTGAAATCAGACTTCTCTTGGTTTATAAGTGGATTTCCTTTCAGGATGTTTTCCATTCGAATCTTCTCTTCAGTCATTTTCCTTTCTGCCTCCTAGCAACAATTAAATTAAAAATTACAAAAAGAGAGCAAAATACAAGTTACCAAACACAAAACTATTTTGAAATCAAAACGAAATGACTTACACAACAAAGGGAACGCATTGACATACATGTATTAAATAAAGAATAATATAGCCTATAAAGAATAATATAGCCTATCTGGGACTTATTATCTTACAACTTGCTATTAGAAAATCAAATCCAGTCATCTTCAATTTTGTCTACTTACTTTATTATTTTTTAAAAACTGATTAAACAATTACACTTTTAATCGAATAATTTCCAAAATTTAACTTTGATTAATCAATTTATCTGGAATCTGTCATGTGCAGCACACTTTAAAAACTGTCAAAAAATACTCTCTTTCTACAAAATACATAATTGAACTGTTAATAAGAGGGGGTTCAAGGAAATGGTAAAGACTCTGGTACGGGAGTGCATGAATGCGGGATCGCTTCATGCTACCACCCAAAGGTTCATTCAACTTTCCATTCGGCAGGTAGCATTGGTAAAATGGATAGGTGGATGCGATGGACGCCTTGTATGGCTGCTGACAGCTAAATTTCACTCCTGTAATAACTTCTGACCATCTGTTCATTACTGACTGTAATCATACTGTTCTGTGTCAGTTTCAAAAATAAACTGAAGATTAAAAAAATTATTTCAAGAAAGGCAGTTAATCTTGTCGTTATCTTTTCAAGACTTTTCCCAACAGCATTCACATTAAATGCAATTCGTCGCATAATTGTCCTCTGAAAGGTCTCAAATTATTATTGTTTATGATGTTGTTTAGTCCAGAGATGGGCAGCTCGACATCATGAAATGAACAGAAATGAATTGAACAAGTTGAAAATAAATCTTTAAAAAATATTAATCGATTGTTAAAATCCGCAGCCGTACGCTACATTGAAGCATTATCGTTATTGTTCTGTTGATTGTTGCTTACCTTTCTGCTCGCATCAGCAGCTCTTTCGCGTCTGATCTTCTCAAGTTCCGCATGCAGAGCAGCTGTATCGTCCTCTCCATCAGAATCATCCTCCTCGTCATCCTACAAAATGCATAATATGTCTATATACGGAGAAAAAGGACAAATTGATGCTTACTGCACCGTTGCAAAGTGCTCTTTCAAGATCATCAATGTTGAATTTTGCATCTAATTATTGCATTCCACATCGGGCAGATGTGACTATAAACTCAAAACCCAATGTTGTATTAAGACTAAATTCATTTATTAACTCTTTACTAAACATAGCAGTATGGGAAAAGTCAGTAAAGGATTAAAGATGCAGGCACAGACATGTCAAATCATCTTATATGATTTCCTATCCATAAGTATACCATATTTTCGACACAGAGTATATGAAGATTGAACCAAGAGTCCTGAAATTCTTAACCTGACATTGTATTTAGCATATTGAAATTTGCAGCCTTTCCAAAAACAGTGTCCTATCTCTGCCAGGTATCTAATATAAAAAACACTCTAAAGGAACAAACCTCATCATCAACTGGATCATCAGCATCAATGTTGGATGCCGGAGCTTGTTCAATACGCAGTCTTTTCGTGTTGCTGCTGCTGCTAGCATTGCCAGACTCTACAACAACAAGAGTTAAATCAGAAAAAGTATTTAACAGTTACAAAAGGAGAACAACAACATTTAAAGGCATCACCTCTATGATCTTATATTCACACGCTGATACTTAAATTGAGATTGTTGATCATCCTGACTACATGGACACAGCATCGGAGTTTCATGTCGAAGGCCCAAGCAACTGCGAGTGAAGAATTTGCTCAAGGTCTCTATGCAGCAACTTGAGGTGGATTTGAACCAGGCTCCAAGGTACCAAACCCACCACAGCTCCCCCACCAGTGCCCACTCAGCTCAGTTGAAGAAACTTGGGATGGCCACCTAGTCTGTTTGGTTCCCCAGGTCTTGATTCTTGAGTTCAGAATTTCTCCCAACTGGCTGAGGCTAACTCAGCAAAAAGCACACATTACAAGCTACAAAGATGAACAACCAGGAAACCTCAATTTGAATCAAAAAAATCCACTGCATCAAATAAAGGTCTGAGTTTTAGTAATTTAGTACTTATTCGTCAGTAAGATGAATACTTTAACTTACTTCAAATTACACCTAAGTTTGTGTAATAACTCACATGCAGCCTGTTACGCTATATATTTTTTATCAAGTAACAGTCAGTTAAATACCCGCTCAGAATGGGTTGTACTCTACAAAAATCCTGAAACCTCAAATGATATACTCAATCATCAGCAGGTGCACCAACTTGTTTAATGTTCTGTGCAACAGAAATATGGTTATGATTCTGATAGTTAAATATGTAATCACTAAATTCTGCCTCTCACAATTCTGTATTAAACCCAGTAAAATAAGAAGAAAACAACAATGGACTAATCATTGCAAAAGCCTTATGCTGTACGAAATAGACCAAGCTGCCTATAGCGCAAAAGATAATTTCTGTAGAAAAAGCGAAGACAGTAAAAGAGATTAAATAAACTCTGAAGCCATACAGAAAGAGCATGTGGAGGAGTAAAACCACTGAGCAAAATCAAATCTGAGTCACTCACCTCCTCTGCCTCTGTCTCTCTTGTCTCGGCTCTGTCTTTCCCTGTCCTCCAGTTCACGACGGAAGTCACGATTTTTCACATCAGTTGCAGAATTCTGGCCATCCTGTCTATAAACAAATGAAAATTTATAACACGAATGAAAACGACAACATATTGGATGTGGTATTATATAGAAACTTGCGCTTGCAGAGATCTTCTACCAATAGGAGTTAAGTACGCATTGCCTTGAGCTAATCACGCCTTCTTCTGTGATACAACACATTCTTGGAAAGACTGCCGCTGTGCATGTATGTGTACATTTATGTGGCACCTATAAGAATATATATAATATATGTATATATATAATATAATATATGCTCAGTTGTATTATATTGTACTGCTTTTCATGTACGTTTCAATACACTTACTTACCTTTCAAAATTTTGTGCATTCGATGTGAGGTATGCATTGCTGTACAACTGATCCAGCACATGTGTGATATGACGTGGGTTTAACTAATTGCTGAGCAGTCAAGTGAGTTTGTACATTAAAATTGCAATCAATCAATCAATCAATCAAATTTTTTTATTGCAGCTAATTATAGATAAGCTTCACGAACAAAATAGTCCTACATGTGAAACTAGTCCCAACCGTATGGGCAGTTCTAAGAGAATTTGTATTATGGTATAATATAGGTCGCATCTCTGTGACTTTGGTTGGACAGCATCATCACACGTGCAAACACTGCAGAACAATCTAAACAATTCTAACCCTGGCAGCCTACAGCCCTGAAAACACAATCTTCTTTAATCCAAGATGCATAGAATTAGGACTCTACCTGCAGCAAGAATGACTGGCATACCAAAGGGCAGTAATAAATCACACAAAGTAATGAACCAGATAAGAACTCTGTGGATGCTGGTCTTCACAACTGACTCACCTGTATTTGAGTTTAGTATGTCCTGGCAGATCCCGACTTGAATACTGCTTTGATAAAGCCCCGAGATCATTCTCCGATCTTCCAGTTCCACCTCTAGCCGGGTCAAATGTAGGTCTAGCTGCAGTTGTCATTTTCACACAGCCAAGCTTCTATCTAAGAACAAGTTGACAGAGACAGTTTGTCAAACAATGGGATGACTAAATTCATTTCTACAACTTCTAAGGATGGGAATGCCTGAATTCCAAGTATTCAAGCCCCTCAATAGGATCCCAAGTTTCTAGTCAGAAGTCACTGAAGAATTCATTTCAGTCACAGCATTATGCAGAAGAGTAAACCATGTATGCATACTTTTAAACTCTTCCTTCAGACCTTCGTATCGACTCTCTGTTTGTATTTGATTTTTTCTGTATTGGGATAGGTTTGTGGTTTGTCATTCTGATTGATAATAAACGAAGAAATATACATTCAGGAACAGATACAGTTCATTATCGAAAGCCCTGGCTTTTAAAAATGCAATTCTGCTTTAACTAGAAATCCATGAAGCTTCAATAATCAATTGGAAAACAAATTGACAGGAGTACTTGATTTGATCAAAAATTACTTGATGATTAACCTTTGGTTTTAATTTGATTCAAATATTTTAAACATTTTATTTACTTTTCATTTTAATTTGTTTTGACTACCTATAATTTTAGTTACATTGCTTTCAAACTCAAGAATTTTAGTCATGAGGCTTACATTTAAAACTGTTAACTGTATGCCTACAGGTGTTGTCAAGGGCACTCCGTACAGGAGGAACTGCATTGGATGCCAACGCAAAAAGGTATCAAATTTAAGATTCTAATGTTCATGAGTAATTGCCCAGCAGGCCAAGTCCCAATTCATCTTAGGAGTTTTGTATGCCAGTGCTATCCATTCTGGGTCATAGATGCCTTCACTCTCCCAGGCAAGTGATCTGGTTGTCCCATGGTCAGACCATCTTTCTGGAATAAGTTACCTAGCAGTCTCCATAATGAACTTTTGGTCTTTCTTTGCCCCTTTCAACAAGTGTCTGAAAACCATTCTCTTTGATAGACGTTTGGTGCTGTCATGCCGGGAGCACCTCTGGAGTTTCACCTGAAGTGGTGCTACATAACATGAATACAACACTGGCACCAGCCGAACCGAAATCAATTCGAACCTTTTGCTCTGATTCAATGTAAAGCCTATATCGTGATTTTTTCCTATTGCTGTCATCCAACAAAATCGATTTACTAAGTGCAAGACACACAACCGAACGATTTTTCGACAACTTTGTTATCAGCAGCACTAACACGACCACGGTCATGTATTTAATTTAGTTTTCGAGAGTTCGACCCCATTCTAAAACTAACAACCGTTTTCGCGAAATCCGGCCTTTGTCTAATTTCTGGAATCAAGTAATTCGGAACCACACCGTAAAACTACGCGCACCCCATTACGCTTGCCGTCGGGTGTCCGCAAACGTTTACAACACCGCGTCCAACCACCAAATCTACCTAGATTTTCCCAAAATGCAGAAGAATATACTCCTAATTAGAAACTCACACTATTTATTTAAGAAAAATACTCTTCTCATAATATAAAAAGTTCTATAATCCGAAAAATTCAGAACCAAATTTGTTAATGAATCGATTTCCGTTTCCCTTTCTTATAAACCAAAGACTATAATTTATAAATGAGACACTGGTCAGCTGTCAACTAACTCGTGCTAAAAAGCCCAACAAAACTGCGATGGACGTATACTTTAACCAAATAACTCTAATATATTTGCTTTCACTTTGCATGCATTATCACAGTTGATATTAGCTATATTAATTGAATTGTTATGGAGGTTTTTACGTACTGTGCTAATTGCAAGCGTGTCATTAGCGATCGCAGGGTTTCCACTCTGCTCATTTTCAAAGCACTGATCAAGATAAATCCATCCACACCGCTGCCCTGGTCGTTTTATGAAGAAAAAAACTTAAAGGGCATTGTTGGCTCACGCACAAGGAAACAACCACTTTAGGTTCTGGATAGGCTACCATGCAATAGAGAAAGCAATGCGCTAAATAATTAGATCGACCGAATCGTTCCTGGTCTGTGGTTTAGCCATGTTGTTTGCCTTCTCAGCTGAAGCAGCCGAAAATCTGTTTTTATTTTTAAAATGGCTGTTTTTCGGGGCGATCCTTGTGGAATCTTCTGTATTCTTATTACTTATTTTGCTGTATCGTATGCCGATTATGTTGTAATAAGGCATCTGATTATTCCTACTATGTCTGAAACGTAAGGATATAATTTTTTTAACAAGACATTTTAAACACGGCCTTTCAGTGGGGGGTTTGCTCTGTAGTGTGTGCTAAGTGACTGATGCCTAAGGAATCTGTATTTAGAGGAATGGTTACTCGCGACAAATGTAATGTAATGTAATGGAGACAATTTCTATGGCGCCATAACACAGCCACGCTGCTAAAATAATGTGTACATCGGTTTCAATTTGACCCACTTAAGCTTTTGTTCCTAATATTAATATACTGTTTTAAATCTCTTTAGGCGATTGCCTAATGTGCAAACGATTATAATCATTCGTCAAAATGCCTTCATAAATATAATTAATCAAATGGGTTTGGGCACACCTGGGAACGGCGGTCCCAAATTATAAAATTCCATAAATCGATAGTGCGGAGTATTGGATGGGCAAAAAGTGTGGGTTTTTCATCCAGCATCCATTTCTTAAGCGTTTCTTCACCAATCCAGCTTCTATTTCAGATGTAGAAATATCTTCATCCAGCTTCTATTTCTCATGCGTTATTTTTGTCAATCCAGCTTCTATTTCACCTGCAAAAGAACATCCAGATTCCAATTCTCTTGCGTTTTTTCGTCAATCCAGCCTCCATTTCACCTCTAAAAGGTCTTCATCCAGCTTCTATTTCTCTAGCGTGGTAGTGCAGCATTGGAAACAGCTCGTGACGCTCGAGGTCTGCTGGTCGTTTTATAAACTTGTGTGGAGTGCAAAAGAAACATCGTTTCTATGCGCCCATCCTATACACCGCGCTATTACGACACAGGTTGATTTATTTAATGTTATAATTTGGGACCGCCGTTCCCAGGTATGCCTGGGTTTGTTATGTAAACAAGATGTTTAAGCTTTCTTGCCCCTCCCGGAATATCGTCCAAGTACTTGTTCAACGACATCGAAGAGTTTCCAGTTCTGGGATAATTGCAGTATCGGGGGCCGTGAGTGTCGGTTAGGGTCAGGTTAGGCGGTTACGTGAGGATCGTTAAGCATCATGAGGGTCGGTTAGAATTAGGTTTAGTGTTGCCATTAGATACTGTCCAAAGATATTGCAAATGCAGCATCATTTTTGTCCCCAATATTGCAATTATGCCCAGTTCTGTGTATAATAGGCTCTTTGGTGAACACATTGCCTTGCTTAAACTTGATAGAAAGTGGGTATTCCATCAAGGCTGTGTATCAAAAGTTGCAAAGGTGATTTAGACAGAAAAACCAGTTATATAGACAGAAAAACCGGTTATTTAAACAGAAGACTGCATAGTTACTGAAATAACCCAAGCATGACTTGTATTTTTAAGTTAGTGCTTGGGTTAATCTAATCCACTGAACTTGTTGCCATGTTAAAATTAGATTCTTAATGATTCTTTTTGGTCTTTCTTTTTGATAAAACTCCATTTTAGTGTATTTTATTCTTTTTCCAGTAAAATGTAATTGCGTATTATTATGGATGGTATGCTCCGTTTAAGCGTTTTTTTTTATTCAACTACACTTGAGTGGCAATGATGATACTTGCCTTGCTATTGTGAGCTGCGTTTCCAGGAAACCCAGGCACTTCGGCTGCCAGGTGGACAGTAGCAATGGCCCACTTATTTGAATAAAATAGGTTAAAATGTAGTTGACTTAAGGCTTACTGTGATAGATAAATAATAAAATAGTCTATAATGGATTTGAATTTTCATGAGAATATTAAAATGAAGTAAAATATGCTAAAAGTTCACCTTCTATTCACCATGCCTGATATAAAATTGAATCCAACATTGAGGATAGTTTCATTGTAGTTGATTTTGTACATAGCTACTTGCTGCTAGGTTTGGAAAGTGAAAGGTTGGAGATAAATTTAATCACTAGAATTGATTTTTTTAAACATTTGAGTCTCATGACAACATTAAACTGCTTGTGAGTTTTGTTGCGAGTGTAATACTCTCCACATGCCGATGAAGAGAAAACCGTTTTGGCCCATGAAAACAGCACATTGTAATCCGTGGCCATTCAGAGGAAAAGTGGAACAGCTACAAAATAAAACTGTCAGACATTTACTGTATGCGTTTACTGTACTCTAATTTGTTATTTAAGGTGAAGGGACAGATGAAGAGTTTTGTGAACAACTGGTTTGTATATAATTTGCTTTCTGGTTTGCTTCTGTGAAGGCTCGTTGGTGCTGTAAACGTCGTCATCTTCAATGTGGTTATCTTCCTTATGGTCATGTCACACTTGAGAGCCGTTCTTTCTGATCCGGGAACAGTTCCTCTGCCGAAGACTAATCTAGACTTCTCGGACATGCACTCGGGAAGAAAGATGTCCAAGGTATACTCCTTCTTCGTATAAGTTGGGTGATTGACACGGTTTTTAATAATAAACATTTAAATTCATCATCACTTAAGAATCTTTACTGAAACCAAGAGATTGTTAACTTCTTATGAATGCACAACTTTATGATGTGGCTCGTGCAACAACAGAGGCTTGTTTGGAGGAAATGCGTCGCCCGACGTGCAGACATGCACAGGAAGGACTAGGGTTTAAGGTCTAAAGGTTCTGACATGGTGAGGGTTAACAGGATAGGAGCCGTCTACAGTCTTAAACAATAAAAGCAAGCTAATCCACCTCTGCTACCTTCCTGACAACTACCCAGCATATAGTTTCTTCTGTAAATTGTTTGATGTCATTCATGATTATTTTTAAGACTTGGCCTGACTTGTGGTTTATGTGAGTTATTGTATTTCAACTGGGTTCCTTAAACAGATCGTGAATTTTTTATTTGAATTTCACTTGGAGTGGACTGTTGATTGAGACACTCTGGTGATATTGTGATAATGGTGCCGTAGGTGTTATCGGATTAGATTAGGTCATTAGGTCCCTTTTGCACGAACTGCAACCATGCAGAGTAAAGCCTTTTCTGTGATTAGCCCAGTGATCTGGAATGGGTTCTCACGGAGCTGCGTCTACTTCCTGAGGTTCTTACTGAAACATTTTTTACTAAACTCAAAACTGTCTTTTTTGCCGTGCTAAAGTCGGGAGTGCTTCTGAGTAGTCCCCTTGAAGAAGCGCTATATAAATTCTTGAATGAATGAATGAATTGTAACATGGTTGATTAGGTTGTTTATGTGAATTTTAATGTCTCAATGTGCAATGTGTAGGAGAACGGATGGACAGTTTGCATGAAGTGTGAGACTTATCGACCTCCAAGAGCGCACCACTGTCGCATTTGTCGTCGATGTATCAAACGAATGGACCATCACTGTCCATGGTGAGAGACCAGTTGTCTCTTTTCTCTGGCAGCTCTGTAGTGCTGACCATTTCCTGCATGTACAATTCAGAAGGTGTGAGGACTTGATAAGATAAGGAAGCAGTGAATGTTGTACCATAATGAGCTCTGACATCTGGTGTATGGTAGGAAATGATTTAATATTTTGCATGAAATGTTGGACCTGTATCATTTCGATTTGACAGTTTAAACATATATGTCCTTTTGGCCACTGCTATTATCCATTAGGCAAAGTAGGCGATGTGCGTACGCAGGGATACGAACCTTTCAAAGTTGATGTGTTATCCAGCATTGTAGGATTCACATTTTTTGTGAATTTCTGCACGTTTTACACATGCCTGACGATGAAATTTAAAAAAACATTATTTTAATGATTGATGTATCCAAGATGATAGGTAATTTTTAACATTACAAAAGGTAAGCTGAGTTTTAAAATCAAAATTGTGCATGCTTGTGAATAAACATGGCATCAATAAATAGTGTTAATGTGAATAATGCGTGTAACTTTAGTAATAATAATAATAATAATAATTTTCCTTTATTGAACAATCCGGTTGACAAACCCACAACCGGTTACAGTGTACAATTATGCAGTTTAAGCAATTCACAAGAAGGCAGATAGCAGAATACACAAATTTTAACTATACTAGTAGAACACAGAGCTCCTGCAATAATCTGCACTAATAGCAGCCTACAAAACATGTCCGCCCTACGGGGCGTGAACTCATTATCTCTCGCTTTCTGCGCAAGCGTGTTATCCAATACGCTACTGGGCAGAGCTGGTAGTTGGGGGATTTACAAGTTCAAGAGTGCCTGGGGTCTATGATGATCTTAAAATAGCTCTGCTTTAGTTGCAACTGTGAGATCGTTATTGAAAGCCTTCAAATCACAGTCATTGTTATCATGGTCATATTCATCAACAGTAAATTGAATGCCTCTGGTTAATTCTGATTCATCTCTGTGTAGTGTGTATATATTTAAATAGTCAGTTTTGCTGTCATCTCAGTGGGCATGCAATATTTCTGACAGCCATTTTTGGGTTTATTGATCGTTAATAATGATTCTTGTTTAAACAGGAACTCAAGTGGTTTAATAGGGTTAAAGGAAACAATGCATGGTGTTTATTATCCTGATTAATTATCAAGAATAAACTGAACATAAAAAGTGTATTGCTTGATTATATTTCATTGGTAATTGGTGGCACTGGTAATTGACAATTTAAGTGAATAATAATTATTGTCAGTGCGTTTTCCATTGCATTTTTATAATTCATTGAAGCTTTGATTTGATTTGAGATTTTAACTACTATATATGTGACATTATGTGTTATTTTATTTAACAAAATTTGTTTACCACAAGCAGCTATCTAAATATAAGGAATAAAAATTGTTGGTCTGTAAATGTGACTGACTGAGGGTAGCTGAAATTTGCACTTGCACTTTAAATTTATTCATCTGACGTTTTTCTAAGCACTCACTTTTTTCTTTTAGGATTAACAATTGTGTTGGAGAATCGAATCAAAAATATTTTATTCAATTCTTGTTTTATGTTGGTAAGTACATTTATTTTTAAATTTATTTCTCACATTTGCTATAGCACCCTTTCAAGCCTTCTACCCAGAGGTGCTCTCGACTACAGTGAGGACACTGCATCAGAGTTTCACGCCGAAGCGTGCGAACAATTGCAAGTGAAGGACTTGCTCAAGGTCCCTACGTGGCAGATGGATTCGAACCTGGTACCCTAAGGCACTGAACTCACTACTATACCACCACACTCTGCAGTTTTCATATTACTGAAATTGGATTATAATGAATTATTTATTATTGGTGACCTTAGACAGCGAAACTGGACCACTTGTTGCTAGCTATTCCCCGAAGACCAAGAATATTGATTTTTGCTTCTGGTTAATGTATCTGCATCTTGGTCTCATATTATTACAAAACCATATTATGCGGCATTCTGAATTGAGGCCAACGTTTGTCATCAAAGCAATTGGGTATTGAACGACTGCACATTTATATGCATGTTCAGTTGTTCACACCCCATATTGTTGATATTTTCATGTAAACAATGCATATTTTTCGCCATTATTTCCGTACGGTATCAGTCTATGGAAAACATTATTTGTCTGTTCCCAAGAGTTGGTCTTATTTCTCCCCCGGAGTGGCTTTAGCTCTTTTAGTTTTAGTAGAATGTATTGGTTTCAGCTATTACAGCGTGTCTGGTGTCTCTTAGACCAACTCTACAGCCTATTAGCTAAGCTCTATGAATACAGTCTCGACTACAAAGCCCGAGAGGATTAGCATGCAAAATTTTGTGTTTGCTTAGGCTGTAAGTTCAAAGGGCTTTGCAGGGAGGTTATTCCACATGAACGTCCCTACGACCGAGAGAGCTTTGTGAGTAAAAGCCTGTGATGATACCCTGTTTGTGTTTGTCATCAACATTTCTATTTTTCATGTGATGATGTTGCTGAATTTCTTTTTTTTCTATTGTGGTACAGGAGTTGCCAGTGTATATTCCATCTGTTTGATCATAGCTTCATGGGTAATGGATTCTTCAGCAAAAAACAGCAGCTCAAGACACACCAGAATGTAAGTCAAGCGCAGTAGCAACTCCGGATCTTCTCAATTATAGCCATAGATCGGTGCAGAATTGGATTCTTGCTACAGTGCCATTCCGTTTGCCATTTGGAATTTTTACAAATTCTCCAGTGTTCATAATTCAAATGAATTAGTGTCTTCTTAACATGTTTTGAAATTCCAGATGTGCAAGTCTCCATTGTTATTTGTTAAGAGTACCTGATTTTTCTGTCAAAATATAAAAGTCATATGCTGTTCCATGGGAAAACTCTCGGGTATTTATGGAATAAACTTCGTACTCGGTAGAGGGCTGATGATTTTACATAATACAATCCTTTATTGTAAATAAGCATCTATGGTAGATGGTACATAAACAATTGTTTGTATGCATTAACATTTGATAATAGTTAATTCAACAGTTCTTGGCAAACAGACCCCATCAAAGGACCTGTGAAGTTCTTTGATGAAAACCTTAGATGAAATTGTCCTTAGATGAAAGTGCTTTGATGAATGTCATTAGTTGATGAATTGCCCTTTGATGAACAGCCCCTTGATGAATTGCCCTGTGATGAAGAGTCCCTTGATGAATGTCCCTTTGATGAACAGTCTGAATACAGGCTAACTGGCTGTCAGCATCTATCTGTAGCTGTCATCATTTTGTATACATGATTTCTATGTGAGTTGTTTGTTTTTTTGTAGGGTGCATTCCATAATATTGGTCATTGAATCGATTCTGTTTGGAATGTTTGTCATTGCCATCGGATGTGACCAGGTTAGCAACAATCTGTCTCTCAACATCTCACCTTGGACTTTTAGTGACAAAAGGAAAGCATCATGTACCACAGAATAGCGCAATGTCTTGGGACTAATTGTTTGCGTGTGTCTGGATGTGGCAATCCTGGTGTATTATGGGAAAATTGGCGACTTCTTATCCATGCTGATTGTTGGATTGCTCAAGTGGTGGCTGACTGTATGGGGTGGGGAATCTTCAATGTCAAGACCGTATTGCTGTTCATTGCTGTTGACAGAGTATTGCAGTAAATGAGCAGTGCCCAGTGATTTCTAAAATGAACCTTGCTTGTAGGCTAGAAGCTATGCTCAAAACTACATGGAAACACGCCTTACAGTGCTTGGATGTTTGATTAAGTACTAACCAATCATGAATCTCTGTAGAGGACGTTTTACAAGATACTTTATTTGCTTTTGCTAAGCAGAGATTTTTTCAGTTTAAAAAAGTATTGCCTGCAAGCGTGTGTGACGGACTGTGTTTGTTGATGCAGGTGCAGGCAATTCTTAGCGATGAAACGGCTGTCGAGCAGGCGAAGAAGCAAGGCTCCTTCCGAGCGAATCTCACCAAACGAGCACTGCTATCAGAAGTCTTTGGCAAAGGTGAGCTGTCTTGGTTTCCTTCAGCCTAGATATTTATTTTATTTCTCGCATTTGCTATAGCGCCTCTTCAAGCTCCCTAATCAGAGGCGCTCCCGACTGCAGGGTGGACATTGCATTGGAGTTTCACGCCGAAGCGCATGAGCAATTGCAAGTGAAGGACTTGCTCAAGGTCCCTACCTGGCGGCTTGAGGTGGATTCGAACCTGGAACCCTCCGGCTTCAAGGCAATGAACTACCACTACACTACCGCTCCCCACAAATCCATCATTGTTTTTCGCTGTGCAGTTATTCATGCGCTCACTAACGAAATTCTTTTATTCATGCGTAGTACCTGGTAAGTAACTACCGGTATGTTTCATAGGTAGTTTGATTAGTTTTGCTCGGTGAACAAGAAATGATTGCTGATATTTATAAAATAATCTAAATGATGTTTTCAGGTTCCATTATTTTACTGCACAGTTGTATTTTAAGCTGTTGTATATAGCCATGTTGAGTGGTATTTGATGTATGTTCTGGTATTTAGTACTCTGTATTTTATTTATACTGTGGTGTTTGCTGTTCAATGTATATAATAACTAGATGTGTAACCCGGCGTTGCCCGGGAAATTTAGGGTTTTAAACACTACTCCCCTATATGGTACCCAACGTTGACCGCTAAATTTCGGGTTTTCGCCAACCCTCTACCCCACCCCGCTTCCCCAAAAAGCCAAACGTAACACGCCCCTGCGGGGCGCTAGGGAAATTATTACTGGGCTTGTATGACGTCATTCGGGCTGTAGACTCTTTTACTAAAGCTCGATACTGTTTACCAAAGTGTGAGCGATGAAATCTGTCTTAACAACGCTTCTGTCTTAAAACGCTAATAACTCGAGTTCTAAAGTGAAATTTAGGGTTTTAAACACTACTCCACTCTGGTACCCATCGTTGACTGCTAAATTTCGGGTTTTCGCCAACCCTCCACCCCACCTCGCTTCCACAAAAAGCCAAACTTGACCCACCCCTGCGGGGTGCTACAGAAATTATTACTGGGCGGGTATGACGTCATGCGGAGTAGACTCTTGACTAAAGCCCTAGCCTGATCATTTATTGATGAATTCTGTCTTAAAACGCTAATAACTTGTTTTAAACTGAATTAAAACCTGAAAATAGTTGCGATGACCTTATAATTTGGGTAAGAATCGATTGCAATAATTTGTTTAAACCGACGCTGTTTCATTTCCGAGCCTATTCTGCAGGGGAGAGTCAAAAGCGTACAAACAAATAAACAAACATATGGAAAGTGTTTCGGAATTATAATATAGATAATTATAAGTATGTTGCTGTGTTTCTAGGTTCCATATGGTGCTGGCTCTGTCCGTTTCAATCGCAGCGTCTCAATGACGTCGACCCTCTCTCAGATGACTTTGTCGTCTAATTATTGATCTGACTACGGTCACCCGCATATTCATTCACTGACTTCTTGTCGAAGGGCGTTGGTGATGATGAGGAGGAGCAGTCTTCATAGTTTGTGGTGTCGGTCATTTCTCGTTGGTCTCAACTGTTGTCTGGATCTGTCTGCTGCTGCTGCTGGTCTTTTACGAGCACCAGTTTCAATTGAAAGGAGGATTGCATGCTTCCCCACAGTCAGTCTACTTCAGTTTCAGTTTCCAAAGTGAATGTGGACTAGTATTGACTACTCGTTGTGCGAGAACGGGAAAGGATGCTTCATTTTGAACAGTGGCATCTGTCTTTTATTCACGTCTCTGATTTTGACCAACGGTGATGACGGTGGTTGTTAACACAATTGAACGTGTACATTTGTCATGAGTCATTCCAGTGGATTGTCATCATTTCAATTGGTTATTTTGAGTTTGTCTGCATGTAGGATTTTAGAATAGTGTCTTTTTTATGAGTGTCTTGTAAATATAGGTGGCTATTATTAGTTAATTTATTTGTTTCATATTATAACTGCCTTGGCATTGCTGTCTAAATTCTAAAACGATCAATTGACGAAGTGGTAATTAAGTAATGTTGTGCTTTCCACTGTGAAGCAGTTCTGTGTGGAAATTGCTATTAAAATTATGCATCCGTGTGAGACATTTGTGATTGTTATGAAATTACATGGTTACCTAAACCTTAGGAATAATGTAGAATTATGTGTGGACCGTTTTTCTGATAAACAATTATATAACAATTATTGTATTGGACCAGGTTAAAAGCTACCAAAGCAAATAGTGTTTTGCAAAGATGGGTAAGTTAAAGGAAGCCGAATTTTCTTGAGTTGTCACCATTTTAATGTAGGCGACTTGAATAGGCTGAAGTTGATGTGGTCATCTGCAGTGAATGAACTTGCCGACCATGCCCAGCTAGGGATGCATTGGGCAGGGAGACAGTGCATCGCAGGTTACAGATGTAATTGAAAGATACTTGAAGGCCAAATTTCTGCAAAGTAACGACTGATATTCTTAACACCAGGCAGCAATTGAGGATTATGCAATGCGTAGAAGCCAGGGATCTCAGTTTGTCAGACAACGAACAAGTAATACAATTGATTATAATTATTGATTGTAGATGTTAATATCTATGAAATAATGGAGATGTTGGGACTACATATCAGATTAATGTGTTCAAGTTCAACATGTTCAAAGATGCAGTTGAGATTCATCAGTTAGCAACTGGTTATGATACACTTAAAGTACCATAGTAACGGATTAATGGTACATTGCAAGACATAGTAACGTGGTAAAAAACCCAGTAAATTTAATGATGCAACAATTTATTGTGTGTTTTTAAATTCCTACTATTAGCCTAAGCAGGATAATATTTGTTCGTAGTTTTTTGCATCAGAACTGCAACTTTTTGTTGCATTCAGAATATATAGGTTTGGTGCTGAGAACATGGCGTGATTTTTCATGAAGCTTTTCTTGGGACCTCACCATCATTTTCAAGTCCCTAATTCTACCTCACAAAACTCAAATTGCAGGCATACATTTTTTATGCAGTAAGTTACCAAAGAGCAATTATGGTAGGAAGCCACAATTCAATATTTAGCTTCTGTGATGTTCCTAGCAATAGAAGTTTAACCTTTGCAGGATTCAGTGCTGGCCAATTCTGAATGCTTTTAGTACAGCAGAACTGAAACTTTCCAAGGAAATCGGAAGATATGTCTTCATGAAAGCAGCATGTGCACAACATTTGCATAATGGCATCTGATGTACCATTTATATAGCACCATGAATTGAGCAGACATTTATCGGAGTTCTTTCATTTGACTTGTTCTGTGGTCTCATGGCCTTAAGCGGTTGGTAACGTTAGCTGAATTGTTAATCAAAGCTGTATTATGTGCCAGGTAGTTGAAAGTTTATTGCTATATAGAATTCTTTAGCAGATCTGCGGTTTTTCGGTAGCTGATGTCATCTTGGCTTCATCCTCGTATGATATGCTTTGTCCGTTGATATATGATTTCTGCTGCAGATGGTTTTTGAAGTATGTCAAGCAGCTTTTGTGGCCTACTTGCCTGACATTCAGTTATTGTTATTTTATGTGTTTTAGGCATGCTAAGCAAGTACAACTGAGCAAGTCTGTATGCATAGTTGTCACCGCAATATGCCATCGCTGGTTCCACGTTCAGAAAAGTTTAAAAATTGTCCTTTTGCAAGTTTAATACCCATGAAATGAACATGAGTGCCTCTCCTTTCACCTATAAGATACGGAAGACGTTACTCTGATGTTCATGTGCTTGTGATGTTATAAATGTGCCACTATGCTCTTTGCATTGTTTGTTACCACTCGCTTCTATATTAAGTAATCCATGAAAGCTAATTCATTCATTCATTCAGAGCATTTATATAGCGCCCCTTCAAGAAACTACTCAGAGGTGCTCCCAGGAATGTGAATGTAGATATGCTTAACAATTTTGTTTACTGGTCTGCTGCTGTTGTACAGGGCTTTAAGTGACCAGACCATTGAAGGGTGATGATCTGCCATTGTAGACCACAGTTCATCTACGTAATTGTAACGGTGACTGGTGCCAACAGTCACCTAGTTTAGATCCTGTGAAAGTTAGGATTGATAAAATCCAGTTGTAAAAAACGTTTTTTTCGTTTTTTATTCTCTCCCAAAAAACGTCGTTTTTTTCGTTTTTTATTTTTCCCATCGTTTTTTATCGTTTTTTATTTTTTCTTTAACTTTATTTATTCATTTACTTTCTGTTATTATTTTCCTTAATTTTAATTTTTTCTGATATTCCAAATGTTTTCCGCCAATACTCTCAAGGATTCAGCTAACTAAAGTCATTGTTTAACATGATCATTTAAGAGATAGCTTGCGTGTAGTAGGTTCCTAATCAATGTTTTCAAGGTTAAAATGCGGTTTTAGATGTAGCAAAGTCAAATTATTTACCATTTCCGTTTTTTATCGTTTTTTTGTCGTTTTTTATTTTTTCGAAAAAAACGACGTTTTTTACCGTTTTTTATTCCGTTTCCATCGTTTTTTACATCTATGATAAAATCCATCAATTACTTGGAAAGGCAGTTGTTGAATTATTGTTCATTGCCATTGTCATGATATGTAAGGCATCTACTCTGAAATGTGAGAATATGACAATTGTAATTGTAATCGTACAACAACCCTTTGTACAACACGGCAAGCAGCATCACTGTGAAACTAGGCTGCATTTAAGATATAACCGCTATTTATCCTGAAAATTATGCTTTGATGATGGTTTTATGCTTTCAGCTTCTGTGTCTGCCTTTGTTGTTTTGCTAACCACCATCATTTCTATGTGAATTAGTTATTTGTGCTTTTCATGTTCGAGGACTAAGTAACTGCCAATGTGTAGGCATATAAAATCAGTGATACTGGGATTGTTTTAATCAGGATTTGAGCATAGTAGCTTCAAATCAGAAACGAAGTTTTTCGCAGTGGAATTTTTGTGGTACGCGCAAAGTGACTGATTACTGTTATGGCTTGTCTATGTTTTTCTGTCTTCAATCCTTTTAATACTTTTTGTCTTCGTGTGTTCTCGAGTTTATCTGGACGAAACATCCGATGAACAAATACTTTTTTATGCTTTGTGAACTGAATCCATTAAGTGTAGTATTGTAAAGAATCAAACGTCTAAAGAACAACTCGTTTTCGGTAAAAAAAATTAATAATGGCGTCACTAAAATGTGGCATAGGGTATACATGTATGGAGTGACACTGGTGCATAAGTGGCACACCTTCCCAGTGTGTCTAGTCACTGCAATGGGAGTTCTGCCAAAGGATTCTTCAGTTTAACCCACCTTATCGTACCTTGCCTTGCATCAACTACCGGTATTAAACCGTCTATTTAGAGACATGGACATGGAATATAAAAGGGAGCCAATAACAATTGCATTGGTTCTGTGGCTGATTTTTTGTTTTGCAACTTAGGGAACGCAATAAGATACAGCTTATTAAGACAAACTGTGTTATACATCATTTGATAAACTTCAGTTTAACATCATTTATTTATGCCACTGCATTGCTTCCATATAATTATAAACACATGAAAATGTGAAATGTCAGTATGTCTTCAGTTGATCACCTTTATCCTAAATCGATCAATTTATTGTAATATTATAGTGTAACAAGAGCTGCTGCACACACACATACAGAAACTATATATACATACGCATAATATACGCCATAAACAATGCTGCCCATCGGAATCTTTTGTCTGCCATTATTTTGTGGCACTTGTTATTATGAATATTCTTTTACCCAAAAATTCCACATGTATATAATTGAGAGATGGATAGTAATGGTTGAGAACAACCTGTGTACGTATGTCACTTGATCTACAGACTTGAACAGAATCAGCGATAAGAGTGTTAGAGCCAAACTGAAAGGCTGGCATTATTGCTACTTATTAGAAATAAATACACAGAATAAAATTATCCCAATTCAAAAGACTGCCATGGCAGCATCTTCAGTTTAGTTTTTAGCGTGAGAACGTAAGGCAGGTTGCTGATTATTATTGTACCTCTGCTAGCCCATCGGAATTGAAACAGAATTTATGTTACAATAAAAATTAATGTAATTGTTATGGGCAATTTACCTCGTAGCCTTAGTGTTAAAAAAGAGCTAATTGAAATGTCCGGTTTCTGTCTGAACCTTAGTCTTTAGATTGGTTGTCCAGCACCTCTATCCTGACCACACAAGGCACTAAAACTGAAGGTTGAAACTTGCAATGCCACTTAAAATATTACTGATTCAGCAGGTTTGACTGAATGCAAGCCACAAATGTTCAGCAAGTCTTTTGTTGTAGCCCAAACCTAAAACATACCTGACTGGATGGTTTGTACAGCAGTGCTTAAAAGATCTGGACTTAACAAAAAAATTACCTTTAATATTTCATGTGCATAGTGTGGGTTTAGTGACACAATCAGAGGCTGGGCTCCAATGGAATGATAAACTCATGGAGCCCACACAAAATCAAAACAGGTTCAGCAGTGAACAAGGAAACTCCAGTAATTCTAGATCTATGTAAGATTTGCAGCCATGTTAAAGATATATTTTTTGACAAATCAGTAATGGTTACGATGTTGATTCACAACTCATATGCAACATTTCATATAAAATTAACATCTTGCAGTCCACATCTTGCTATTATAACAAGGATCACACAGTAGATCAATTGGTAGACATTAAATGTGTCTCTTAGGAGTACCTTTTCAAGGTACCATCTACCAATTACTCATGCACAACACTCATAAATTGTATGCTCTGAACATCTACGCTTTATATCAGCAGAATGCATTTAATTAATTTCAAAAACATCTTGTTGATCATATAAAATAAATGCACATTTGCAGCTGCTCAAATGCTGTAGGGCTTGCATCTGAAAACACCATTGTCAATGCCATACTTCTTTTGTTATATATTTTAAAGCACAAGCATCCTTTCAATTTTAATACCAAAAAAAATTCTACACATCGCCAAAATGTCAGAACAGAGCAAATTCACGAGAATCTTGTTCTTCAGATTTCAATATTAAACGATAGAGATTCATTCATTAGATGAGTATTTCACAAAGAATTACGTTGTTAGTCAGCACAGTATAAAGTAAAACTAAAAAACAATAAGAATATATATACAAGCAATATCTAAAAACAATAAATGAGTATGACACATCGAATGATAAATAAAGCTACAGTTGTTAGAATTGTGAAAATTTTCAGCGTTAGTATTCAGAGCTTGACTCCACACGGATCATATCAAACCCAATACCCGAGTATTACAGCTGTGCAGCTGTGCTTGGTGAACAACTTGCCCATACATATCTTTACATCTTGTGCGGTAATCAGAGGAACTAATGAAAAATGGCATTTGCAGTACATTATAGTTAGACTACAATTCAACTGAACTTTTCATGTGAGTATTAATCTTTAAATTGTCTCCTTTAACAACAGCTTCTATTAAATCAATTCAGATCTAAGCACTGATAGTCTGATACAACCGTAGCACTGCACTCCAACTGCAGCTCAGCCAACCCAACCCACTTACAAGCATTAAAATTGAGGCAGAATCGCAGAAGAATGTCCAACTGTATCCTATCTTCCTTCATAGTTCACTCGTGGAGTTGATATGAACAAGGCTATTAATACAAGTCAGTTTGACCCCTAAAAGTTGGTGGTCCATGCCTCTGTTTTTTCACAAAAACTTGCAGATCTTCAACTTCAAGCAGAACTGTGTAAACTGTTAGAATGTGGTGCAATATGAAAAGCGCTAACATGAGTCCGGTTGATAATCATCATTTAATAGCTAGTCAGCCCGATCGGTTAACCCAAGAGATTCATCGTCTCCTTCTTAGAAATTTCTTTCTAATCCAAGTTTTAGGCATTACGCCCAAGGAACAATTAGCAGTCTCTTATCATCCAATAATTTCTCAGTTTCTGTTGGCTTTAGATTTCTGTCTCCCCTGACGTGTCCAGCGACTGCCTCTCCGTACGCTGATGTGGTGAACGGCGCGACGATGGAGGAGTGGCAGACGGAGTGATGATGATGGCGGTTCCTGGCTGTGCCTTAATGTGTACTCGAAGCTGTTGAGGATCTGGCGAATACATATGCGCAGTTCCACGCGCAATTGCTTCTCGGATTGGATCGGAGGCTCCAGCTGGATGCTGTCGCTGCTGCTGCTGACCTTTGCCCCCTTTCGAAGATTTTCCAGTTCGACGTGGAGCTGCATCTGTCACGTCTTTCTTCTCCGCCTGTACGTCGTATTGTATTTCTTCGCTCTCGTACACATCGTTTGAATAAACGTTATTACGACTTGAGGGTTGCGACGAACGAGAAGGCATGAGCATTCCTGGAATGCCGAGGTCCGCCTCTCCAGCGCTCGAGTTGTAGGAGGTGTTGACCGATCCATTGGAGCTGCCACTCTTCCGCGGAGTGTTCCTCTTCTTCTGAATTCTCATCGGATCAGGGACCTTGTCGATGGAATCAATGCTACCACTGTTCAGCTTTCCAGCGGTATCCGGTTTTCGAGTTGGATCTGGCAACATCTCGACCGTCGAAGAACTGTACCGCCCTTTCATCGCGTAGGCGCTTGAGCTACGACTGCTACTGGGATCCTCTTTTGGACCTCCGTACTTGCCACCTGTGGTTGAGGCACTGCCATCTCCTGGCTGTCTCTTGTATGTTCTCGCTTCCATACCAACTGGTGCGGCCCGCTGAACTAAAATCTCTTTACTTGAACTGCCACTGAAATATAAACAAATCAATGAATGTCAAACACTCGTACTATTAACAATTGCTGTTCACAGAGAAACTGAAAGAATAATCTAATGCTAAACATTTTTTAGTCAACTGTGAAAGGCAAATTCGTTAAATAATCTGTTCATGCTGTGTATTTTTATAATATGGGAAGAGCAAGGAGGTGAATAAGCTGGTCTTCCTGACATGGCTTTGTGTGCTCTTAGAAATTCTTGGAGATTTACATTACATTTTTACACAGACAAGTGAAAATTGATCATTACCAATACCTCACAGCTGCTTATCATTTCCACATGAATGTAATGTAGAGTAGGGCCTAGGCCCTCTGATGCTAAGTCCCTAATCTCAGCGCCATAGTAGCAACATTGGTCAATGTACTCATTAATTATAAGGTACAACGGAAGTCCATTCTCAATCAGTGTTCTTTATGCTAAACTAATGGAGTTAAATGGACTCGCATGACGAAACAACTTAATTGATGACCTGCCAGCAAATGATAATTTAAACCCACCAACAAGTAACAAATCAGAAACCACAAATAGCTTTAATCATCACGAGAAATAAGGTCATTGTTTATGCCATCTGTGGTTTTAATTCTGAAAGACACAAACTTGAAACAACTGTAAAGTTGCTTTTATAACCAAAATCAAGGACCTAGCAATATTATTTGGTTTTATTCAACCTGGACTAACATAACAAATGTGGACAAAAGTAATCTTTCCATGCATCCATCTTAGTCAGGGCTACAGTGGCAAATATTAGAGGCGAGCCAGGGCTTAAAGTGTGCCTGGACGGTCATAGACGGCATCCATGCACTTGTTTTAAAATCTGAATGCCGTCCCTGCAGTCACTTATTGGCGAGCACAGACTAGAAAGGTAAGGGGCGTCCAGGCACTTCTTTTGGAGAGGTAAGGGACGTCCAGGCACTTATTTTTCCACACTTTAGGCACTGAGGTGAGTACATGTTACAGTTGGCTAGACCTGTCTGCAGGTCATTTCCTCGTATACTAAACACAAATATTTGTGAGGCGAGTACACTCTGTATACCCATGTATTGTATACTCTCAACTACAGCCTTGGTCTCAGTGTTTTGAATGTCTGCAACAATTGTTAAGCAAACTGTTAAACAAAAATAAGCTGCTTCGAATCATCCATTCCATGAGTTCCATTTTCTGTTACACATATCCAGATTTTGTGCTCATCATCGAATTGAAGGGAGAATGGATGCATCATGTGCATTTATAACATGTAGCTCTGGTCAGCACTGTATAGAAGTCAGTCCTATATCCTTTTCAGTTCTTAGATGCTTACAGTCACAAGCATTGACTCTGTCAAGTCCAGCAAGCAGTGCAAAGGATTATGGATAATAAGTCAATGTGAATATTACTAAAACTTGATGGAGGATGAAAAAGCCATGATTGAATGGCTAGGTAATGGGTGGTGTGCTCTGATAGATGAATGAATGAATAGGTGGATGGATTAAAAGGTGGATAGATGGATCTATAGGTGAATAAGTGGCTGGATAGATGGATAGATCAGAATTCAGCCTAAGACTTTAAAGGTTTTTTAATTGTTACAGCATTCAAGGAGATTGAATAATAAAACAGCATGTACAATAAAAAAAATATTTAAAATCCTTGAACCACATCGCTGATATTTTATTACAAGTCAAACAATTTGAAAGAAACACAAAAAGTTCTGCTTGTTGCTGATACTCACAGTCTGTCAGCAGCCAGGTTGGTCAGCCTACGTTCCCACCTTTCTTCCTCGTATTTGTTGAGATATATAATGAGGATAACACCAAGAATGAATAATGCTCCTCCAACACCGAGCAACACTGGTCCTGCTATCTTAAGCGGGTTTTCCCCGATTGATGTGGCACCCGGCCAGTTGGCAATGATGGTCATCGTCAGTCCTATGAAGACCATTCCAAGCGAAAGCACAAGCAGGAGTATTCCGAACGGATTACATCGTGGTGGCATAGACCGCCTCTGAGCATAGGCAAAATACCTTGCCCTTGCCAAGGCCTCACTGTCCACTACAACACCGCCACCGCCAGCCTGAGGTTTATTCATGCTTGCTCAAGTACTCCTACAAAACAAAACAAAACAAAATATTCAATTGAGTTACCCTGCTAAGGAGTGCTATGCCATTAAATAGTAATTATAACAGGTTGTGTAATGTAATGACCAAGTGTCATACGTGATGGTATTACAGTATCTGCAACAGCAATTATTTTTGTTATCAGTAATTTTCCATATGGTTATCCAAACAATAGTAAGCATGTATTATACATAAGTGCATGTTTGAATGTATTCAATGTATGTTGCATGAATGTAAATGTATGTAGGTCTGTGTGTGTATGCCTGAATGCATGTATATATATATATATACAATTATACATTAATGTATGCATAAATATATATATATATATATGCATATATATATATATAATGCATTAATGTATGTACGTGCTTGCGTGTGTGCATGCATGTGTTTGTGTATGAATAAAAGTCTATGTATACACACAAACAAGTGCTCATAATATACAAGTGACAAACCTATGTGTAAGTATGGCTGCTAGGTGTTGAGGATATGCTATGACAATAATACTAGCTGTTGATAAAGTTAAAGAAAACTAGACCTCTGGTTAGTAGTTGGATTTGTGGATGTCAACATCACCTTGCCTTCCATCATTTCAGCACTTGTAAACAGTTACCAACGTATTAGGTGAGAATGGGTTAAAAACTGCGCCCTCCTCTCAATGTGGATAGCTGTGGTCATGATCACATCTAAGATAATCTCCACTGCTCCTCTGGTGCACTGGAGGCCAAAAACTGTGCAAGGACTCAGAGTTACTTCACTCAAACTGAAACCCTATTTTAAGCAGACAGAATGGTTTGGGTCCACTATTCCGAGGGTCCACTATTCCGAAGGTCCACTATTCCGAACCCTAACCCTAAAACCTAACTATAACCCTAACCATAACCCACCCCAACCATAACCATAACCCTCCCCAACCTTAACCCTAACCCTAATCCTAACCCACCCAACCCTAACCACAAGGATAACGAAAAAAATATGGCGAATATTCGGAAGAGTGGACCTTCGGAATAGTGGAGCCTCGGAATAGCGGGCCGTTACCGACAGAATCAGTCTGGCGCCATCATGCTTTGAACTGAAGAGTTCAGGGTTCGAACTTGACTCAGATTCGGTCAGAGACGTGATCGTAACAACGCCCAGGTGTGGTGCGTCACACGTTCTCTTATGGAAATGGGGTCTCGAATCGAGAACAAATAATATATTGGACGTGCGGAACATTTCATGCAGCATAGCCTACATCTGTAGCAATCTTATAAAGTGTTCTAAAGGTTTCAGATTATGGCAGCACAAACCACCGAATTAAGTCACCTCACCTGGTTGACGCTCATCATTCTGTCAACACCTTAAGTAACCATTAAATTGTCAACAATGGCCTCATGCTCACCTGTGCTACAGACTAATCTGTAATCTAATCCAGATCTCTGGCGATTTCTAGAGAATTCTCAAGACCCAATTCGTAGAGACGGTCGCATAATTTCGGTTGTCCTCGAGTGAGATTTTTGCCAAACCGATCGAGCTACGACCACATCCGAGAATCGGATAGAACTCCTGCCATTTTGTCAGGTAAGCCCGACCCGCATTCACACGGTTTACACCTGCTATACGAGACACCGCAGCACACCTGAGTGAAGCTTTGGCCGTAGGCTCT
This sequence comes from Lumbricus terrestris, assembly GCA_949752735.1. Classification (NCBI taxonomy): domain Eukaryota; kingdom Metazoa; phylum Annelida; class Clitellata; order Crassiclitellata; family Lumbricidae; genus Lumbricus; species Lumbricus terrestris. Next base: position 17,219,056 of record OX457039.1, on the reverse strand, counting down.
GATCTTGGCTCTGCTTAGCTGGGTCTCGCTGGCCTCTTTTTTCCTGTGTTGTTAGAAACTGCGATGGTAAACAGTCTAACACATTAGTAAAGTCTGCCGAGATCCAAAGTTTGGAGTTAGTACCGGTAGGTCCTATAGAGTGTCATAGGCAGAATTAGGCCTATATTCAAATGAGTTTCGAGGCTAAATTATTAGCCTATTAGCCTAATTAATTTTCAATAAAAAGGTGCACACAAGCAAGCAGAAAAGAACCGCAAGTAGGCCTAACCATAATTTATTCAATTTATTTATTGTAACCATCGTAGGCCTACATTTGGCATTACAGAGACTAAGAGTCCAAGACAAAAATTCATCGCAACTATATTAGGCCTACGTGAAAGTTTGATTGGGTGCTTTGACAAAAGAAATTCCAACAGCCCAGCAACATAGCCTAACTAGGCTTAATTAAGCCTTCTAATTTGAGCGATTCCTAGACCTATCTCATGGAAATTTTCGAAAGGGGGCCAAAAGTTTGGAAAAATTTAGCTAATATTTCGCCCGAAAAAACTGATGACCTTTTTTAAATAATTTGATCCAACTTGCCTTGAAATATATAGGCTACCATTTTCTATGCAAAAAACCTGATGACCTTTTTTAGTCATTTAGCCGCATTGCCTGGAAAATATACCGTTGAGCCTGCTGTTGAAAGCTTGTTCAAACCTGATGGGGGCAGGGCCTACTACGCCACGGGGGGATGGAAGCAAACTGCTTCCAATTTGGGCCAGGGGGGAAAGGTTTCCCCCCTGATGATAAAGTTGAGTATAGAAGATTTCCTCCAGAACATTTCCCCCCGGTATTCCCCAGTATCTGCCATTGACTTCCATCTGGTAAATCTCCAAACAATCACCTCCCCAGTCCCCATCATAGCACAGGGTAAATTTTCATTTAATTTGACTTTTGCTTAACACTCACATAAATTTGTCCTTGCACTTCCATCACATTCGCGCGCATCAGGTCTTGCCACATGGGAGGAGTAAGTAGCCTGATCCAACTTGTGCCAGAGGGAAATCCCCCCTAATGATAGATGGGTATAAGAGATTTCCTTCTGGACTCCCTCTGTTCTACTCCTCCCCGCACACCCACGGTAAATTCCCATTGAACGTTCATCCCGCCATCTCAAGGGTAGATCTTCATTTAGTATGACCTTTGCTTTATTCACTTACATTTGTCCCTGCACGTATAGGGGCCTATGGCACTCACTCTCACAACTCCTAATTAATTACATTAATAGTTAAAAAATTTAAAGTATATTTTATATCTACTGACACTGCACTTGTTTTATAATATAGGTTTCAAATAAAATGAACGATATTTTCAGATTGAATTTTAGTGATATGAGGCAAAGAAGCAACAGTAAATTAGTAGGCCTACTTTTGTTTATATTAGGCCTAAAGGATTTTAGTCTGTTTAAAGTAAACATTAATCAAGCAATAAAAGCTTGGTTGCATGGTCAACAATTGAAGTTCAAAAGCAAGTAAAGCAAATGACTTATATTGAAGTCTGTACAACTGCAAATTGCTTACACTTTTGAAGCCTACATTTGAGGGAAATGTTCGAAAGAATTGTTCCATTGAAACGCTCTGGTGGAATCCAGAGAGGAAATTACGGGGAGTGGTTCAAGGACACACAGTTCTGCGAACTGACTGCCCATGGGATTTGTTTGGATCCCAAAATGGATATTGCTGAGTATTGTACAACTGACGGTTGACTACTCAATTTGATATACCAATTTTTTTAAATATTTTACTCAATGCTGAACCTTTCCAAACTTCATAGGACTAAGTACTAGTCTACAGTGTCGCACTGTTAACCATAATGAGAAATTTTAGAATGTTACCATTAGGCTATATTGTGCAAATTTCAAAAAATTAAATAATGGAGAGGCTACATTTTATGATATCCTAAACCACGTTTCTGAGCATTGAATTCACGAGCAATTTTGTGAAAATGAAGCTTAAAAAGGTATAATTACAGCGTGCAAATCCAAAAAAGTGAAATTTTCATGATTTTATCGTTCATAAACAGCTAGCAAACAAGAGCCTAAAACATGCGCTCTAGTCGATGCCAACAGCTAATAATGCGTTGGTTTCTGGGGCTCCGCCCCAGACCCCGCTGGGGGACCTTACGACGCTCCCTCAGACACCCTATTTGCTATATGGGTCTCGTGTTTTCGTCACGATCGATCGCAGCTTCGCGCCTTCGGCGCTTGCAATATATACAGGCAAAAAGTTTCTGTTAGGGGGGGGGACTGCTTCCAGCTTCTAGGGGGGATAGTAGGCCCTGGATGGGGAGCACGTTCTATGGACATTTTTCAATGGGGGGCATGGCCGAATTTGCCCCCATCCTGGCTCCGCAGTGACTCCATAACATATGGCACTGACCAGAGGCTCTAACCTCCCACCTGGATTGGGAGAACACGATATCCCACCTGGATTGGGAGAACACGATATTCCACCGTGGTCGACTTATATTAGGCCTATCGCAAATTAGAAACTCTCCAATTTATGTCCCAAACGTACTTTACCCCCTTCCCCTCCCTTTTGGAGTTCGATCATAAGTCGTTCGCAAAATTTCACCCTTGGTAGACTGGGGTCTAGTAGGTCTACCAATAATATTGTGCTCATGCTGCAGACGTGACGATTAATTGACAGCGTCCTCAACTTCGCATTAAATAATTTTATGCCTAGTCACAGCCACAGATGATTTATTTTGCGAATAACAGCTGCAGCCAATGACGACACACTGTCATCGGATGCGCCATCTAGCGAGTCATGAAGCAATTATAGTCTATGTATCAACCGATTATAATCTCCTGTGGCTGTGGTCACACATCGCATCAGACGCGTGTAATGCAATGTGAACTGAAGAATGTGTCACAGACAGCAGACGATAATTATCCAGACAGAATTAGAAAGGCAGCTGATGTATTAAAACGGAACCGTAACAAAAGCGCGCCGACAAAATAATGCGCTCAATAAAAAAACCCGTCCAAAGCGTGAAAGACACAAGCGCAAAACAAAAGCGCGCAACTTTAGAATTTAGGCCTAATCATCGATATTTATATTTAGACCTGGATTGCGCTTATGAGCTCGGAAGTGAGGTCGACGACCTGCCATCTTGGAACTACAAATGTGTCGATATCGATAAACTTATCAAAATGCCTTGTTGCGCGACAATATATTGTTGTAAGCAACAAATTAAAGGAGCAACGCAGTCGTTTATCGGTGAGTAACATGTTCACTGATTATTTTATTGTCTAGTGAACGTGATCGTTATTAAAATGTTAATAAATACGACTTGCGTCCAAGGACGTATGCCTTCCATTGGGCCAACTACTCATAGCGCTGATAGCGGGACCTGTATTTTCCATGTTAACTAACACAAAAACTAAACCCACTCTGTTCCTAGCAATTCACCTGCGTGATTTGTAACGTGTTGCGTTTAGGGCAAATAGATTTATTGGTAATCCTGAAGACTGCGTGCCTGTATACAAAATAATATGGTTACATCGATTTGGATAAAATAGAGCGCTGCGACCTATCAGACGAATCCCATGATGCAATGCGCTCAGTAAGTCATTAACGAGAGATCTATGTAAAACGGTCAGTGTATGGTCAGTTTAAAAAGTTATAAATGAGGGATAATAATATTATCCTTCATATGCAGTAAATACGAGCAAATAGAAAGTTTGAAGCTGAAGAAACCTGTGCTTTGTAAACTTATTAGGTAGGCGCTTATTAGGTGCTTTGAAGTTTGATGTTGATTTGCGTTTCACACTTTGGCTTCGTTAATTTCGAACAGATTCGAACGAAAGCTCATTACATGAAAGGTGGTTGGGTCTTTTCTCCCATCGCAGACCCAATAAATGGCATGTGAAATATCCATGCATGTATGGTGTTGTTTGAGTGTGCTTGTGACAGATTGGGGAAGAGAATTTTGGTGCATTGATTTTACACACGTTGTCCGGGGTAAATAGGTAAAGGCAATTATCGAATTATGCGGGCGTCCTGGAGTGGCATAATCAAAAGTTAGAAAACCTTATCCCAAACTGTTGCATCGTCGTCACCTTTACAGAACTTTGTAGTTTTCTCGTCATACACATCTTACTTACAATTCCTCAACTTAATAACTTACATCGATGTCTAATAAATATTTGTAATAATGCCTGTTTATGAATTGACATTTTTGAATATGTTAATTGTGTGAACAGATTTCCATATTCACAGCCAGAACTACTGAAACAATGGGTGCATAATAAGGACACAGAAAGATTTGCAAAGAAATCGGTCGTTTGATCTGCCAAGCTGCTTCGATTGAACTGGACCAACAAGTCAGACTTCATCCTGGATCTGTGCCAACCGGGGTTCCGGTAGCGCATTGGTTAACACTGGCATGGAGAGGGAGAGGTAACAAGTCTGAACTCACATTGGGCGGACATGCTTTGTAGGCTGCTATTGGCGTCGTGTATTGCAGGTTGTCTGTTCTGTTAGTAGTTAAGTTTGATGTTAATTAAGATTACTGCATAACTTTTACATGTAAAGTGCAGTGCGATTGCAGGCATTACATTAAAGAAAAAAAGACATCTTTGCTTTACATCATCATCTTGTTAAGGTCTATTTCCATATTGATTTTTCCTGCAACAGTTTCATACCCATCTGCCATCTAATGTTTTAATATAGACTAGCTGGTGAATTGAAGATAATGAAATTAAGCAATTTATTATTTTTAAAGCTGTTCCACATTTGTGCTGCTATTATGGAATATGGAGAATAATCATCCTGTATTATTAATTCATGACCTTAATAGTAGTTTGTGTAAGTCACACCAGCTGAGCCCCCTGATTCACTGTATTCACCTCGGATTGCAGTTTGTCATTCGGGATCAGTAAACAAATATCTGTGAGCTATAATTTTTACTGTGTTCCTATTTGCTGTTTTAGGTTGTGAAGTCTCGTAAACCCCAAAGTTCTAGCGATTTCAGCAAGTTGAGCACACCGTAGGCTGTCAACATCGTCTGCAATTTCTGTCACAGAGAACCGCCTCAGTCAACATCGTCTACAATTGCCGTCACAGAGAACCGCCTCAGTCAACATCGTCTACAATTGCCGTCACAGAGAACCGCCTCAGTCAACATCGTCTACAATTGCCGTCACAGAGAACCGCCTCAGTCAACATCATCTACAATTGCCGTCACAGAGAACCGCCTCAGTCAACATCATCTACAATTGCCGTCACAGAGAACCGCCTCAGTCAACATCATCTACCATTGCCGTCACAGAGAACCGCCTCAGTCAACATCGTCTACAATTGCCGTCACAGAAAACCGCCTCAGTCAACATCGTCTACAATTGCCGTCACAGAAAACCGCCTCAGTCAACGTCATCTACAATTGCCGTCACAGAGAAGAATCACTCCTATTCAAAAAATGTTAGTCCAGTACAATGGAAAGGAAAATGGATACAGTTGTGGATCGTGCTTGAATTATATTGAGCAGTTCAGCAGATTACAGGAGGTTGAGGGTTTACGAAATGGCACTAAGCTATAAACTGCTTACTGCTCAATTGTAGATGTAGATGTGCAAATCGGCTACAGTTCGCTTTTTACGTATAACTGTTCATTTGTTTACAAATTAGGTCAGGACCACTTGGAACATTTTTGATGTAGTTTGAACTTCTTGCGGCTCCAATAATTATTCCTACAGTTGGGTTGCATTGCTTTAGATGTCTGAATAACCACATATTTGATAGTAAACCCGACAACAATCATGTTTTTAATTTAATCAAACTTGTGCATTAGCAGTTGCACCATCTGAATGCATTATCTGGTCAAGCAGAAAACTCCAATTAACTGGACCAATAATTTGTAAACAGCTGGCAAAGCTGGATCTGTTTAAGCATCAATGAGAGATAAGTATTATTTGGTCAGCTACGCTTATAGCATTCAGTAAAAAAAACAATTAGTGTGTTAAGCTTATGTATTGCTGAGCTTAATGTGTGCAGTGTTTCTAGGCTAGCAGAACTTGTGAAATCATTGAATGCACAGACTTTCAGGTTCTGTTACTAATATGCCAATTAGTGCAAGTGTCCTTGAAATAGGAAACGAATATTGTAATGCTATGCTAGTTGCTTTTGGAATTACATTAGTTGATGTTGAGATATGTCATTAATGTGAAGTCATGTAGCGTCAAGTAACGGTGATGATTTTAGGCTTTGGCCAGTGGCATGTTTTACCTTTTATGGTTGACATGCATCTTTGTGTGTAGCTTGTTTGCAATAGGTGAATTTGTCTATTGTAATATAATATTTAAAGTTTTTGATTAGCAATTTGTTGTTTCAATTATGGAGCACTTTTTTACATGCAAAGAGAGCAGTTCTAATCAATTGTAAGCAATGTTTTTGTATGTTAATTATTTCCTGTAATAAATTCACGAGTTATTGGCTAAGCCGATTCAATGTGTGTGTTACTACATGCCTGTTAACCAGATAACTGATATAGGAAACAGTCACCTGGGTGATCCTGGCACTCCTCAGCAGATTATATCCCCTACAATGGAAAAGAACCGTGATTCGCAAGGTATGCGGGTTAATTTCCCCCATAAGTCCATGGATCTACGTCCTGTCACCTTACACTCTGGTGCAGCTGAGGAGTAGTGGTGAGGACTTTGACTTTCCAAGGGAGAAGCTGACTTGGAGCCCACTTTTGGATTTAGGTGCATAGTCGTGTTGAGGTTTTTTGGTCTTTTTCCAGGTGTTGACTATTCCTCTCTCTTATTGTTAAAACACACACCCCCAGCTACAGCCTTGGGTATTCTTCCAACACCTGCCTTTTGCGTTGGCCAGCTGTTTCTCAGGGTTGTCTGGTGAGCCTGTCCACCCCGTGAATCACTTCAGTCAGAGGTTTCGCAACTGACAGCGCCACTGGGCAATCCGCTGCTTAGCTGTTCACTCCCACCCATCACTGTGAGATGCAGGTTAGGACTTTGGGGTAGGAAGAACTATAGCCGATGCTTTGCTATATTTAAGAGTACCATGACGGTAACACTTGCGGGGGGCGGTGGTCTAGTGGTGGCGTCGTTGCCTTGAAGCCGGAAGGTTCAAGGTTCGAATCCACCTCAAGCCGCCGTGTAGGGATCTTGGGCAAGTCCTTCACTCGCAATTGCTCAGCGCTTCGGCGTGAAACTCCGATGCAGTGTCCGCTCTGCAGTCGGGAGCGCCTCTGAGTAGAGAGCTTAAAGGGGCGCTATAACAAGTGCACATACAACCAAACAAACAAACTTGATGTCTAAGTTTTTAGAAGGGCTTCGATACAATGAGGCACAATGGCCTGGCCTTGCAGTCCATACAAATAGCCTCCATACCAAATTTCTACCATGGTGGAGATTTGTACCCCACTTCCATAATTAGGCCAACTGCAACCATGCAGAATTTAGCCTTTTCCGTGGTGGGCCGTTGTCTGGAATGGGCCCCACAGGAGCCACTTCTGTTTCCGGGGGCTCTTTCTGAGACATTTTTTACTGAGCCCAACACTATGCTACAGCACGGGTTGCAGGTTCGAATCCGCCTCAAGTCGCCGCTTAGGGATCTTGGGAAATTCCTTCGCTCGTAATTGCTCAGCACTTTGGCGTGAAACTCCAATGCAGTGTCCGCGCTGTAGTCGGGACTCGGGAGCGCCTCTGAGTAGTGAGAAACTTCTGAGCAGTCCCTCTAAGAAGCGTTATATAAATTCTGGAGTGAATGAATGCATATTCGAAAAATTCTCAGCGTCCACAGAAATTGTGCCAGAGAGACCAGCTGAAATATCGGTGCTATAAGCTTCTTAAATGAAGTCCGCAATGGCCAGTGGTCGATGTTTTTGGAGCCTTGCAAAAAGCCTACTGGAAGACAACACATTATAATAATTTGTTCAAGTCGTAGTATGATAACTAAGCAACAACTAAGAGTTGGTCAGTTTGCAATGAATTTGGAAATGTTCTGTAACCGAAGGTTTTAATCGAGACATCTGCAGGATATCAAGCGCACATCTGAACACTTGTAGCTTTAAGATGGCGGCATGATCTAAAAATAGATCTCGATTGTCTGTCCGCCGACCACACATTTTTGTGCAGCGAGCATAGACTAAGCGCAATCCAGGTCTATTAATATCGATGGGCCTAATAGGCCAATCTAAGCCTGTTGATTTATTATTTATTAAAGATCAATAACGCACCGCTTAACTAAAATATGAATGCTACTAATTATGATATACCCGTGCAAATGAAACGCAGTTAACGTATAGAGTAGGCCTACAATTCAGTGTTTAATCTAGACGTCTCTGGGTCTGGGGGGAACTTCTCCCCCAGGATTAACATATCCCCCCCGAAAAATTTGACGAAATGATATTGGTTTTTAGTTACTGTTTTCATCATTGTTTTACATGAAGTGTTATAATATACCGTGATATTATTTATTATTAAATGATTATAATGACATTATTTACTACTAGGCTATAGTATATGATACTATATCATGTTACGATGACACCTTAAAATGCTGCCATTGCAATGTGGAAATTCAAAAAGTTTCTAATGGCCCACTGAAAAAGTACAGCTACATTGTATCTTGTTAAGACAACACCTTAAAATGCAGCCATTGCAATGTGGAAATTCAAAAAGTTTCTAATGGCCCACTGAAAAAGTACAGCTACATTGTATCTTGTTAAGACAACACCTTAAAATGCTGCCATTGCAATGTGGAAATTCAAAAAGTTTCTAATGAGTCACTGAAAAAGTACAGCTATTTTGTTCAGACGACACCTTAAAATGCTGCCATTGCGCTGGGAGCGCCTCTGAGTAAATTTCTTAGAGGGGCGCTATATAAATTCCGAGAATGAATGAATAAATTAACACGGCAACGTCATAATCCAATAAATATTTCTCTTTCGCGAGTGACGTCATCGTTTTTGTCTTGCTTACGCTGTTACGTCATTTTGTGAAAGAGAGACAGACAGACAGTATAGACCTAGTTGCTCTACTTGTTTGATATTTTCGAGAGCAAATTTTAAAGAGATTCTCTTGTGCAAGTATTGTGATGTGAGAATATTCCGGTATTAGGCTAATTGCGTCGGTTAATTGCGCCGCATGCTGCCTCGCACCAAGCAGAGGAAGACCGGGTCGACCCTGGAGCGTACGGATGGGAAGCTGCAGAGGAATAAGTCTGCAGAGACGTCCAGAGAAGCAGCTGGCAAGGACCGCGAGACCTTCGTCGCCAAGTGATCTGCTGGAGTTGAATCTACAGCCGTCGTGGCAGATGTTGGAGGAACAGAGTTGCCGGTGGTGGACACCGGAAATAACGAGGAGGAGGGTGAGTGACAGTCGGAGATAATCCTTGTCAACGACGACGTCGACGACGCCTTCTTCACCAAGGTCATTCCCACCTCAGCCTCTTCATTCCTCCCCGCGACGTGCCGTGAATGTGACCCTGGGGAGGGGGAGGGGCAGACGACGATGACGATAACGATGACGAGGTTATGTCGACATACGCTTTCGGCATCCCTTCATCCGATTCATTGAGATTTCCTGACGGTGAACGACTACGATGACTCGGATGGTCATGAGGAGGCGGTTTCAGTTGGCTAATTCAAGAGAAGATCCGTGGCCTCCTCCTCCGCCCCTCCTCCTCCTCCTTCCTCCTCCTCCTCCTCCTCCTCCCCCTCCTTCGTAGCCAGCAGCGAGATTCCTGCATGAAGAGTTCGTCAAGTCAGAGTATCGTCTGCAGAGGGAATCGGAAGCGCCGAGAAAGAGCTGCTGCTCGATGGTTAATCCGAATTAAGAGACACTGAAATTGACCCGCTTTAAGAGCTTCGAGGATCTGCGACACATCGAAATTGAACTGAACGCTGAAGCTCGTGAAGTTGACTCTCCTTCGGAATGTGTAATCCCTGCTGGAGATGAGACAAGAATCGCTCAAACGATCGGAAAAGAGTCGCCCTCTGAACTGAACACATATAGGCCTATTAATGTCACCCGTGACAACAGACTGGCATGGGTCAATGCAGACGGTTGGTAAGAAAACATTTCATATTAGCCATTCCTTGAGTTTCTTTCACTTAAGGGTCAGTCTTTGTGAAATTCGAGGCTTTGTAACAGACCCTCTTCTTTATTAGTGTTCTACCATTAGACATGCAGGTCCAAGATTCCAACGACACCATTCTTGTCTATATTCTGTGATTTTTTCTTTGATATCTTTATATCCTCGTCCATTTTCTCTGTCCATCAACCAGTCCATCATCATCTTTCTTGGTCTTCCTGGTGCTCTCTTTCCCTCCATTCTTCCCTCGAGTACCGTCCTCAAGAGAGTCAAGAGCGAGTCTCCCTCAACATGTGCCCCAGCCAGTTCATCTAGCTGCCTCTTCCGTATTGTACCAATCAGCGATCTTTCTTCTTGCACCAGCTGCAGCACCTCTTCTTTGCTTTTGTAACCCTTCCAACTAATCAACAGACCTATATCTCAATCTTGTAAAGTCTGTAATTTGCAATTTTGTAGCTTCATACGCGAGTTCGAAGCTATAGGCCTATATATATATATATATATATATATATATATATATATATATATATATATATATATATATATATATATATATATATATATATATATGAGGTTGATGACGCAGACTGTGTGCCCTGTGGACCATATTGGTCGCGAAACAGTAATAAGGTCACATATCACAGCTCGCAGCAGCCTGCATTCAGTGTCACCTAAATGTATAAGCGCCACAACGCTCACCAATAATAATTTATTATTGTCTGGCAGCAGAAAGCCCAACGGTTGCATCGTACATTCGTACAATGAAATCGTTCAAGTTTTGAAAGTAGCCTACGCTCAGGGGCGGATTCACGGGGGGGGGGGGGCAAAATGGCCATGCCCCCTCCCCATAAAAAAAGTTGCATGGGACGTGGCCCTCATTTGGTTTCAAGAAGCCATTAATATAATGCAGCGGAAGAGAAAACAGGATACCAGCCCCCCCACTAAAGAAATCGCACGAGACGTGACCCCCCCATTTGATTTAGTATACTCGCGACTATGATGACCGACGACTAAAACAAGGTCATCAACTTTTTTGGCGGATGAATTTTTATCTTTTTCCGGAAAATTTGGACGAATGACAAAAAAAGGTCATCGGTTTTCTCGGCGACGAAAATCACACCAAATTTTTCCCCTGTTTCACCAACAAGACCGAAAATTTTGCCCCCACCTTCGAAACTTTCTGTATCCGCCCTTGCCTACGCTAGCTGCAGCTGTTACTAAGCTTTTAATAGCCTCAGCTTAACCTGCTTCTAATCTAATAGGCCTACTTGAGCCTGGATAACAATATTTGTCATACCCTATTTTAATAGCCTATATGATATAGGGCTTATAGGCTATCAAAATATGGTAGGATAGGCCTATATCAGTTACACTTCAGTTTTTGTCAGCAACGCGCGAGAGAAATTCAGTCTGTTCAAATTATTTTGTTGCAGACCACAGCGCGATTTGCGTTTGTCAAAACGAACGATCGTCAGCGCAAATAAACCATCCATTCGAGAAAAGATGAACGAATGACTGCATAAAGAACCTGGTGTCTGTGAAAAAGAACAATCGAGAATGCAAAGAACCTGCTAGAAAAAGAGCGAAACGCGGAAAACCTGCACACTGCTAAAAAGGAACAATTGACAGCGCAAAAAGCTCTTCTATCTGATTTTAAAAGACTATAGTAGATATAAAATTATGCTATTACCCTCGGCTGCTACTCAAAGGACTGCCGATTATATACTGAATTTATTCATTTATAGTGATTCTCTTACATTTATTCTTTTACACTTCTTCTTTTACACTTATTCTCCTACATTAATACTTTTGCACTTATTTTTTACATTTATTCTTTGACACTTTTTTACATTGATTTTTACAATTTTTACATTAATACTTTTACACTTTTTACATTGATACTTTTACACTTTTTTTACATTAATACTTTTACACCTATTCTTTTACATTGATAATTTTACACTCTTTTTTACATTGATGCTTTTATACTTATTTTTACATTAATACTTTTACACTTATTCTTTTATATTAATACTTTTACGCTTATTCTTTTACATTAATACTTTTACACTTATTCTTTTACATTGATCCTTTTACATTTTTTACACTAATAGTTTTACATTTTTTATATTAATACTTTTACACTTATTCTTTTACATGAATTCTTTTACACTTACTCTTTTACATTTACACTTTTACTTTTTTTATTAATCCTTTTACACTTATTTTTTACAATAATATTTTTACACTTATTCTTTTACATTGATACTTTTACACTTATTTTTACATTGATACTTTTACACTTATTTTTTACATTAATACATTTACATTTATTCTTTTACATTGATACTTTTACATTTTTTATTAATCCTTTTACACTTATTTTTAATATTGATGTTTTTACACTTATTTTTATATTTATTAATTTACACTTGTTTTTTACATTAATACTCTTACACTCATTCTTTTACATTTATTCTTTTACACTTATTTCTTTGCATTAATGTTTTCACACTAATTTTTATATTTATTCATTTACACTTGTTTTTTTACATTAATACTTTTTACACTTATTCCTTTACACTTATTCTTTTACATTTATTCTTTTACACCTATTCTTTGCATTAATGTTTTTACACTTATTTTTTTATTTATTCATTTACACTTGTTTTTTACATTAATACTTTTACACTTATTCCTTTACACTTATTGTTTTACATTAATTCTTTTACACTTATTCTTTACATTAATGTTTTTACACTTTTTTACATTAACACCTTTACACTTATTCTTTTACATTTATTCTTTTTACACTTATTCTTTACATTAATGCTTTTACACATATTTTTTATATATATTCATTTACATTATTTTGTTTTTTACATTAATACTTTTACACTCATATTTTTACATAAATACTTTTACTCTTATTTTTTACATTTACTCTTTCACATTTATTCTTTGCATTAATACTTTTACACTTCTTTTTTACATTACTTACTTCTAAACTTATCCTTTTGCACAATCAGCTGTTTATTGACTTAACAGCAAGTTTTAGTACACTCTTGTTATGTGGTGTGGACCTCTTCCTCTAGGAATTTATATGCTTAAAGCCTGTTTTTCAACGTCTAATTATATACGACTTCCAAGGGGAGTATAGTCGCCGAGGCCTATCTAATATATATTTTGGTAAGTCTGTGTGTTTGTTTGATTGTTTGTTTGTTTGTGGCGTTGTTAGCAATGCACGGACACAATTTTGAAGCAATCGACCCCAATTCTTCGCAGGGCGGTCGGGCTCGACCCGGAGCAGGTCATTAGGGGGTCGGCAAATTTCTGCCACCATGGGGGCCAGAGTGGGGATGCAAAAACCCTCATTTTTCCTACTTTTTCAGGCTTTTCCATGCATAGTTTCACACTTATTCACCTGAAACGTTGCAACTACACGGATTTTTACACGGGCCACCTTGCCTCCATCAAACACACACCTCGGCGACCCGCAGGGCCGACGTGTGTTCTTGGGAGGTGGGACTTGAGGGTTCGGGGGGGGGGGTGAGGGGGAAAGAGAGAATTTTTTTCCCGAAACCCAAATTTCTCCGGTGGCGTTCCGGTGGAGGTCGGAGTGTGGTGTGGTGTTGTGGATGTGGTGGAGGAGGGGAATTGGGGGTTCGGCAGGGGGAAGAGAATTTTTTCCCCGAAAAACCAAATTTCTCGGGTGCGTTCCGGTGGAGGTCGGAGTGTGATGTGGTGTTGTGGGTGTGGTTGTGGCCGGAGCTGGTCGATTCCTAAATTTCCCGGTCAACGCTGAGTACCCCATCTAGGGGGCTAGGGTGGGGGAGGCGGATTTTGGGAGGGAAAATATTTTCCGAAAACCAAAATTTCACGGGTGGCGTACCGGTGGATTTCGGAGTTAGTGGTGGCGTGTTGTGGGGGGTTGGAAGAGGGTGGGGAAAAGCATTTGAGGGGGGGAATTTTTCCCCGAAAACCAAAATTTCACATGTGGCGTACCGGTGGAGGTCGGAGTTGGTGGAGGCGTGTTTTAGGGTGGGGCAAGGTGGGGCAGGGTTTTTTTTGGGGGGGGGAGAAAAATGTACCGAAAAAAATTTCACGGGTGGCGTTCCGGTGGAGGTCGGAGTGTGGTGTGGTGTTGTGGGTGTGACTGTGGCCGGAGCGGGTCGATTCCTAAATTTCCCAGTCCACGCCGAGAACCCCAGCTAGGGGGCTTGGGTTGGGAGAGGCGGATTTGGGGGTGGGGAATTTTTTTCTCGAAAACCAAAATTTCATGTGTGGCGTACCGGTGGAGGTCGGAGTTAGTGGTGGCGTGGGGGAGACAAATTTCCCGAACCCAAAATTTCACGGGTGGCGTACCGGTGGAGGTCGGGGTTAGTGGTGACGTGTTTTTAGGGGTGGGAGAAATTTAGGGGGAATTTTTTTCCCAAAAACCAAAATTTCACGCGTGGCGTACCGGTGGAGGTCGAAGTTAGTGGTGGTGTGTTGTGGGTGGGTGGGGAGGGGCTTGGAAAATTCGGGGGGGGGGGAATTTTCCCCCGAAAACCAAAATTTCACAGGTGGCGCACCGGTGGAGGTCGGAGTTAGCGTGGTGTGTTGTGGGAGTTGGGGAGGGGATAAATTTGGGGGATTTTTCCCCGAAAACCAAAATTTCTTGGGTGGCGTACCGGTGGTGGTCGGAGTGGTGGGGTGTGGTGTGGTGGGGTTGTGGCTGGAGTGGGTCAAATCCCAAATTTTCCGGGCAACGCCGGGTGCCCCAGCTAGTACACTAATAATATCATAGGTCTACGTACAATTATTGCACAGGCCTAAGCCTAGCCTATATTGCAGGGCTTTTTTAACGTGCAGTTCTACACAAATGTGCAGTTTTAAATGGATTCGTGCAGTTGTAGAAGCACTTCCGTCACGTTCCGTGCAGTTAAGACTAGTAAAAAATAGGTCATTTTCCTCAGATTGGGAGTAATTTACCATGGAGGACGAGAAAGGAGAGAAGAGGATGTGCAGTTCTAAAAATTCCTTAAAAACAGCGCTGCTATATTGACCTACCACCAGTGGTGTAAACAGGAACACCGGTGGGCGATTTATTTTGGAGAGGTTTTCCAATGGATATGTAAGCATATTATGGTCGCAAAGTACATGGAATTAGTTTAAAATTGTACATGGAATTAGTTTAAAATTGTACATGGAATTAGTTTAAAATTGTACATGGAATTAGTTTAAAATTGTACATGGAATTAGGTTAAAATTGTACATGGAATTAGGTTAAAATTGTACATGGATTTGTTTAAAATTGTACATGGAATTAGTTTAAAATTTGAGTGAATCGACCATATAGGGTCTATCCATTAAATTTATGCGCTCATCACTACCGCAGCCTATAATTTGCAGACCATGCTGGCCAATGCATAATAGGCTATGCATATATAGTATGCATGTGCACATATTTTAAAATTCTAATAGGACTATATATATATGCTGTTCATTAACATTATTTTATATTATTTTATATCACGTGCATTTGATATTCAACTTCAACTTGTTTATTGATCCCAAAAATATAAAACAAACAATTATGCATTCATAATAGTACACAAAGCGATTGATTGCTGTTAACAATTATGCATTCATAATAGTACACAAAGTGATTAATTGCAGTTAACAATTATGCATTCATAATAGCACACAAAGTGATTAACTGCAGTTAATGATTGCGATGGTATAGCTTAGTGTACAGTTATTACTGTGAAATGTAGGGAGCAATAGGCTACCCGAAGGGAGTGATCCCGCTATTGGGGTCTATTTACCAAAGGAAAAAATTCTTCACTATTATATGATTAATGATAATAGATTAGAAAACAGATAGAAATGGCAGTATTTTTGGAATCAATTAAATAACAGCAGTGGGTTACCTTCCCTCTGCTCAACTTAAAAAGAATGGGGGGGGGGGAAACACGGAATAAATGGGTTGTTCATTTTACATTTTTTAATGTGTGTGCACGGATTTGGGATTTAAATCGATCGAGACTCCTGGATGCACGAATATGAACATAACTATCCTTTCAACTGGCACGAAACTAGCACAGAGAAATGGAAATAATAATAATAATTAAGCTAATATTATTATAGCCTTATATTATAATTGTTATAATCAAAGTCTACAGGCCAATTAATTGCCACAAGGTGTTCGTTTAGGCCAGTTGGACAAAGAGAGCACGCATGCAACCGTTATGCCAATAAATTCGTCAAGAAATTTGTTGTTGTCATGCAAAATAAATTCGTAGTATTCAAATTGGGATCGATTCTCGCAAGCTGAATAGCGATTCAGCTCCTTCAGCTGCTGCAGCAAGCAGCAGCAGCAGCAAGCAGCAGCAAGCAGCAGCAAGCAGCAGCAAGCAGCAGCAGCAAGCAGCAGCAGCAAGCAGCAGCATGCATGGTCTGCAGCAAGCGGCAGCAATAGCTTTCCACGCGCCGCGCCATTCGTTGTCATATATACGCCAAATAGGGGCTGCAAAGGCCGGGCTGTTCGCGCACCTTATCGCATTCAACCGCCTTACAACCAAATGAGGCTCGTCGGGAAAACGGTACTTTGGTTGACCAATCTAATGAACGGCCAACTATAGCGTCGGGCCTACGTTTTCCGTTCACTTTGTATCGTATACTGACCTCAGGGAAAAAACGGCATCGTATACTCACCTCCCGAAAACCAGGGTATACGCGGGTAAAAACCAGGGTACATGTAGGCTACGGGTAGGCCTATACGCGAGTAAACCAGGGTACACGCGAATATTTAGGCGTATATGTGTCCCATCTGACCAAAACCAGGCGTAATTAAGTCTCAACAAACGCTTCTGACATAATGACCAAAATGTGAAAAAACCCGATTTTTTTCAATTTTTAGTGTTTGACAGAAAATGACAAATAAATATGTTTTATACGCATTATAACCATTAATGCTCACCAATCTTCAAACAAGAACGATGGGCCTAAAATGTATGTACAGTAAAATTAAGCTTATAGGCCTATATGCAAGCAGTGGCAACAGGAAACCGAAAGAAACATAATAGCCTACTGTTCCGCTAACAGCTATAGGGTCGCCTAATTAGACCTAAACAGACAATATCACACCATGTGACGTGGCTATCTAGATTGCTATTGGACATTGGCATTAGGCCACGCCCATAGCCACCCGCCCTATGCGAAGTGGACACGGACAGTGGGCATTCGGTATTCAGACGCTCGGAGAATAGGCCAACGCTACAATGCTAGATCTTATAGCTTACACGTTTCTAGTACCTTAGCTTATATTATAGTTTAGTAATAAACGTAACAGTAACAGTACATTACGCGTCTACTACACATTACGTTACATGGTGTCATCAGAGACTGAATCTACGCGCTCGAATAGATAAGCTAAGACAAAATAAAGATATGGCGATGAGCGAAGTTTAAAATTCTGTTTCGAAGAGAACAAGCAACCGAATGGCCATCTCAGTTCGGCGCAGTTTTCGAGGATGGACATCCCAACTGCCGAATGAGGAGACTGCGGCCATCAGCCAAGCCAGTCGCTGTAAGTGCTGTGGCCAGTCAACGATCGACCGGATCACCAGCTCAGTTCGGCGCAGTTTTCGAGGATGGACATCCCAACTGCCGAATGAGGAGACTGCGGCCATCAGCCAAGCCAGTCGCTGTAAGTGCTGTGGCCAGTCAACGATCGACCGGATCACCAGCTCAGTTCGGCGCAGTTTTCGAGGATGGACATCCCAACTGCCGAATGAGGAGACTGCGGCCATCAGCCAAGCCAGTCGCTGTAAGTGCTGTGGCCAGTCAACGATCGACCGGATCACCAGCTCAGTTCGGCGCAGTTTTCGAGGATGGACATCCCAACTGCCGAAGGAGGAGACTGCGGACAGCAACCAAGCCAGTCGCTGTAGGTGCTGTGGCCAGTCAACGATCTACCGGATAACCAGCTCAGTCGACGCCAAGAGATACGCCCAGCAGCGGTATTGTACTCTTCGTGTTGTCGACCGACCGGTACGGGAAATCAGCGCTCTATATCTTAGCCAGCAGCGGCCACTCCTTTCACGATCATGATCTTCGCAGCGTATCGAATCCTGGAATTCGAGGAATCCCAGAAACTTTGAGGTAGGCCTTATGTGCATGTAGATGCCATAAGAAGAGACTATTTTGACCAGCGGTAGGCTGAAGAGAGATTATTATAGTATCCAGCGAAGGCTGTAGAGATTATTATAGTATCCAGCGAAGGCTGTAGAGAGATTATTGTAGGGTGTTAATCTACTGAAAGGCTAAATGCCAGTGAGATTAGGCCTATTGTAAGAATTTCGGGTGTAAACCGATATAAGGCTAAAATGCCAGTTAAGATTATTGTATACATTGTAGGGTGTATACCTACGGAATGGCAGTAAGATATTATGTAGGGTATATACCTACGGAAAGCAGTATAAGCCAGTAAAGTCACTGTAAGCCAGTAGCAGGTTGTATAGTCAAAAGCCAGTAAAATTGCTGTAATAAGTGGACTGCTTGTTGACGAGTACGCTAGAGATGGCTGTTACCCAGCTACGGAATGCTACGGACGTCCATCTTGCCAACAAGGAAATCTGTCTTCTCGTCCAGCTACCATCCAAGCGGAGTCCTTTAAAAGTGCCCGCTGGGCAGCAGCCGGCCCTCAGCACAGACAGGGCCTGAGACCTAGTTTCAATTAACGACCAGACTCCCCTCCTGCCAATCCCTCTCGAGTCCACCTCGACATAAAGACAGAGACACCTGATAACCGGCAGCCATCAGATGCACGATGCTGATAAAGCCATTAACTGCGACTGACCACCCTCATCTCCTCCCCACCACCGTCGCGCCGACACCTATGCATCGCTACCTCTGGCCTGCCGATACCCAAGAGATAAAGTCATCGGTCTACAAAGAACGCTCTGTTCGGAGATTCTGTAAGTCGACGGACAAACCTTTGAACGGGCGAAGTTCACTGGGTTCACCGACCAGCGCATGAGAAAGTCATTAACTCCACGAAGGATGCGACTGTCCCTCGCCCCTTACCCCACCACCGTCGGGCCGACCCCATGCAGCGCTACGCTTGGCTAGCCGAGGCCAGGAACTCCTATATTCATCCAGACATCCTTGCCGAGGCCCAGGAGATAAAGTTATCTGGTTTCACAAGACGCTGACCAGACCGTTGAGCCATTGAGTCGACAGCTGCACCCATTGAAGTCGACAACCGAAACACCCTCCTCCCCCGTCACTCGTGAACACCTCCAGCAGCTGCGAAGACCGTTGAGCCCGATCAGCCAAAACCACCGACCGCCCGTTGGGGTACACCATCTTCATCTACACCCCTTCGTCACCCACATGCAACACCGCCCGTCACGTTTCACTCCAACAGCTGTACGGCCGTTAAACTCAGTCATCCACACATCACCGTTCACCGACCGACCGTTGGGCCCACCGTCTATCACCCCAAACCACCACTCGTAAACTCATCACCGACCGACCGTTGGGTCCCACCTGGCATCAATTTCCTTCTTCGCTCCGATCGTCGTCTCTACAAAGGCGCCCTACTCCACCACCCCGCTCGTAAAAACTGGCGTCCGAAGAGTCGATGCCCGACAGTCATTAGTCCTATATCTGTTCATCATCTGTTCATCTGTCATCACACTGCTATAGCGAAGCGCAAGGATGCCCTTGAAAGAGACTTTAACGGACTTGTGTAGATTAAATAAATACATGGATTAGGCCTAGGTTTTGTTGACGTTTAAAAAAAAGGGAAGATATGAAGATAGGATTAGACTAGTGGGTGGGGTGACATTATATAACTGACTGGAAGTAGTGACACTATAGAGATTTCTGGTTATGACATATAACATATAATTATCAGCTTAGGCATACAGATTGGGGATTAGCAAATAGATAAAAAGGACATTCGTAAAGAAGGGAGATGTGACGTGGCTATCTAGATTGCTATTGGACATTGGCATTAGGCCACGCCCATAGCCACCCGCCCTATGCGAAGTGGACACGGACAGTGGGCATTCGGTATTCAGACGCTCGGAGAATAGGCCAACGCTACAATGCTAGATCTTATAGCTTACACGTTTCTAGTACCTTAGCTTATATTATAGTTTAGTAATAAACGTAACAGTAACAGTACATTACGCGTCTACTACACATTACGTTACAGTGGAGTGGCAATGACATTAACAGCACAAACCATGTCTAACAACAATCTACGCCTACAAAAGTACACTTTGTGAATTTCAATGATTCCATTGTATTCAGGTCTACCACAGAATCCTAAAAACTATTCAACCCTAACATATGGCTCTACACATTTTAAAAATTGCAGTACACTAGTCACTAATATAGTGAGTCACTATATTATAGGATCTCAATATGCTCTAATTGTTATTGGTATTGCTTCCTAAATTCACTCTCCCAGGCTGATACCAGTATACACCCAAGCATCATTACATCATTCTCGCCATTATAATCAATCCACTACACCGATAATCCCTGAGCGCATCCACTTGGACGTTCTATCGCTAAAGTACAACAGTCTGTCTAAAGTACTCGCAACCAAAGTACCTTCGCGAACTCTTCACCAATCCGCAGTCACCCCGGCCGCTCTATATAGAGGCCGCCCTATATGCATATATGCTAGCTACGCGATCATCGCCATCTCTCTCTCTCTCTCTCTCTCTCTCTCTCTCTCTCTCTCTCTCTCTCTCTCTCTCTCTCTCTCTCTCTCTCTCTCTCTCTCTCTCTCTCTCTCTCTCTCTCTTTCTCTCTCTGTCTCTCTGTCTCTGTCTCTCTGTCTCTCTGTCTGTCTGTCTGTCTGTCTCTCTCTCTGTCTCTCTGTCTCTCTGTCTCTGTCTCTGTCTCTCTCTCTCTTTCTCTCTCTGTCTCTCTGTCTCTGTCTCTCTGTCTCTCTGTCTGTCTGTCTGTCTGTCTGTCTGTCTGTCTCTCTCTCTGTCTCTCTGTCTCTGTCTCTCTCTCTCATTCACTGCGTATACACTACTCGTCTCAAGTTCTTCAACAGATTCAAATCCCACACTGCATATCGATCGACTCTGGAATGAACCATACCTTCGGAATTCCGAATATTCCCAGTTTTCCTCCATCTCTAACCCACTGTCGTCTGCTTCAGGTTCCTCTTCATATTATATCCACACGTTTTCCAATCCAAATTTAGGCATTGCCTCCTAAGGAATCCCTACCATCATTGTAACGAACCCAATTTAATGAGAACTTTAGGCCTATTGTCCAGGAGGTTTTCGAGTTAAAATATTACATTACATAGAACTGAATCCGCAATCAAGAATGCTTAGCATGCTTATTAAAATTTATAATAGGTCTACTCTATAGATAACCTATTAACGAAATTCAGAGTTTAGTTAATGCGGCGATTTGATAACATAATAATAGTAATATTTTTCTTGAACAAAACGCCTGCAAACGCACTGCGCTGTACATGCAGGGTGAGAATTGCCGGGGCTGGGGTTTCAACTCCCAGTTTTTCTTAGAGCTCCATAGTAAAGTCTGTTTATCACACTCAATTCCAAGTGGCCAGTCCAACGGTTCCAACCTCTCCCAGTTATTTTTCCCACAATTCTCACACTGTATACGGTACTGTGTATATATGCACGCACAACTCTATGCAACAATCTTAAAAAGGGTGTTTTAAGATTTCAATATTATAGGCCTAAGATTATAATTTCAATGATAATTTCTTTGTGTGTCGAATTCAGCTGCTGCTGGGTTATTATGACGAATAACTGCATACGTGAGTATAAATATATGCCTACTTTGCACTCTGCACTTCTGCCAGGATTTCAGTTTTGGGGCGCTGAAGCCTCCCTCCGAGGAAATTTTTCCATTTTCATCCGCCAACATTTCAGACGTTGTTTTTTCTAAATCTCAGAGCCATCCACGCCAAATACAGCCTCACTGGAGTCTTCGTAGACCTGGAGAAAGCCTTCGACCTGATGTGGTGTAGTCTTGACAAAAAGGCGTCTGCCTGTATCAGCCCATTCTGCTCAATCGATCAGTTTCTTATGCATAAACCTACTTCTCAACTTTAAAAGCTTTCTGAGCTACTTAAACTGCGTTGTTTTAGGCTATAAGCAGGGCTGTACTCAGAATTTTTGAGGTGAGTGCACGCTGCCGCCGAAAAATCACTTGGTCTTACTGAAGTGGGTATACGCTGTATATACCGCGTGTACACTCGTTTTTTGAGGTGAGTATATATGCTGTCAATTTTTCCCGGAGGTGAGTATACGCCGTATACCCGCGTATACCCTTGAGTACAGCCCTGGCTATAAGTGCCTGCTATAAGTGCCTGCTACATAACAGCATCACTTAAAACTATCTTGCTAAAAATGTCTATATTCACCATAGATTGCCTTTCTGTCTTGTACAACTTACATGAATATTGATCTGATTTCGGCATGGATTTGGTTTGCCATCAGTTAGCTACTAATTTCTTGCAAATTACAATGTCACCTATGCTACTAAACGAGATAACTTTTATGGGATTATGTGATATTTTGTCTAGCTCTTCATTAAATTGCATTGCGGTGCACGTTCCGAAATTCCGGACGGTCGGCCGCGCATTTATCGTGGACTGGGACGCGTTATATATCGACTGCACGACGAGAAGAAGGGCGATCGACGTATACGGTTTGTCGTGCTGCTGCCGCTGCTGTAATGGCGCTGCATGGCCATTTCTGCTTTATTAAATTATTATAATTTTCAGTCGGGGAAAGTCGGGTGCGCTCTGTCTGCCTCGAGGTAATTACCGGTAGCAGCGAACCTTCCATGGTTCTGTGGATAACATTATTCGAATCACAGTTGGAATTTGTGCGGAGTCTGGATTCGGCCGTGGATAGTGTACAGGCCTGTGTGGAATCGAGGGACTTGGGAGCAGCGTCTTATCGAGGAGTAGGTCTCTATCGGTGCGAAGAGGGAACAACGAGTTGAGACGACTGGGAGGGAACAGTGGTGGTCGTAGGCATTGTTATTGGTCGATCCCCACACAGCGTTTTTCATGCGGAGGCGTCATTTCATTAGAGATGCTGGTCTTTGTGTGTAAAACCTCACCAACAGTAGTAGGACGGTACTAGGTCTGCTAAGTAGTACATCGTATAAGGTCCCATCGGCTGGCGGAGGGAGCCAGCCCCGTGCGCTATCTGTAGATAGGTATCTGTAGATAGGTATGGCTCGTTTTATATCTTCACGTCTTTCGGATACAGACTCGTCTTTTGGTGTCTCTCAACAGGTGAGGAGTCTTACGTTGTTCAATTGTTCATGTGATCATTATAATTATAGAGGTGGTGCTTAGTATGCTGCACTTGGTGTAAAGATAGTGTGTGATTAGGCCTATACGTCGAATCTGTAAGGTATACATGCCAGTATGCTACTGTCTTGGTATTACAATGTGAAGACAATGTGAAGACAGAAAACAATTTGAATTGAATTTGAATTTGAATAAACAATTTGAATTTAATTGAATTAAAAGTCAAGCACATTTTTGTGAGGTTACTGAGGTATACTTAAAATGTGATATACTGCATGCCCTGACCTGATATACACGGAGGTCTACACAGTGTAAGAATTGTGTAAAAATAACGGGTGCGGGGGTTGGACCATTATCCACTTAGCATTGGGGTGTGAAAAACCGACTTTTACTATAGGCCTCTAATAAAGACTGGGGGGGGGGGGGGGTTGAAACCCCCATTGCTCTCAGTCTCAGCAATTCTCGCCCTGGGTCTACATTTGTATGTACATGCATACATATACATACATACATACATGCATGCATGCATGCATACATACATGCATACATACATACATACATACATGCATGCATGCATACATACATACATACATACATACATACATACATACATACATACATACATACATACATACATACATGCATGCATACATACATACATACATACATACATGCTTAGGCTACATACATACATACAGGGTGAGAATTGCTGGGAGGACTGGGGGTTTCAACCCCAGTCTTTCTTAGAGTCCCATAGTAAAGTATGTTTTTTCACACCCCAATTCCATGTGGATCATAGTCCAACCCCCAGTTATTTTTCCACAATTCTCATACTGCATACATACATACATACATACATACATACATACATACATACATACATACATACATACATACATACATACATACATACATACATTGCTACATACATACATATGTACGTACGTACAGTCGTACATACATTCACACACGCATACATACATACATACATACATACATACATACATACATACATACATACATACATGCATACATACATGTACATGCATGCATGCATGCATGCATGCATACATACAGACAGACAGACAGACATGCATGCATATATGCATACATGTATACATGCATACATGTATACTATACATGCGTACATACATACAACAGAAATATTAGAACTTTAGAACTTGCTAGATGAGGCCTACTGTGACACCTGTCATGGTGAATGGATCTAAACACTGGTAATAACTCAAAAGGCAATGCGCGTTACAGGAGAAATGAACTGGCTATGGAAAATTGCAAGAATCTCTCAAATATCATTCAACTGAAAGAATGTGAAATGAAGTACTAAGATGTCCTTACATTGTTTAGTTGTCGAAATAGAGTGGGGGACGGGGGTCTACGTGTTGCAAATTGCTTAAATACACAAACACAGGCAAAAGCTATTGTTGATTATGTTGTGCACTTTATAGCAAACAACTCATGAGATACTAATGCCTATGTTTAGTTTTCTGTTTCAGTTTATTTACACTGCATATGTGTAATAATTAAAATTATGACACATACGAATAGGTTTATCAATGGAAACAGTGGAAAGCACTATTTGCAGAACTATCACGCTTCACGAGAATTGTTTAGAACTATGTTTACAACTTCTCTTCTTTGTGGTCCAGTGGCTTTAGCCAAAACACCATGCCTTTCAGCTCTGTGCCAAGAAATAACATCTTTTGCTGCATTCCATGTTGGGATAGGCATACCATTGATAGGACGAAAGCTAGAGGGTCAAGACCTGACACCTAACATCGTTATGATCGTTTTGTCACTTAGCTGAGGATGTTAGAAGAGGAGCTATAGGAGGTTTGAACTCCTCTCACAAATAAAACAATGAATCCATTGATGAAAGGACAACATTGTCAGCTAAAGATGTGCAGCAAAGTCTCTGATGGTTTGCTTTTTGTAGGGAAGGAATACCAGACAGCCAGTCCTAAACTATATAGGGACTGTCACCAGATTCTATGGAATTGATTCTATGAGAAGCGATGGACGACAGATGATGATGATGATGATGATGATGATGATGATGATGATGATGATGATGATGATGATGATGATGATGATGATTGATGATGATGATGATGATGATGATGATGATGATGATGATGATGATGATGATGATGATGATGATGATGATGATGATGGCGACGATGATGATATTCGTTTAACTCACTGCCAGTCCTGAGTTTGGAGAAAGGAAGAGGGTGACACTAATCAGCCTTGTTATACATTACATGAGCACTTGTTACAGTGTCCCTTCAAGATATATATATATAAATTTTTTATTATCATATATATATTTATTCAGAATCGCTTCTGACTAAAGCGCAGACACCGAATTGAAGTTTCACGCCAAAGCGCATGAGCAGTTGCATGTGAAGGACTTGCTCAAGGTACCTACGTGGTGGCCTGAGGTGTATTCGAACCTGGAACCCTCCAGCTCCAAGGCACCGAACCCACACTACAATAACGCGCCCTAAATTGCACAATTGCTTCTTTAAACATTTTGCAATATCTATGGGATGTTGTAGCTTTTAATGTACAGTTATGTCCTGTATGAGGTGATATTAAAGATGTGGCTTTGCCATTAATGTGATGAGACTTCAAATTATTATCTCAGACTTTCTGCATCGCTTGTTAGATCTCAAGACAGGCATCTCCAGATATACTTATGTCATCCAGTAACTTGCAGAGGCATTTTTATAATTCCTACGGCACAAGAAAAGTCATAAATATGCCACTTTGTTTACCTATTGGCAATGGCAACTAAGTATACGGGGAACCATGCCCACTGCCATATAATCACTGGCCCTGTGACGATCATGTTCAGTGGATGATCTGAATCAGTGATTCTTGCACTGCAAAATCATGAAAGTTAATCAGATGAATCAGGTGAATCTATCATATCAGAGAAATTTTAAGAAGAATTCATTGAAGACTGGTGAAAAAACCTGATCTTGTTGCAGCAACACTGCTTGAAAAAGCTACTGGTGTGATTTTGTATTATCATCTGAAAGGTTCGGAGTTCACACTATCTAATGGTGAGGGTAGTGTGAATAAATCATTTTGTACAAAGCACTGAGTTTCCCCTGCACGCTATGATAATTGGGTAATTCTTAAGTTATCTTGTGTGTCAGTAAGTACTGCATCTGCTCCTATCTCCAGAAATTTCCTGCAATCATATAGACGGCATGCAATACAGCAATAGGCTAGGATTGCTGATCCGTTCAAATCTGTATCTCTGCACTTGCATGAGCTGATCTATAATTGCATGAATTTTACTGGCATACAGGGCTTAAAGTTTGCCTGGACGGTCATGGACGGCGTCCATGCACTTATTTTCAACGCCGTCTTGCCACTTATTTCGCCAGCACAGACTGGAAAGTTAAGGAGCGTCCCGGCACTTCTTTTTCTACACTTTACACGCTGCTGGCATGGTTCTATTCAGTTTTGTGAAGCAGTTGTCTGGCATACAATTTGATATACCATAAATAGCATTTAATTGCCCCATTTAATCTGACCGGGATTTGGCAACTGTCCTAAGTCAGTAATCATCAACAAGCATTTGGTGCACGATAGGGCCGCCAAAAGCTGATTTACACTTGAATATATCTCAAATAGCTCTTCATAAATGCACAGACATTCAACAATTGTGAAGTTAGGTGTGCCAGACACCATCCTGTTGCATTCTGGTCAGAAGTCAATACATGGGATTATGTTTGTCAGACACATTCTTCATGCACGAAGCCAAACCTCTGACAGACACTCCTTTTCAAATGTGGTTCTGAACGTTCCGTCCCAGGATAGTTTTATCAACTGAGACTCTTGCTTCATAGAGAAGGAAAATTGGGTAGCGTACTATCTGCTGCACAAGGGTTTCGCACTCAGGCATGTTTCTGTGTGACTAATAAATTTTGCATGTAAGAAAAAAAATTGCGATTTTCGGAAAAAATTGGCGGCCCACTGGGATGTTCTTCACGACCCACTTGCTGGTCGAGACCCACAGGTTGAGAACCGCTGGTGTAGATTACTTACTCTTTAATTTGAGGGACTGTAAAGGGTACCTGAATTCCTAATAAGCATATCTAGAGAGTATATGGTGTACTGAAGACAGGAATTTCTGAGTGAGCACTTTAGCCTCCCTTAGCAGGATCAGTACAAAGTCAATACATTTTGAGGCATTTCTTAATTAATTGCGTATTTAGACTACATACTTATGATACTCTGTATTTTGAGTTGAGATATCAAAGTTGTCACCTATCTCTGGGGATGGGAATATGTAAACATTTCTTCAGATATACGGTAATATAGGAGTCCCACAAGTGATGCTGTTGGCCTAATGTGAGGCATGGGACACCATGACCCGGCAGGGCCGTGTGTAAGGTTCTTCGAGTGAGTGTCGGTGCAAAGTGTTACAGCAAAGGCAAAGTGCCGTTCGGCAGTCTTACAAGATTAGTCATTTACAGAATCCACTGTTCAATAGGCTAGCCTATGTGGTTTGTCAGCTGTGGCGGGTCAGTAAGCAAGCACGCAACGTCGGTGAACTTAGTGAAATTAAGATTTTCTTACACATACTGATTTTACAAAAGGTTTAAGTAACACTGAGATCCGCAAAAGACATTTGGCCAAAGGCAACAAAACTCTCGGCTCAGGGGCATTCGGTGCACCGCACCGAATGGACCTATGTTAAACACGACCCTGTGACCCGGCAAGCAACAAGAAAGATGACCAATCAAGACCATACAACCCTAACAATAAAATATGGTCATATGTACTGATCATTGACAGCAAGCCATTTAAGTTCTGCTTGTGCATTGTTTTGCTTAACTTCACTGCAAATGCTTGCATTATATCCAAGATACGAAGCCACCAATTGTATTTTCTGGATTGCTTTAATAATCATCATCACAGCCAGATTTGTGTTGTTATGTCTAGACATCAGAATGTTATTGGAATGAATATCTCAATGTATTGTAATTACTAGTCACCTTTTCAGTATGAATCAGTCCGCAGTTGATGCATTTGTGTCGTTATTTATTTATTTATTTATTAGGAGTGCTATATTTCGGTTATTGTAGAAGTCTTCAGACTAGATGTTATAGTTTTTAATTCTGCGCATGTAACAGACCTGTATTCTTTGATGCAGACCGAATTTAGTCAGAAATGTGTAATACAGCCAATTACAGTTTGAAAATTTAATTTATGTATAAATTTTGTGTATTATATGCACATGTTAAGAATTCTGTTGTTTCTGCTGCGTTGGCCAATTCACTTTGCAGACCATATGGCAAGGTTCTTGCAAGTAGTTAGGGGACTGGGGGTTCTGGGCCAGCACGTGACCAGGGTCAAGGTCAAGACTATGGCCAAGGTCAAGGTCATTCTAATTAGGTCACATTAATTAGACCATATTAATTAGAGCATATTAAGTAGGTCATATTAATTGGGTCACGCTAATTAGCCAAATTAATTAGGTCATAACAATTATATTATATTAATTAATAATAATTAGAATTTATTAATTATATCAATTATCGAACCCTAATTAGCAGCGCAAGTCCCACTCCGACCCGTAATGACGCATCGGAAGCGCCGCAGGGCATTATGGGAGCTGCACTGGCTTCCACTTCTCGGCACCCTCCCCACCAATCATTCAAATTTCTATTCCTCACTCTTAAACTGAACCCTACTTAGCCGCGCAAGGCCCACTCCAACCCTAAATGACACCTCCTATACTCTATCTTTATGCAGCACTAACCCTCACCCTCCAACCCTCCATTCCACCCCTCCACACAGACAAAATTTGTAGTGTATGCATAAGAATCAACCATGCAACGAACTGCGAACCCTAGCAAATGCCCAATCAGGACTTTAGAAACCCTAAGCATCGCATCTCTCACCCTCCACACCCTCCACCGCACCCTCCAACCCTCCAATCCACCCCTCCCCACTCACAAATATTCATTTTACACACAAGAGCTGGCCAATCGGCAAGCGAGAAACCTAGTGAACGAACAATTAGGAGGCTAGAAACGCTAGGCGACACATCTCTCACCCTCAACATCCATCCACCTCACCATCCAACCCTCCATTCCACCCCTCCCACTCACAATTATTCATTTTACACACAAGGGCTGGCCAATCAGGGTGCGAGAAACCTAGAGAGCAACCAATTAGGAGGCGAGAAACTCTACATACCTTCCACCTCACCCTTCAAACCTCCACACCGTCCCTCCAAATGCTCAAATTTGACTTACGTGCATAAAATTTAAGCATCTAACAGACGCTAAACCCTAGCCACAATCCAATCAAAATATGAGAATTCCTGAATATGCAACAAAAATATACACAATATTCGGTATTTTATTCGAAAATATGTATATAATCACAATATCTACATTTAAATTAATCACAAATCAAAATTATAACAAATATTCGGCATTTCCCACAATACTAAGCAAACTATAGCGGACAAGCGCCATTTTCTTCTATATTTCTTACATTTCAAGCAAGTACAAACTGAAAACCGACGAATACTTCAACCTTCCATTCCCCATATGGAACCATTTCTTACTTCCTTGCACACACAAACTCAAAAACCAACAATCTAGCAACCTTCCATTCCCAAGATGGTGTCATTTCTTACTTCCTTGCACACACAATCTCAAAAACCGACGAATCTAGCAACCTTCCATTCCCAATATGGTACCATTTCTTACTTCCTTGCACACACAAACTCAAAAACCAACGAATCTAGCAACCTTCCATTCCCAATATGATACCATTTCTTACTTCCTTGCACACACAGACTCAAAAACCGACGAATCTAGCAACCTTCCATTCCCAATATGGTACCATTTCTTACTTCCTTGCACACACAATCTCAAAAACCGACGAATACTTCAACCTTCCATTCCCCATATGGAGCCATTTCTTACTTCCTTGCACACACAAACTCAAAAACCAACAATCTAGCAACCTTCCATTCCCAAGATGGTGTCATTTCTTACTTCCTTGCACACACAATCTCAAAAACCGACGAATACTTCAACCTTCCATTCCCCATATGGAGCCATTTCTTACTTCCTTGTACACACAAACTCAAAAACCAACGAATCTAGCAACCTTCCATTCCCAATATGATACCATTTCTTACTTCCTTGCACACACAAACTCAAAAACCGACGAATCTAGCAACCTTCCATTCAATATATGGTACCATTTCTTACTTCCTTGCACACACAATCTCAAAAACCGACGAATATTTCAACCTTCCATGCCCAAAATGATGACATTTCTTACTGCCTTGCACACACAAATTCAAAAACCGACGAATCCAGCAACCTTCCTTTCGCAAGATGGCAACATTTCTTACTTCCTTGCACACACAAACTCAAAAACCCAAGAATCCTACAACCTTCCATTCCCCGGGTGGTGCCATTTCTTACATCCTTGCACACACAAACTTAAAATCCGACAAATCCTGCAATCGGCCAGTCCTAAGATGGTAACATTTCTAACATTCTTGCACATACAAACTTAAAAACAGATGATTGCTTCAACCTTCCACTCCCAAGATGGTGACATTTCTAACTTTCTTGCACACACAAACTCAAAAACCGACGAATACTTCATCCTTCCACTCCCAAAATGGAGCCATTTCTTAATTCCTTGCGCACACAAACTCAAAAACCGACGAATCTTTCAACCTTCCACTCCCAAGATAGTGCCATTTCTAACTTTCTTGCACACACAAACTTAAAAATCGACGAATCCTGCAACCTTCCACTCCCAAGATGGTGCCATTTCTAACTTTCTTGCACCCACGAACTCAGAAACCGACGAAATCTTCAACCTTCCACTCACAAGATGGTTCCATTTCTAACTTTCTTGCTCCCACGAACTCAGAAACCGACGAAATCTTCAACCTTCCAATCCCAAGATGGTACCGCTTCCAAGTTTCATGCACACAGAAACTCAAAAATCGATGAATCGAACAGCAGACCTATCAGCATGTCCCCTTTCTACATCACACATATACACAAACACACACACACATACAGACTTTCTCGCGAGGATAAGTCCAAATATCCCATGTATGCATCTTTCAATTCACAAGTTGTTGTATCTTCAGACTTTCACACACACACATGAATTCAAAAGATATGGAAACACACAATCTTCAAATTTCTAGGTGGCGCATTTGCCACATTTAACAATAGGATAAGATCGAAAACGACAAAAACGAACAAACTTCAGCTCCCAAGGAGGCGCCTGCCCAACTTTTCCTGACCGGTCATATCCAAATATCGAACACATACGGCATTTCTCATACACATAAGGCCAAATATAGAACACACAGCATTTCTCATACACGTAAGGCTAAATATAGAACTCATACAGCATTTCTCATATGCGTAAGTCCAACTTACACACACACACACACACACCCACACACACACACACACACACACACACACACACACACACACACACACACACACACACACAAGCAAGCAACTTTCCTACTGCAAGGTAATATACAGGCAATATTTTACACACACACACGCACACACACACTCGAACTCTTACAGGTTCTAATTTGCACATATCAATAGGAAAATTATAATATGTATAAGTCAAATGCGGGAAGAACATAGGTGCAAAGTAGCAGGAATTGAACATTGACACAGTCAAAATGGGAAGTATGAGAGATGTGAGAGCGCATAGGAGTTGAGCTTTTCCAAATTTTTCAAACTAAGACACGACATATTACCATTGTACGAGCTCAAGCTTGTAAATTTACTAAGTATGATTTGTAGGAATTGCATGGGGAACAATGTAAGATGCGACGTATTGGGTGGGGAGAGGAGCACATTCTTCAATTTGTGGAAACAAAGGTGGTCATTGACTGCAATATATCAATAATTTTGGAAAAGTTAGGTTTGGCAGAGGCGAATTACATGACTTTTTAGGGTTGAGTGTGCTAAGTTGGCGAAAAATTGGATGGGGGAGGCGTGTGCATTCTTAGGATTTGTGAAAACAAAAGGTGTGACGCACTTGCGGTGAGTCACCAATTTGGTAAAGTTCGATAATAGCGAGCGAAGAATACAAGTTAGGGTTACGAGAGGAGAAGAACATGGCGAGTTAGGTGTAGTGAACACGCGCAGCTTGTCAGAAACTTGTGTTCGACACGGCGAAAACGCTAAGTTCCGAAGTTTTTGCGGCGCAAATTCGCGCGGTGGCGGCACCCTTCGTGCGGTGCGGCGGCGGCGGCGTGGCACCTCGACCATCTCGTGCGACTTCGATCCCTGCGACGTGGTGACGGTGCGACATGCAGTCCCAATCGATCGTGCTTTGACTCATAGAAGCTAAAGACTCATGCGTGTTGCGAGTGAAGGAAATTATTGAAAGAGCTGTGCCGGGGTGCATTCCACTTTACCTTGTACGGGTCAAAGCTTGATCTAATTGGGCTCGCGTGGCGCAGCTGTCGCCTCACCGATTGGAGCCGAGGTCGCCCGAGAGGGTCGAGGTGCCACGCCGCCGCCGCCGCACCGCACGAAGGGTGCCGCCACCGCGCGAATTTGCGCCGCAAAAATTTCGGAACTTAGCGTTTTCGCCGTGTCGAACACAAGTTTCTGACAAGCTGCGCGTGTTCACTACACCTAACTCGCCATGTTCTTCTCCTCTCGTAACCCTAACTTGTATTCTTCGCTCGCTATTATCGAACTTTACCAAATTGGTGACTCACCGCAAGTGCGTCACACCTTTTGTTTTCACAAATCCTAAGAATGCACACTCCTCCCCCATCCAATTTTTCGCCAACTTAGCACACTCAACCCTAAAAAGTCATGTAATTCGCCTCTGCCAAACCTAACTTTTCCAAAATTATTGATATATTGCAGTCAATGACCACCTTTGTTTCCACAAATTGAAGAATGTGCTCCTCTCCCCACCCAATACGTCGCATCTTACATTGTTCCCCATGCAATTCCTACAAATCATACTTAGTAAATTTACAAGCTTGAGCTCGTACAATGGTAATATGTCGTGTCTTAGTTTGAAAAATTTGGAAAAGCTCAACTCCTATGCGCTCTCACATCTCTCATACTTCCCATTTTGACTGTGTCAATGTTCAATTCCTGCTACTTTGCACCTATGTTCTTCCCGCATGTGACTTATACATATTATAATTTTCCTATTGATATGTGCAAATTAGAACCTGTAAGAGTTCGAGTGTGTGTGTGCGTGTGTGTGTGTAAAATATTGCCTGTATATTACCTTGCAGTAGGAAAGTTGCTTGCTTGTGTGTGTGTGTGTGTGTGTGTGTGTGTGTGTGTGTGTGTGTGTGTGTGGGTGTGTGTGTGTGTGTGTAAGTTGGACTTACGCATATGAGAAATGCTGTATGAGTTCTATATTTAGCCTTACGTGTATGAGAAATGCTGTGTGTTCTATATTTGGCCTTATGTGTATGAGAAATGCCGTATGTGTTCGATATTTGGATATGACCGGTCAGGAAAAGTTGGGCAGGCGCCTCCTTGGGAGCTGAAGTTTGTTCGTTTTTGTCGTTTTCGATCTTATCCTATTGTTATATGTGGCAAATGCGCCACCTAGAAATTTGAAGATTGTGTGTTTCCATATCTTTTGAATTCATGTGTGTGTGTGTGAAAGTCTGAAGATACAATAACTTGTGAATTGAAAGATGCATACATGGGATATTTGGACTTATCCTCGCGAGAAAGTCTGTATGTGTGTGTGTGTTTGTGTATATGTGTGATGTAGAAAGGGGACATGCTGATAGGTCTGCTGTTCGATTCATCGATTTTTGAGTTTCTGTGTGCATGAAACTTGGAAGCGGTACCATCTTGGGAGTGGAAGGTTGAAGATTTCGTCGGTTTCTGAGTTCGTGGGAGCAAGAAAGTTAGAAATGGAACCATCTTGTGAGTGGAAGGTTGAAGATTTCGTCGGTTTCTGAGTTCGTGGGTGCAAGAAAGTTAGAAATGGCACCATCTTGGGAGTGGAAGGTTGCAGGATTCGTCGATTTTTAAGTTTGTGTGTGCAAGAAAGTTAGAAATGGCACTATCTTGGGAGTGGAAGGTTGAAAGATTCGTCGGTTTTTGAGTTTGTGTGCGCAAGGAATTAAGAAATGGCTCCATTTTGGGAGTGGAAGGATGAAGTATTCGTCGGTTTTTGAGTTTGTGTGTGCAAGAAAGTTAGAAATGTCACCATCTTGGGAGTGGAAGGTTGAAGCAATCATCTGTTTTTAAGTTTGTATGTGCAAGAATGTTAGAAATGTTACCATCTTAGGACTGGCCGATTGCAGGATTTGTCGGATTTTAAGTTTGTGTGTGCAAGGATGTAAGAAATGGCACCACCCGGGGAATGGAAGGTTGTAGGATTCTTGGGTTTTTGAGTTTGTGTGTGCAAGGAAGTAAGAAATGTTGCCATCTTGCGAAAGGAAGGTTGCTGGATTCGTCGGTTTTTGAATTTGTGTGTGCAAGGCAGTAAGAAATGTCATCATTTTGGGCATGGAAGGTTGAAATATTCGTCGGTTTTTGAGATTGTGTGTGCAAGGAAGTAAGAAATGGTACCATATATTGAATGGAAGGTTGCTAGATTCGTCGGTTTTTGAGTTTGTGTGTGCAAGGAAGTAAGAAATGGTATCATATTGGGAATGGAAGGTTGCTAGATTCGTTGGTTTTTGAGTTTGTGTGTACAAGGAAGTAAGAAATGGCTCCATATGGGGAATGGAAGGTTGAAGTATTCGTCGGTTTTTGAGATTGTGTGTGCAAGGAAGTAAGAAATGAAACCATCTTGGGAATGGAAGGTTGCTAGATTGTTGGTTTTTGAGTTTGTGTGTGCAAGGAAGTAAGAAATGGCTCCATATGGGGAATGGAAGGTTGAAGTATTCGTCGGTTTTTGAGATTGTGTGTGCAAGGAAGTAAGAAATGGTACCATATTGGGAGTGGAAGGTTGCTAGATTCGTCGGTTTTTGAGTCTGTGTGTGCAAGGAAGTAAGAAATGGTATCATATTGGGAATGGAAGGTTGCTAGATTCGTTGGTTTTTGAGTTTGTGTGTGCAAGGAAGTAAGAAATGGTACCATATTGGGAATGGAAGGTTGCTAGATTCGTCGGTTTTTGAGTCTGTGTGTGCAAGGAAGTAAGAAATGGTATCATATTGGGAATGGAAGGTTGCTAGATTCGTTGGTTTTTGAGTTTGTGTGTGCAAGGAAGTAAGAAATGGCTCCATATGGGGAATGGAAGGTTGAAGTATTCGTCGGTTTTTGAGATTGTGTGTGCAAGGAAGTAAGAAATGACACCATCTTGGGAATGGAAGGTTGCTAGATTGTTGGTTTTTGAGTTTGTGTGTGCAAGGAAGTAAGAAATGGTTCCATATGGGGAATGGAAGGTTGAAGTATTCGTCGGTTTTCAGTTTGTACTTGCTTGAAATGTAAGAAATATAGAAGAAAATGGCGCTTGTCCGCTATAGTTTGCTTAGTATTGTGGGAAATGCCGAATATTTGTTATAATTTTGATTTGTGATTAATTTAAATGTAGATATTGTGATTATATACATATTTTCGAATAAAATACCGAATATTGTGTATATTTTTGTTGCATATTCAGGAATTCTCATATTTTGATTGGATTGTGGCTAGGGTTTAGCGTCTGTTAGATGCTTAAATTTTATGCACGTAAGTCAAATTTGAGCATTTGGAGGGACGGTGTGGAGGTTTGAAGGGTGAGGTGGAAGGTATGTAGAGTTTCTCGCCTCCTAATTGGTTGCTCTCTAGGTTTCTCGCACCCTGATTGGCCAGCCCTTGTGTGTAAAATGAATAATTGTGAGTGGGAGGGGTGGAATGGAGGGTTGGATGGTGAGGTGGATGGATGTTGAGGGTGAGAGATGTGTCGCCTAGCGTTTCTAGCCTCCTAATTGTTCGTTCACTAGGTTTCTCGCTTGCCGATTGGCCAGCTCTTGTGTGTAAAATGAATATTTGTGAGTGGGGAGGGGTGGATTGGAGGGTTGGAGGGTGCGGTGGAGGGTGTGGAGGGTGAGAGATGCGATGCTTAGGGTTTCTAAAGTCCTGATTGGGCATTTGCTAGGGTTCGCAGTTCGTTGCATGGTTGATTCTTATGCATACACTACAAATTTTGTCTGTGTGGAGGGGTGGAATGGAGGGTTGGAGGGTGAGGGTTAGTGCTGCATAAAGATAGAGTATAGGAGGTGTCATTTAGGGTTGGAGTGGGCCTTGCGCGGCTAAGTAGGGTTCAGTTTAAGAGTGAGGAATAGAAATTTGAATGATTGGTGGGGAGGGTGCCGAGAAGTGGAAGCCAGTGCAGCTCCCATAATGCCCTGCGGCGCTTCCGATGCGTCATTACGGGTCGGAGTGGGACTTGCGCTGCTAATTAGGGTTCGATAATTGATATAATTAATAAATTCTAATTATTATTAATTAATATAATATAATTGTTATGACCTAATTAATTTGGCTAATTAGCGTGACCCAATTAATATGACCTACTTAATATGCTCTAATTAATATGGTCTAATTAATGTGACCTAATTAGAATGACCTTGACCTTGGCCATAGTCTTGACCTTGACCCTGGTCACGTGCTGGCCCAGAACCCCCAGTCCCCTAACTACTCTTGCAGTTGCATCAATTGGTGTATGTTGCTGAGCTTTTCCACTATGTACAGTTGACAGATATACAGCCCTTTAGACCTTTAGGAACTAACTTGTAATAAATCCGTTTTCGGCACCTTTACATAATCATAAAAGGTCAAACACATACCGGTACGCACTGTAGTGTTTTGTCGATGTGTAACCAAATACAGCTGGCAGAATTTCTACTATCATTCTTGTGCGACCAATTCAGCATGTGCTAAATCTTGCAGTGTGCACACGTAGCTGTTTACCTAAATTTCTCAGTGCCACAAAGAAGCGGCTTCAAGATGATCAGCTCATTTTTTATCCAGGAGCGCTATATAAAATCAGGTCCACTGGAACCTTGGCCAGGTCAGGATCTGAGGAGTAGAGAGGGGTGCTCAAGTAGGAGTGGAGTTAGAGAGCATGACAACACAGTATTATCTATAGGGGAATTGTTGCCGATGGTGATATAAGCTTGAAAAGTTTCGTTTTTTAAGTCTGCTGTGAAATTCTGCAGCAGAGTCGATAAATGATTGCTGAAATTGACAGGCAAGAGAGCGGATGAACAAATCGACTGAGTATAATGATTGTTTTTAGAAATGCTATGACATATTGGATAAATTGTCCAAAAATTTTATAATAATGTGTCCAAAAGGTTATAATGGATTTTGTCCAAAAATGTTAAAATGGATTTGTTGAAAAATGTTATATTGAGTTTGTCCAAAAATGTTATAATGGATTTGTCCAAAAGTGTTATAATGGATTTGTCCAAAAGTGTTATAATGGATTTGTCCAAAAATGTTATGATGAATTTGTACAAAAATGTTATAATGAATTTGTCCAAAAATGTTATAATGGATTTGTCCAAAAGTGTTAAAATGGATTTGTCCAAAAATGTTATAATGAATTTGTCCAAAAATGTTATAATGAATTTGTCCAAAAATGTTATACTGGATTTTGTTCAAAACTGTTAAAATGGATTTGTCCAAAAATGTTATAATGGATTTGTCCAAAAGTGTTAAAATGGATTTGTCCAAAATTGTTATAATGAATTTGTCCAAAAATGTTATAATGGATTTGTCCAAAGATATTATAATGGATTTGTTCAAAAATGTTATAATAGATTTGTCAAAAAATGTTATAATGGATTTGCCTCAAAGCACATTTTCAAAGAACAGCAGTTTGTTGTGATCCTATGCATGTGGTGTTTCTACTTTTTGCATAGATACTGTGTCTAATGCAATTGTTTCTGCAATATCATACCTGTACTTTGCTACATGCTTTTCTTTGATGGTTTCTAGATAGAATTTTCCTGTTGGTCCTCAGGGTTCATTGTTGAAATTTTTGACTTGAGTTCACCTCTGCCTCAAAGCCATCTAGACTTGATGATAACATTGCACAATCTAGTTTATTCTTTGCAGGGCATAATGGGTTTGGATTTGACATTTACTTGTTTTTAATGTTGATTGATTAATTTTTATGATGCTTTGCAACATACAACACGATTTACAACAACATGATTTACAACAACATGATTTACAACAACATGATTTACAACAACATGATTTACAGCAACATGATTTGCAACAACATGATTTACAGCAACATGATTTACAACAACATGATTTACAACAACATGATTTACAACAACATGATTTACAACAACATGATTTACAGCAACATGATTTGCAACAACATGATTTACAGCAACATGATTTACAACAACATGATTTACAACAGCCAGCAACATAGTTGGAGTCGCTTGCAAGAAATTGGAAGACTAATGGATATCAGAATCAGTTTTGGAACACATGGACATCCGCCAAAATTTTCATCTGCCAAAATTTCTGACGACCTTTTCCTTAACCATTTTGTCGAAATCTCATGGATGTATTTCATTTTTTAGGGGGGCTTAGCCCACGGGTGGCCTTTTTTAGGGGAGACTCTCTGGCGCCGCTACTGCTCCGTTCACTACTCATCTCAAATTCTCAAATCGAGCAATATCAGACACTGCACCACACCTCTGGATTGATCTCCTTCCTGAATTCCATTTTTTGCCGTTCTTCATCCATCCTTGCTGGTCACCCACTATCACCTTCCTCAGGCTTCTCTATCCATCACTCCTTCGGCTTTCCATTCAAAACTAAAGTCTCACCTCTTTAGAAACTCTTACCCCGGTTCACCTGATCTTCCACCTTCTAGTGCTCAACCTAAACACCACCCACTCTAATGTCTACTCTGTCATTTCTGATCCTTTGGTAAAAAACTACAGCCTCCTGATTACTCTCTTGGACAACTTTTCTGACTAGACATAGCGCTCGTGAATAAGCTGGTGCCCTGCATATATGGCTTTCGAGTGGTGCTTTAGAAATTTAGAGATTATGATTACGAATACACTAAGACTAAGAGAAGCAATAGATTTGATATTTATAAATAGATGAATGGGATTATTTATTCATTTATCCATGCCATCACCGCCATATTGCTGGCATCAGGATATGTTTATAACGTCATAATACATTTTGTGTAATTGGATTTTAGCTAAAAACTGCCTGAAATGCAGCTTGTACTATAGAGTGGCAGCGTACTAAAAAAATTGCCTTTAGTCGACTTTTAGGTCTGTAACACATGACCTTATGTCACGAAAGTTGCACATGGCCTGTGGATGATAATATATATTTATTGCAAGAGGCATGCCACACACAGCTGACCTCGCCAGACTCACAGGCAACAGAATGTATTCTATGGACAGCCTTCGGTTCCTAAACAAACTTATCTGACAGAGTGATTGATTTTTGCGGAAGTAGGTTTGCAACGGTAACCGGCTTGAGCCTTGAGCAGTGGTCTGGCTAAAGGCAGTACTTCCGTAGACTGGCAGATAAAATAAATACATTGTTGCTTACTTTAACAAGTGCTATAGGTTTATCTAATCAGTCTTCTGCGTTTCTTTACCTGTGCTGGCACCAGCTGGAGATTAGACATCTCTCAGGACTCCTTTCCAGACAAAGGCTTCCAGTCTGCCATGGAAGGCTGCTCATGGGTGGTGGAATATTTATTACAAGAGGTACTGGAAGAGGCAACTGGAAATTGGCCTCGATTTGTCAAGTGTTGTTTTGCTTGTTCTATGCTATCAACGTTGCAGGCATGGTAGTTTACCGAAATATTAGGTACTAGATCTGCTCTCTTTCTAGGTAATTAGTTATTTGAAGTACACAGTAAACTGATCTTAATCTGGGACGTGTTCAGATGCAAATTCTCCACTGCCGGAGTGCCAGTGAATTATTTGAGGGCAATATTTGCAGACTGGCCAATTTCAACTGATCAACTAGAGATGCTAAGCCGCTCATTGTTATTCACACATCCTGACTATGAATTATATTGCTGGCAGTTCTTTATGACCTGAAGTCTTATAAATATGGATATATACATAATTTTTTTTATTATATAAATTGGCACAGCCGATATATATATATATATATATATATATATATATAAATATGTATATATATATATGTATAATTTTTTATCTGCGTTATGTGACTTGTGTGTGTATTTAGCTGGTCAGAATTAACGACTTGTAGTTAATTAAATGATTCGAGAAACATGATTCCAGATAAATTGACATGCATGATTGCATTATTATTAGTTACCGGGTAATAAAAGCGCTGTCAAGACAGGGGAGTGCAGTTTTCATTGCTTGGTGGAAGCTGCAATGGCTGTGAAACTGTCGTACACAGCTACTGTGGATGACATCCTAAGACGTGCAGCCTTCACCAACAAATGTGACTGCTAGTGGCATAACATGCAAATTGACAACTGACACGAAAGTCATATTTCTTGGTCAGTGCTTAAATTGTTGGAAGGTTGGAAATGGTTATGACCACTTATCATCAAAATGGTGATGTAACAAATG
Source organism: Lumbricus terrestris (assembly GCA_949752735.1). Lineage (NCBI taxonomy): Eukaryota > Metazoa > Annelida > Clitellata > Crassiclitellata > Lumbricidae > Lumbricus > Lumbricus terrestris. Next base: position 17,178,022 of record OX457039.1, on the reverse strand, counting down.
GCCGAGAAAGACGAAGAAATTCAGTTGTTAGGCAACCTGTTGTACTCTGATGTATTGTGGAAGTTCAGAAGGAGCCCTTGACAGTAGTAATGATGAGTGATGCGCTAAACGTACTGTAGGCACTGAAATAGTTTATTTTCCTAGAATGTAATGTCATTTAATATTTTTTCTCAGAAAGGGAAGCATTTTGCTTCTTGAAGGCATCTTGATGTCTTATTGACAACAACATAAGCAGCATGAGCATACCCCAAGCTGAAGAACTGAACTTGCTAAGTATCATACGCCACCAATTTCTTGCTTAAAGCAATTATGGATCTGGCACTGCAGGCGGTAACAATGCCTGCCTGAACTATCTGTTACAGACACATCAACAGTAGTTAAGGTGTTTTGGGTGAGCAGTGGGAACGCCGAATGGGTGAGCAGTGGGAACGCCAAATGGATGAGCAGTGGGAACGCCGAAGGAGAGTTTCATTGTATTTCCAGGGTTCCTTGCTGAGTGAGCAGTGGGATACGCAGGCAAAGAATTTAGAGAGCAGTGGGAACTCCCACACGTGGGAACCCACTTTAAACCATGCACATTGTCTGGTTTTGCAGAGTTATTTGTGATAGGAGACAATTTTACCTGTCATGTCCTTCATGAGCCATATAAACTATCACATTCATGCTTCTTTGCATTTAGTCCCCCAACACTTTAGCAAGTGTTGGCTAAAGTGACTGGGGAGCCAATGCAGCTCATCATTAAGGTATTAATTCTCTAAAGTGTGTATAGTGTTGTATCATTTGCTCACAGTTGAAGCTTTTTAGCTGCATGCAAGAAATTGTTGGCTGCTGCGTAAGAAGTTGCTTGGATGAAGAACATTGTTTATAGCCACTCAAGCAATGTTTTTTTTCAGTTCTTGCATAGCTATCATCACTGCAATGTTTTTTCTGGAGGAACAGCAGTGCCAGGAATGTGATTGTTGGCATGTTGTTGGCATGTTGGATATAATGCTTACTACACTACCAAATTGTCACTATTTTTAGTTAGAAGCGTGAACTTCTAACAGAGATTTGACACCTTTAATTGTATGTATTTGTTGGTTGAACAATGTAATGGCTTCAATGCTAGGATCTGTACTTAAAGTGTAAAAAAGAAGCGCCTGAATGTGTGTGCTGGCGAAATAAGTGGCAGGTCGGCGTTTAGATTTGAAAATAAGTGCATGAACATCGTCCATAACCATCCAGCCACACTTTAAGCCCTTGCTAGGATGGTGGTTGAACTAACTCAGAATTAGACAATGACGGTCCTCTTGCAGAATGCGGACCTATTGCTGGACAGAGTACCAAAGCTAATGGCCTACCCATAATGGACTGTGGTAATGCTAATGTACTTAACCAGATTTTGATAAGTCTACTTAGTAAGTGCTGTGCATATATACGGGTCAATGTGAGGATGCGGCTATCTTGTTAGCCTTCGATGGCAAGGACTCAGGAAAGCACTTAAAGGGAAGTAGACGGATAAAAGAGTTAGCAAAATATTTTCTTTCTACTCTAAGGTTCTGATTTTTGTTGTTGAGGTGTATAGTGTTTCTGCAAAATGACATTTTTTCTAAGCAAAGTAAGTAAGCGACCTATCAATTATGCAAGTGATGTGCTCACATTAAGCAAAATAGACTGTTGTAGTCATATAATGTACATATAATGTACATACAATTGTACATATAATATTATATATAATATATATATATAATATATTTACATATATATATCGGCTGTGCCAATTTATATACCGTATTTTCGCGAATATAACACGCGGGTTATACAAAGTTTTACAAACCACGCACCCTACCCGCGTGGTATACTCGGGGGCGTCTTATACAAATTGTTTTTTACACAGCCAAATTTGGAACCAGATTATTTTCAGGTCATGGTCAAAAACTGCTGTAAAAAGGTTTTACTTACAATACGGAAGCATGGACGTCGACGAAACGATAGGGCGTAAAGTCCGACGTCAGTAAAAATATTCGTTTATCATCATTATCATAAAATGTCAGAGCCGCAAAAAATCACAATTGAAAAAGAAATAATATTATTTGACCTTAAATATAAAAGTCAAATATTACTGTACATAAATTTCAATTGTCTGTCGTTTTCAATTTTGAATAAACGAACGAACACACGATATTCTGTATTATCGCTCGCACAGCGCTGGGTATGGAGTTCAGGAAATTAGAGCTTTTAATTGCTATAGCGCATAATTTTGCGATTTCAAACAGTCTAGTTAATCGTCCTTTTCAGTGTCATCCGCTGTCTCTTCCACATTAAAAATATAAATATTATCCACGGCATCAAAAATGAAGTACAATTTTACCAGAATGGCTTGCCAGTTACCAAATACTTCCATCTCATTTTCTTTGCAGTGACCGCGAATGCGGTGAAAGCCATGTGTACACCCATGTAAAAGTCAGAATTTCCTGGCTAAACCCACTTTATTTTCGTCAATTGATATATCAAACATTTATTAATCGCTAGATTTATCGAAATTGACTTCATTTTAAGCTAATTCTTCAAGGAAATGGCGAGTTTATAGGGGAATCTATTCCTCCGCAAGGGCCGCCATCTTGGATGTTTTGAATTTGCGAGCGTTAAAGTAACGCGCGTACATTCCCACTTCAAATATATCTTCCACTTATATATACGCTTAATTATATAATCTTGGCCTAAAGACATAAAGTTTCAAAAAATATTACATTTCATGGCCAAGAAAAGTCGTTATAAGAGATCGCCAATACTACGTTTAAGTGCAGAACATACGATCGTCATTACCACATGGCAAAATAGGTTACACCACACGCTCGTTATTTAAGGTTATATGGAAGTGGGGTTGATTAAATAAATTCTGACTTCAACATAACTTGTATTGTCGAAAAATGCTACAATGGGCGCATCGCTAAATTCGCTAAAAATACTTTTAACAAGATCGCTTTGCTTGATGAAACCGGCTTATGTCAAAGTCTTTCTATCAAATTATTCACTCCATCAATGCTATAATCTTTAAACGACGAATACCTTACCTTGTGAAGACCTTACCAGTGCCAGCAAAGAACCGGAAACAAGGTAATTCGCGCTTACAGTAAATCGTTATATTTATATAGTAAACTTTATTGAAATGTTCATTTTAGCAGGAACCTTCCCTTTTCTTTAAAAAAAGATTTTCATCAAACGGATTATTTTAATTTGCGTTTAACTGAACTAGTTATGATTATACACACAAGTCACATTAACGTTAGCGTACATGTTCCGAGTACTCACATGTAGCTTGACACACGGAAATGGGTGCGTCTTATAGTCGCGTGCGTGTTATATAACTCAATTTTTACTGAAATCGCAAAAAGTAGCGGGTTATATTCGGGTGCGTGTTATACCCGTGTGCGTGTTATATTCGCGAAAATACGGTATATATATAAATGTTACTATATATTTGGATAATTATAATGAAAATCTATTCGCAGCTACTACGAGTGCCAATGCCACTCGCTTCAACTGTGGGAAGAATGTCAAGTACATTGGTGGCTGATGATGCAGTATTCGAAATGTATAGTATTGTTTGTATGTGCACTTGTTATAGCGCCCCTTCAAGCTCTCTCTACTCAGAGGCGCTCCCGAATACAGAGCGGACACTGCATCGGAGTTTCACGCCGAAGCGCTGAGCAATTGTGAGTGAAGAACTTGCCCAAGGTCCTTACGCGGCGAGGTGGATTCGAACCTCGAACCTTCCGGCTTCAAGGCAACGACGCCACCACTACACCACCGCGGCCCACAATAGTAGTGCCTGATAAAAACACATCCACGGTTTTCATGGCAACAGATGCTCTGTTGGCGGATCTTTATGGTTCCATTTCTGAAGGCTTACAGGGAAAGTACTTGGAAATTCAGATCCATTTGTTTTTGGTCAACAGTGCCAGCCATATGGCGGCTGTAGTGTATAGGGTGCCCACACATAGGGGCAAGTTGGGCACTTCCCATGGAAAATTTACATCAATTCTTTAACTACTAATTTTTGTTTTTTTTGACAAATTTTACTGCTCTACAAGAAAACTGAGAAATATACATTTAGAAACCCATCCTACACACATTTTCGTTTTAAGTTCTTGCTAAAAAGGGAAACAGTGACCATTGTGTTTTGCCAATCCTGCAAAAATGTCCACGGGCACCCATGGGTTGCTGCATGCTGAGATGCTTGTAGGGTTACTGATGCTTTCAAAATTATCGAAATGGAGTAAATTTCGTGCATTGTTGACTTGACAAACATCGCAGAAGTGGACTTGGTTTCAACACGTGCACACAAATAGATGAGACATTTGCAAGCAAACAGCTTAAAATCCAATAAAACTGCACATTCTTTCCTAACGAAGTTTTGCGGCAGCCGGATGTTCTGCTTTAGAATAGCCTGTGATCAGTAATAGTCTTCCTATTGATCTCTACTTTGTACTAGCTACGATGTGATTTACTGGGGAGTTTTTCTTTTTCATGCTGAATACGGCTTTGTTTCTCACTGCCTCTTGATCAGAGCCCTGCGCCGGCCGCGCCGCGCCGCGCCGCGCCGCCGCCGCCGACACTTTGGGGGCGCCGCCGCCGCCGATTTTTTTGAGTCGGCGCGCCGACGCCGCCGCCGCCGAAAATTTGTCGGCGCGCCGCCGATGCCACGTGGATTCGGTTATTTCTTTTCGTTGCATTTTCATCTGTTGCATAAAAAATTGCTGCGTCAATGAAAATAGAATCTTTCTCTTATATACTTTGATTTTTCCTGGCAACACCGTTTTTGAATTAATGCTATGAAACCTATGATGCTACCTATTTGTTTGGACTTTTCGAACGGTGCGCTTAGCGTTTAAAATTTGGAGGATTTTGTGATTTGATTTGAATTATGGCATCAACAAAGGTAAAAAGAACTCCATGTATGCGTAAGTGAATGCTATGCCGTGTGTGCGTTAATTCCTGATAGTCCGCTAGGATGGAACAGAACCGTCTGCTCTCTATTATCAGGATACACGTTACTATTATGTTGCAAAGAGGTGGCGCTCTGCAATTTTATGCAGGCGATTGGTCGTGTCTAAACTCCTACGCTGTGCGTGACCTATGTGAAATTGGTGATTAATTAAGCTTTCGGACATTTATAGGCTTGTCTATATGCACAGTGGAGTAATGTTAGGCAATTGGACAATAGATCCTATTTTGTCAACAACTTGAGCAACGTCTCATAAATGAGATCAGATTAGGAAAATAAAAACATTTTCCGCACAAAACAAGTGTAACTTAGGGTGACTTGGCCTGCTTAGATGGAAAGACTTGTTCATAGCAATTTTTGGATTTAAAGAAGATGCTAAGAGTTTCGCTTGGAAGTCGTTCGGATTATTAGTCGAGAATCAAAAGGGTGGTGAATTCTGATCAAGTTTACTACTCAGTGTGCGTTGACAATGTAAAATTTAAAAAAACTGCACGAAGCCTCTTCTGTTGATAAGATTGCATGATAACTCCCACTTTGTGGCAAATAAATATCTCTACGCAAACACAGTACGTATATATGTATGCGTGTATGTATGTATGTATGTATGTATGTATGTATGTATGTATGTATGTATGTATGAATGTATGTATGTATGTATGTATGTATGTATGTATGTATGTATGTATGTATGCATGTATGCATGTATGCATATAATCTATGTATGTATTTATGCATGTCTGTGTGTATGTATGTATGCATGATTGCATGCATGCAGATATACAATTTCAGCAGGTCGCGTCAAGAAAAATGGGCCTCTGTAATTTCTGACGGGTCATAAGGCAGGTCAAGAGTAAAATAGGCAGGTAGCGCAAACAGTCCTTTAAGTGTTATTAGTAGGCTACGTAAGCTGGCGGCCTGAATTTGAAAACGTTGTCATGTGTTTTTCTTAATCAAGCCTTTGCAGAGTTTTGTAATTGAACGTTAATTCAGGGAATAGGCCTAATTGTTTCTAATCAATGCTGACTAAAGACAAGATAATTGCCAAAATAATGGCTGAACGCGCTTATCTTGATAATATAGGGTTCTTGTGTAACAACATTCAAAATAATTATGCGACGCTGGAGCACTAATTCCACGACGCCGCGCCGCGCCGCCGACGCCGCCGATTTTTGTATGTCGGCGCGCCGCCGCCGCCGACCAAAAATGACCGGCGCGCCGCCGCCGACACTCTCATGTCGGCGCAGGGCTCTGCTCTTGATATAATGCTTCTGAGGAGTACTGTATGAATGGTCTGACAAGTTCGGTGAATTTAATGCATATGTTCACATGATCCTGGTTTACTTTTTGCATTCTTTCACGTCTTTCATAGTAGTTCAGCGTACAGCAGGAAGTTCTTGGCCAGGTGATTTCTGTTAGTCATTCATTAGATCTTCGTTACCTTGCGGGTTGATGTCTGCTAATAAATCCTCTTTTATCTTGCAGCCTGACAAATGGCAGAGCAGAAGTATCAGTGGATCGAAGCGGTCGGACGGAAGTTTCTCTGATAGTTCTAACAGTTTCGTCAGACAGGTCTCTCTTCCGTTTGTATTTTTCAGTAGGATATTTTTATGCAATAATAATAAGCAGTCTTTCTAGATTCGTAAAGCTCAAGGTCTTGCTGCATTGCCGTGTCATCAGCACATGCTAAATTGTTCTCTATCTATCAATCAATCACTCAATCAATCAATCAATCACTTATGAACATAACACAAACAAACAAATGTTGCATGCATAATGAGCCCCAAACATTTTTTCAGAATTATTGAAGAACAAAGAAAAATTTGACAGCAACAAGTTACGTTTGCACAATTTTTTGCTGTTTCCCAGAAGATTCAGTCTTGCATTAACGAATAAGCTCTGAAATCGTTGAGAAATTGAAATGAATATCAAATCTTTTGTCTAAAATGCTGGCTTAAACGGCAATTTATCGAAAATGGTACAATTTCTTGGAAATTTTGTTCTAAGTTCAAAAGCACTGAGAGTTTATTCAGAAATTTATGTCACAGATAGGAAAGTTGTCTTGAAACAACAGCTGTTCGAAACAAATTCTGTGTCGACTTTGATATGATGTTTGGTATCCTAGTTAATTGCAGCCAATGTATTTATTTTTTGGGAATTCTTGGCACATAGTGTCAGTCGGTTTATCTGCAAGTTCACTGGAATTGCAGAGCTGAATGGACCTTTGGGTACAGTAGTGGCTGCACTAGAAACATAATTAGGGTTCTGCTATCATTGTTGTGCTAATGGAAGTATGCAAAGCGGAGGGATATTACTGTTGGGTGTGACCTGTTGTGATAGGCACCGAGTATAAAGAGTCAGAGGCTGCTGCTCAGTGGTCTGACTGTAATGGTTTAGTTTGTAACATTCGGCCAAAGGTTCATCTAGTCTTCTCGATAAACAGTGAATAACTAGCGGCCATTATGGGACGCTGCCAGCTGGTTGACCAGCAGCGTCGTGCTGAGTGACCACTGACTGACTGACTGACTGACCGAACCAGTGATCATGTGATTACCACAATTATTGATCTGTATGAGTGTATGGTGAGGTCGATTCCTTACAATATAGACGTGTTTTGTGGGTGTCTTCAAGGCCGTAGCTAGGGGGGTGTTTTGGGTGTTTGAACACCCCCGAAATGGAAAATGTGAAAAAGAATATAATGCATTTACGAGCACAAAATGTAAAAACCATGAAATAAAACCATGAAAACACCCCCCGAAATATGCCAGATGACTAAAAAAAGGTCATCTATTTTTTAGGAAGGGAAATTGGTGAGTGAAACACCCCCCAAAATCAAATCCTGGCTAAGGCCTTGGGTGTCTTCCCTTCTCTTTTGAAGCGATCCACCTTGAGTCTGATGGATTATTTTACTGCCATGGATGCGTTTTTTCTTTGCACCGTTTCAGCCATTGATGATTGGCGGCTGAATAATAATTTAATAATTTTTCGTTTATTCAACAATCTGCGGTTGACAGAACACAACCGGTTACAGTGTACAATTATACAGAATACACAAATCTTAACTATTCTATAACAGAACAGACAGCCTGCAATACATGGCACTAATAGCATCACACAAAGCACGTCCGCCCTGTGCGGGGTGTGAACTCGTTACCTCTTGCTCTCTATGCCAGCGTGTTATCCATTGTGCTACTGGGCCCCACCCTCATGAAGTTGAGATACTGAACATGGGTTGTTGTTGTGGTTGGTCATTGGTCAAGATAGCTGGATGAGATAGAAAATAGTATTGCGTTAGCTTATGTATCAAGGAAAATAATCACCGATAGATTACATTGACTCTGTATGATCTTCCTGATGAATTCCTTAAATTCCCTTTTCCTCCACCATATCTTGCTGCTCTGCTCACCCACAGCCATCTCCTCCAGCTTTCACTCCTCAGGCATTCCACTCCCGATTAAAGTCCTCAAGAGTCCTTACGATGATTCCATCCACTTCTCTGCATTCCAGTCTCTACCTCCCTCTCTGTTACTACTCCTCGGGCATACAGACTTTGTTCTTAGTTGAAGTATCTGGACAATACCTCTGACACATGGCAGCACTGCTACTGTGTGCTTAGCTTTTGAGCAACGCTCTTTTCCGATAGATTTGGAGTTTTATTATTGCGAAGTATTGCAGTTTCTGATTTACCATATTGCATTGCTGCACTGGTGCTGGAACGGTTTGAGAGTGGAAAAGATTTGATTCAATCAATCAATCAATCAATCAATCAATTATGCTGTAAAGGTTTGAGAAGAGAAAGGATTTGATTCAATCAATCAATCAGTCAGTCAATCGTGCTGGAAAGGTTTGTGAATAGAAAAGATTTGATTGAATCAATCAATAAATCAATCGATCAATCAACCAGTCAATCTCTATTGAAGTCGTTTTAGCCTTTGCAAAACTGCAATGAATTCAGCATGTGATTTAATAACTGGCCACAATGGCAGCAATCAAGAAGGGATCAAGATCCAACATGGCAGGGACACCTAAACTAACGTTAGCTATCTGTCCATTGTAGAACTTTGAACAATGACATCATTGTTATTGCTTAACTGACAGAATTGATCAGCTACATTCGAAATTGGGAAACCTTAACGAAGCAAATCTTTAACTAAAATAAAAATCAAAAATCAAAATTTATTAGTATCGATTCAATATATATACATTCCACTGTTCACAATGCACATTTAGAGTAGCAGATGCAAAAACATATTAATAGATCAATTTAAATATGCACGAGTAAGTAGAGTAGTAGAGAGTTAAGTTGAATCGACTCGTGAGGAGAAGAAGCTAAAGCTTATCTAGTCATCCCCAACATGTTAAGACTAAGTAAGGAAACAGAGGTAAAATCAAGAATCGACGCCGTGGCTAGGGTTTAGTTATAGCTTAGTTAACTAAACATATTAATATTGAGTTTGCATGTAAGGTGAGAGTTTGTCTGTATACAAGCACTGTCTCCCCATGAATTGCCTCCTCTGAAAATAAATAACTGCTCGAATAAATTATCAAAGAGCTTCTTGCCATTGTCTGTTTTACAAATTCATTCATTCATTCATTCATTTCGAAAAGTTATATAGTGCCTCTTCAAGAAACCTACTCAGAGGCGCTCCCAGCCCAGCCAAAGCTAAAAAGCTAGGATTTGAGAGACTTAAAAAATGCAGGGAAATTTAGTCTAGGCATAAGTCCCAAGGTTAGTAGGAGGCCATTCCAGATAGCGGGATCCACAACAGAAAAGGCTCGGCACTGTTTGATAGAAGTGTGAGCTCGAGTAACCAAAAGCTCCCCATTGTAGCATAGCGAAGAGTTTGACGGGCTGCAAGGTCGGAGACAGGTTGACAGAGGTTAGACAGGTATGATGGAGCACAATAATTAAGAAGGCATCGCCAAACAAGTGCAGCAACTTGGTAGGAGATGCGCTGTGAAACAGGGAGCCAGTGAAGAACGTCACGCATATAAGCAGAGATGGAGGCATATTTAAGAATGCGGCCAATGAGGCGAGCAGCCGAACGAAGAACTCGTTCAAGGCGCCCAATTAGTTCAAGTGGCAGACCTACAAGTACGGAACGGCAGTGATCAATTCTACTGGTGACAAAGGCATGCACAAGAGTCATAGTAGCACTATGAGAGAGGGATCTTGAGACAACTCGGAGTTGACGAAGCTGGTAGTAGCAACTACGAGTGACCAAATTGATATGCTTTGAGAAATTGAGCTCTTGATACAAAGTAATTCCAAGGTCTCGCACTGTGAGAGAGAACGAGCTATCAGGGAAAGTTGCTGCTATTAAGTGCAGGTCAATGGATGCCAATTGCCTGCGAGTACCAAACCAGATGAACTGAGTTTTAGATGGATTTGGTAGCAAACGATTAGATGCCATCCATGATGAGAGAGCATCAATGGCATTGGACATTAGAGACACAGTGGACAATGCATCAGCGGCAAAGCAGTGAGCATAAACCTGCATGTCGTCAGCATAGAGTTGGTGCATGAAGCCACATGTAGAAAACAAGGAACTAATACCAGCTGTGTAGAGAACGTACAGTAAAAAGGGCCAAACACTGAACCCTGCGGAACACCAAAAGGGGCTGGGACCCAACATGACCTATAGGCACCCAAAACCACACAGTTAGTGCACCCAGATAAAAAAGAGCGAAGCCATTCTAAAGGAGCACCAGTCAAGCCAAAGGAAATAGAGAGACGTTGGAGCAAGATAGAGTGGTCAACTGCATCAAAAGCGGCACTAACATCAAACAGAGCTAAAAGAGTGACCTGACCACGGTCTATGGCGCCATAGAAATCAGATAATAGATGGGCCTAAAAAGTTTCGGTAGAGTGATTAATTATTAAATGGTAGAATGATTAATGGTATCAATTGGTTTTTTGTTTATGATCATTCAAATGGACTCTTATGAAACCCTGCATCAGTGCTGGATGAACTGAAGGTGTAGGTCTTAAAGACTAGAGTTATGTTTTAAAAACAGATTGTTAAAGATGTGTATCAAATGAAATGAAATGAAATTCCCGGCTCAGACGACACCCGCCTTAGTAGCTGTTCCACCCCCTCCCCGACCCTATAATAACTCGACCCGGACCACCATTGACTACTCTTATGGACAACCCTTTCGACTCAACGCAGCGCTCGTGAATAAGCTGGTGACTCACGCTTGGCTTTCGAGTAGCGCTTTAGAAATTTGTAGATTACGATTACGAAACAGATACAGTGGAAATCAATTCACTGAACAATGACCACAATGATCAATGTGTAACAATACATTACATTTAAATTTAAAATTTGTGTATACAATCATTAAGAGTTTAGTCAATTTGTATGATCAATTGTTTATGTTGATGCAAGTTAATAGTAAGAAAAAATTAATCGATTCATGGGGAGGCTTATTTAGTCATCCTCACTGCGATAAGAACAGAGTGAGTAAGCATACTGCGAGATACTATCGGTTCTAATGGCATAATGTAAACCATGATCGTGGCAGTAGTATAAGCATCAGCTTTTGAGTAAGTGCATTTTCGAAGCAGGACGTTTTGGCGCCGGACGTTTTGGCACCGCTGTTTCTGGACGAAAACAAATGTTTGCCTAAATGGAAGTTGGATTGATAAAACTAATTCTTGGCATAAGTGGAGGCTGGATTTATGGAAATAACTGTTCCTATCAAATGGAAGCTGGATGAAACTGAGTCTTTGCTTCAATAGAAGCTGGATGTATGGAGTTCTTTTCAGCTTAAATAGAAGCGGGTTTAATGGAAAAAATTCACCTATAAATGGAAGCTGGATAGGCCTATGATTAAAAACTTCTTGGTTAAATAGAAGTTGGTTGGATGAACTTTATTTTACCTTAAATAGAAGTGGGATTTCATTATTTATTGAGGGGGAATGCAAATTATATCCTCTGCTAAAATAAATTGCCAAAAAATTATTTGTAATTAAAAAACAACTTTTAAAAACTGAGTGTGTGCTCTGCAACCACACTCAGTGGAACCCTCCTGAAATTGTTTCCTGGCTACACTTCTGCTTGGGGTCGAAATGGAGTGAGTAATTCAGCAGCCCGAGTAGAATAACGAATCTCGACTAATACTTTAAAAAGTTTAAATGATGATAGTGCGTTGGCAAGATGATTAACGCATCAGAGCTGATGATCTTGCACGTGTCTTGAACCTACGTTCGTTTCCAGTTACAATCCAGCATCGAAAGAATGCAACAATCTAGGAGAAAAGTTGGATTTAGCAGTGTATTATGTGTATGATATAATGGAATGTATCTAATATCTTGCACCGTAAGGATAAGGCATGCAATCTTGAACTTAATATGTGATATGTGATTCGGCAGGAGGTCAGTGAAGTTCGCGAATGTGATCATATGCATTGATGCAGAAGAAGAACATGTTACTTACATAGAAAAATGGTTTTGAACCAGGTGGAACCTTTTAGATTAAAAGATAAATTTTCCACGCACGCTGCATTGATGGTTTGGTTAGGAACAGAGTACTGTGCAAGCAGCAGTTTAATACATAATATTGTCAGAAAGAGAAGACCTGATTGCGATGTTGTAATGTAATTGTAGCAACACTTGCAAATAAAGATGCATGCGAAGTCAATGTGAGTAAGTAGTTGGTAACACGAAGGTTGTCATTTATCTGATAATGGAATATGGTTCCTCCAAGATTAACAGATGAATGTGAAGAGAAAGACTGCTTGTGCTGGTCGGTTGTAAAAGAATTGCCTCTAAGTTATCTGTTCGTTAATGAAGAAGCAAATGTGAAAGGAGGACAAGAAGACTTTTGGCTCAGTTTCAGTTGAATTTTCTCTGGTAAATAGAGTGACTTATAGTTATCAGCATATTACTAACAAAGTATTCTAATATGTGTGCACTTTGACAAAAAGACTAAAAATAAAGATTTAAAAGAAGAGTCCCAAGGATTCAGCACACCTGAGATACACTTGAATGCAAGGCAACGGAATCAGAGTCAGATCAGTTAATTGCAACTTGTTGACAATGATCATTTAGATCACGTCTGACTAATGTGATATCCAAAGAAGAGCAGAACTTGAAACTTAAAGTTATAAACAGATTGGAGACAACAGAACGACGACCTTAATTTAATGCAGTGCTCACTGTCAGAAACGGATCTTTAGTGACGAGCATTGAAATTCCAGTGATATTATTATTTTGAGCTGATCTCATTAGGTGATTATACTTAGGATCTTGACCATCTTCAAAGATGTCATGGCTACTGAACACAGACACTTGTGCTGCTGATTATATTACTGGACCTCATCTTTTGATCTACATCTATTTATTAATCCGAGATGGTAAATACGGAAGATTTTGGCTGCATCTGTGGATGACATTGTAGCCTGAGGTTGCAGACTTTGTTTTGTTCAGACGCAGAATCCAATCATTTAAAGCAGGCCACGAACATTTCATAATATTCTTGATGATCAATTGGCAAGGCATGGTTTTAGTCCGTATTGTGTCTGTGCTGGCACACAGTAGTCCTGTATATGGGATATGTGGCGCAGGGAGAGCGGGGGGGGGGGGGGTAAGCAGATGCTTTGCGTGTGAAATATTTATTTGTGTATTACGACTTTAGAGTGGAAACCTCTCTATTGCCTGGAACAAGTGGCTGCAGTGTGCTATGTGGTTTCAATGTTTTAGTCCATTCATCTGTACAGTCTACATCTATCTCTTCGCTCTGAAAATAATGAAGAATTTGTATACTTTGAGAGTACTATGTCATCTTGGAATTAGCATCAAAAGTGACACTGTGTTCTGTAGATTGGTTGTGTTCTGACTACTAATGACTACAGAGCAGTACAGTAGTAGAATTGCTTCAATTATCTGATATTGGCAAGCTGAATTACCTGCTTCAGATCACATATTCTGATATGTTAGCGTCCTGACTCTCAACCTTGGTGACCTTTCTAATCATCGGCTCATCTCAACACTAAGCTTTGTATAGAAAATTATTGAATGTGTGGTGGTCTTGTTTCGTATACAATTTCACTTATTTTCACATTTGCCAGTTTGATTACGGTGTATGTAATTTTCACTCAGCAAAATCTGCATGCTTTGCAACTGTCTTCATAAAGTACGTAGGTAGGCATTGTTATTTAGGTAATGGCACCTACAAATCTGTTAAATCAGTGAACAGGAATGCAAGCTAAAAAAATAATCGAAAGGAAATTAACTTCTTTTTCAGCAGCACAAAGGTGCACCATCTAGTTCTCTCTAGAAACCACGTAAAAAGTGTTCCTTCCATGCCTTTAACGGATAGTACAGTTAAAAAAGAACAAAGTTCATCTGCAGGCGATAAATGGCATACAGAAGCTTTTGTTGATTGCCTCGCACACACATGGATTACCAAACCGACCGGATTGTTGTCTGTGATTCATTGACCTGCGATTAGTTGAGTGTGGCTGGTCTGCGCTGCACGGATGAGGATGAGGATTGATGACAGCTGAATTCCTCTGACTAGCATTCCTAGCGGCTGATTCCACACTGTTGTTTTTAGTTTTAGTTTTGTCTTGAGTTTCAGTTTATGGTATTATTAGTTTCACATGCTACATGTTTTAGCTGTTATTAGTTTTAGTTATTTGTCCATGTTTTAGTTTTGATTTTTAGTTAATAGAAAGTAAAATATTCTAGTTCCAGTTTCAGTTTCTTCTGTTTTAGTCTAGCCTAACTTTAAGTTATTCTTTTATTAATACTTATCCATCAACAGTGTGCATGAAATTACATTTGCATATGGAGAAAAGTAACCATTATTCTCACAGTATGATGACATGCTGCATCTCATATCATGCTACATATCAGCTAGGTTTTTGTTGGTTGTTTTTGTTTAGGTTTTTTGTCAGCGTTGACTTTTTTATTCTCAGTTACCATTTGACCAATTTCACTAGTTTCGGTTTTCATTTCGTTATTGTGTTTTTTTGGGTTTCAGGTCTGGTTTTGGTTTCAGTTTACATTAGTCTTGAGCAGTGCCTAAAGTGTGGAAAAATAAGTGCCTGGACGCCCCTTACCTCTCCAAAAGAAGTGCCTGGACGCCCCTTACCTTTCTAGTCTGTGCTCGCCAATAAGTGGCTGGACGGCGTTCAGATTTTAAAACAAGTGCATGGACGCCGTCCATGACCGTCCAGGCACACTTTAAGCCCTGGTCTTGAGTTTTTTTGTTGGCGTATGTTTTCGTTTTTGTTAACGAAAGCAACTCTAGCTGATAGTAAATCTTCTTAATAGCTCACAACCCACCAGACTCGTCATGTTTCTCGTGGATGCTCCTGAAGGCATGGCTGGCAGTCAACAAAGCCACTCATCAGTGGACAGCTGAAGCCACTTAAAATATATGCCGTCACTTGTCATCCAGAATCCATATTCAGCAGGTTGGAAGCAGAATATAGTTCTCTGCTCACTACTGTCCAAAATGTTAATTGCAAACTGTAATTGTAAGCAAATGTTTAATCGTGTTAAGACTCAGGCAATTCAAGATAGTGGTCAGGCTTAGTGACATCTGATGCCATCAGTGAGTAAATAAAGTAGCAGAAACTGCAGAAGCTGATGACTTCTCGAGGGTCATTGTCTAATTGCACAAGACATCGATCATTGCTTGCTTCAAATAAACTATGCCATCAGAAAATATAGTCTGTTGAAGAAAGAAAGATTAAGGAGTTAATTACCACATCTAGGAATTTAAGATCTAGTTATCCCGTAGCCAACTTAGCTATAATTAGTACAATATAATTAGTACAATATAATTAGTACAATATAATTAGTACAATATAATTAGTACAATATAATTAGTACAATATAATTAGTACAATATCAGGTATACGTTGAACAATGTAAAGAGCACAGAATCCTAGTGCTCATGGCATAGCCAGATCTTATAGTTGCTGACCTATGTGTGTATAATGACTTTGGATCTTAGAGTTTAGTGAAAATGAGTTTGTTATTCGATAAACTGAGAAAACAATGTCTAGTTAGTTGTTGGACTGGTGTTGTAGTTTCAATTTAAAAATCCCAGACAAGCCGTGTTTGAAACCAATGTGAGGAGTCTGCATTGCAAGTGTGTCGATATATTGCATGGTGAAAGACTGGAGTTATGTGGCATATTTGAAGACTGAAGAATGTTAAAAACTAATCTGGAATGCCACACTCATGTGAAATATTCAGGAGAAGATCAGACAACTAACATACATGTAGTGTAGAGACAAATTTATGACAGATTGTTCAGTAGAAAGACAACAACAAGACATTCACGCATGTATACTTAAATACATGTATGCATACATGCATGCATTCATGTGCACATACACGCAAGTCACGCATGCATGCATACTTATGGGTAGACAGCCATACATTTGCATATTTACTGCGTATGCATGTTCCGACCCACAGACAGGCAGAAAAAATGCAAAGCATACAGAATGCAACAGGACATCAACACCTCTAATCAAGCTGGAATGGAAAAAAAGGAAAGAAAATGTGAGGTGGTAAATAAGTACTCCATCCACACCTTTTTTGTCGCACTTTTTCTGCAATATAATTATATATGTGCACTGACACCATTACAAACACTGGTCCACAATGGTGCCAGTTGACAGTAAACTAGAGGACTGAAACCTGTCAACAAGAGAGGAAGATGCTGATACTGTCTGGATTAATGAAGCAAAAACTTTAGATGGCCTCTGATTTTGTTTATTATGTGTTCCTTTTCGATTGCTTGCTGTATTAATCCATTCTGGGCAGCATGAAGTATACATGTAAAAAGAATGTTTCATGAGATTTTGTTTTATACGTGTATGGCTTAGATGTGGGATCTGTTGTATTTCTTAATTAAATGAAACCTATGAACTAACATTATGAGCCTAAGTCTGCTGGGGATCTGGAAATCAACAGATCATACTCCAAAACATAGCAGCTTGGCTGTTATTGTTGTCATCATGTGAGGTGCAGTGGTGTGGTGGTGGCGTCGGTGCCTTGGAGCCAGAGGGTTCCAGGTTCGAATCCACCTGAAGCCGTCACTTAGGGACCTTGAGCAAGTCCTTCGCTTGCAATTGCTCAGGCACTTCGGTGTGAAACTCCAATGCAATGTTCCGCGCTGTAGTTGAGAGTGCCTCTGAGTAGTGAGCTTGAAGGGTTGCTATGGAAATTGAGAAATAAATAAGTCTAAATATAAATGAAGTATGTGATTGCTGACTGAAATGACCAAAAATACGTTGGTTATAATCGTTGTTGTCAGCTGAACGACGGAAATAATTCTTGGTTGCTTCTTGGTCCACTAAATGAACAATTGAACATACATAAAGTGAACAATTTAGAGTTGATCATACTGGTTTCATTTCAGCCAGCGATGCCTGGATAAAAGTACAACGGTTTCCTGATGAAAGTACAATGGTTTTGTGTAGATTTATGACTTCTTCTGCACTAGGGAACTGTAAAAGTGCCCAATAGTTACTGGATGACATAGCTTCACTGGAGATGCCTGGCTTGAGAATTGTCATCCCATGCAAGGGTGTCCTTTCACTAAAACGGCAATGTCCTTTCATCCAGTAACTATTGGCCTGCGCTGTACAAAACATGGTCATAAATGAAGTAGGGTGGAGCTTAATAGATATATATATATATATATATATATATATATGCATACATATATATTTATATATATTCTTCTCTATTGTCAAATGCTCCTGTAGCAGGAACTGCACCAAGGAAGCAACATGTACCAGTTCCAGGAATTCTCTGTGATCATCTCTCGATTGACTGCTCAAGATGCTTGTTAGCGAACCTGATGGTACTTGTTTAATATCCATCACAAAGGCTAACACGTGTATCTATTGCACTACATGTTTCATTTATCTCAGTGTCTATGAATTCCCAGGATTTCTTTAACGCATTCAATGGCAAGGTCGTTGGCCCCACACCTACTTGAAAGACTGTACCAATGATCCATCCCACCAGTCTGGCTATAGGGCTAATCACTCCACGGAAACAGCCCTCCTCTCCATGCTTTCTGATATATACTCTGCTGTTGACAAGTCTCATGTCACTCTTTTAGCTCTCTTCGACGTCTCCGCAGCCTTTGACATGGTTGATCATGAGATTCTATTGCAACGACTTGAAACCTCCTGCGGACTCAAGGGTTCTCCTCTCCTTTGGTTTCGGTCCTACTTGTCTGATCGCACCCAGATGATCATCTCTGGCGACTCTAGGACTCAGTGGGTCCCTGTTGTCTTGGGTGTTCCCCAGGGTTCTGTCCTAGGCCCACTCCTATTCATCCTTTACACGGCTGGTATTACCTCTCTTTTCCCTAGTAACTCTGCAACTGGCCACCTTTTCGCTGATGATGTCCAAGCCTATGTCCATGGACCCCCTTCTGCTCAACTCCTTCTTGCAAGTCGAATTGACGCTCTATCTCAAGATCTTCATCTGTGGATGTCGTCCAATCGTCTTTCCTTGAACTCTTCCAAAACCCAGTTGATTTGGTTTGGCACTCCTCAGCAGCTTCAAAAACTCGACTACACACTGCTCTCTCAAACTTTTCCTCACTTCAACTTCTCCTCCAGTGTTCGAGACCTAGGTGTCACCCTTGATAGTTCTCTCACCTTCACTGAGCACATTGCCAATCTTACTCGCTCTTCCTATTTCCAGCTAAGGCGTCTCAAGGCTATTCGCAAATCTGTCTCATCATCGATCTTCACCTCAATTGTGCATGCTTTTGTATGTTCTCGGATCGACTATTGCAATTCTGTCCTTATTGGACTGCCTAAGGTTCGCCTAGCTCCTCTGCAATCTGTACTCAATGCCGCTGCTAGGCTCATTGCCCGTCTTCCTCGATTCTCCCACATTTCTACATTCATGACTGAACAACTTCACTGGCTTCCTCTCTCGGCCCGTATTCAATTTAAAGTCCTGATTTTGGTCATTAAGTCTCAAATGGGTCTTGCTCCGAAGTATCTGTGTGATCAGATACATCGCCCTCTTTCTGCCACTTCACTGCGTCCTCTTAGGTCCTCTGATCGGCTTGACCTCTTTGTCCCCCGAGTCAGGACTGCCATGGCTCAATCCAGATCATTTGCCTGCATTGGTCCCTCCCTATGGAATGGGCTACCTCCATCAGTTCGCTCTGCCATCCTCTCTGGTAGTGTGTCCTCGTCTTTCTCTCGTCTAAAAACTTGTCTTTTTTCTCGGAGTTAAACGCACTGGGAGCGCTTCTGAAAGGCTCTTGCTGCGAGAAGCGCTTTATAAATGGTCAGATAAGATAAGATAAGATAAGATCGGCTCCATAATGCAATGTCTGAATGCCACGTCACACGTTCGAATAATTTTACCAGTGTTTGCACTGGTTGTGCCGGAACACATGGCTCAATGGGATATTATTTCCAGTCTTCATTTTCCTCACACAGAGCAATGGCTTTGGATTCTAAGTTTGGCAATAGGGAAACACTGGAAGATGGTCAGCCTTCTCTTTTCCATTCAAATCAGGACTTAGTTTGCTGTCACAATGTACCACCAGGGTAACAGATCTTTGAAATTCTGTCTTTGAACTTGCTGATGTCTGGGATCAATAATTTTAAAAACAAACATTGACAATTCATTATAGAATGCAAACTAACATGTATTTTAAAGTAAACAAGTACAAATACTTCCAGACTAAGTATCTGTGAGCTCGCACCAATCATGGAAGCTGCTTCTCCAAATTGTCCTCCCTCAGTGTATCTTGATCCCAATTTACTACGGTACTCGCATGAAGTTTTCCAACCAAGCCTTATCCAACACTGTGCCATGTCTCTGGAGCAATATCTCCCCTCTGCATTCTGCAGGTCATCTTGTTTCATACATCATCACTACCATTCACCTTCTATCATCCTTGTCAAGGTCTTCTATCTATCACCCCCCAACAAAATTTCGCTAAAAACCAAAGTCTCATCTTTTCGAGAATTTCTTCTATGACTGATCTGATCCTCCGCCTTCCAATTCTTCTCAACCTAAACAACACCCACCTCCTCTCTTGATCTGGACCACCTGTAAACCGGACCTCCTTTAGACTACCCTTTGGTGAAGTCCACTAACTTGATGCAGTGCTGGTGAACCGGCTGGTGCCCTGTGCTTGGCTTTTGTATGGATGTTTGGAGTTTGCGATTTTTAATATAATGTTCTTCTTTTATATTAATTTAAACTGACAGTATGAAGTAAGATTACATGATATCGGAGTAACAGATGATAAAAAAGGTTTAATAAGAGCCATATTTAAATTGTAATTGAATTGTAATTGAAACATTTATATAGCGCCGCTCACAGATTCAGTGGCGCTCCAATTAAATTAAATTAAATGACAGCCTGCAAGGTATCCATTTGTCCTATCGTTCATTTTATCAAAACTACCTGGCGAAGGGAAGGCTGAGTATTGTATCTGTGTCCTTGTGAAATTCATGCCAGTGTGTTACTATTCCATTCAACAATCATCCTCGACTTCAGTAACACGAGAGTTACTGTATTTCTTCGAGATCTGATCATTAACCTGAATAACTACAGTAACTCGTGTATTAAATGATGTATGATAAATTGGTATTTTTTGTGAATCATTAAATTGCTTATTCATGTCCTACTGTTATTATTTCATGATACCTTTCTATGATATTATTTCATGATACCTTTCTATGATATTATTTCATGATACTTTTCTATGATATTATTTCATGATACCTTTCTATGATATTATTTCATGATACCTTTCTATGATATTATTTCATGATACCTTTCTATGATATTATTTCATGATACCTTTCTATGATATTATTTCATTATACCATTCTATGTTATTATTTCATGATACCTTTCTATGATATTATTTCATGATACCTTTCTATGAAATGTTACATAGAAATCTCCTAATTAAGACAGGCAGTGGACTGCATTTCTTCATGCATTAGCCGGCTGCCTTATGGCGGCCATTGAGTGCGCCTTATTATTAGCTAAAAGCTAATGCAGGGAATAAGAGTACCCATACATTAGCAGCTGAAAGATCATTCTTTCAGCATGAGGCTTAATCTGTCAAGCTCTGTGACAGTTGACTACTTCCAATCCTATTCTTATTATAGTGTCTTGAGGTGTTCGTGATTGTTGGGGGGTAAATTTATGCCCAGGATTATACATGCACACATACAAACCTTCATACATGCAAACATGCATGCATCCAAGCATGCATACAAACATGCATGCACACACAGACACAAACACACATGAACATGCATACATACAAACATGCATTCATACAAACATATATATAGACATGCATATATATAGACATAATAATTGTATATACATATATAATTATATATGTGTGCATAGTACAGACATATACATACATACATACATACATACATACATACATACATACATACATACATACATACATATATATGCGTATATACAGATGCATACATGATACATACAGATGTACACATATGCATCTGCATACACTTATGGTGCTATTTGCAGTATATGCATTCATATGTAGGCCCTTCCATATATACCTGGTATATATACATGTATATATATGTGTGTGATAGTTTGCTACTTCCATTGTCAATATGGCTGGTGGTGGTGGTGGTGGTGAGTGGGTTGACAAAATATGATTCTGATGATATTTTATGTAAGCAATGATATTGACGGCTGATAAGACTGCAGTGTCTGGCCACAACATGTTCATTATGATAACATAATGCAGTGTAACTAGACAGTCTCATGTCTTATGAGTCTTCAGTGTCTAAATGCCTTCACCTTTTGTAGCAGGACTTCTTCTAAAGAATTTTTACAAAGTCTGTCCATCTCTTAGTCACCTTTCCATCCTCCATAGTGAATTACTCCCAATCCAATGATGACAATGACCATTTTTCTGCTATTTTTAACGACACTGCAGAAGTGCGTTTACAGCTGCATAAATCCATTTATAGCTGCACATTTTGGGTAGAACTGTGTGCTAAAAAAGCGCTGTTATGAAGGTGCTATATAAAGACATTGGCGTCACTGTAAATAATATATATGCCTAGATGATGACAGACGCTGTACTTGTAACTGGTGACGTCAGTATGTTGTGGGACTTTCCAATTGTGGGGATATCGATGACGAGAGGGCGTGGATCGTTCAGTTATGGTACTGACAGTGTTGCAGCCACTTTGTTTAACTGGTACCGGTGCGGGCTTATTGCTGACACGGGTGATGGGACAGCAACTGTGAGGCAACTGTACACATGCGAATGCTGACGTGCGTAACTGCAAATGTATGCTTGACTGATGGCAGTGGCAGTGGTGGTGGCAGTGGTGGTGGCAGTGGCGGTGGCAGTGGTGGTAGTGGTAGTGGCAGTGGTAGTGGCAGTGGTGATGGCAGTGCCGGTGGCAGTGGCGGTGGCAGTGGTGGTGGCAGTGGTAGTGGCGGTGGCAGTGACAGTGGCAGTGGTGGTGGCAGTGGCGGGGGTAGTGGCGGTGGCAGTGGTAGTGGCAGTGGCAGTGGGGGTGGCAGCAATAGCAGCGGCAGTCACTGCCTGGCACCAGTACATGATGCATTGACAGAACAATCGGCCATGAATAAGAAATGACTGACCAGTGTCGTCGATGGTGGTCGATGGCATATCACTGGTGGTGTGGTGGTCATATCTTGGCTTCTGCTTCGACGACTGAACACCGAACGACGACGGTTGACTGCGTTTGGTGACGTGGTGGCTTTCCACAAAAAGAACTTGTAAGGAATTTGCGGAAAGAAAGTCTTTGATGACTGATTGCCGGACTCGTCTTTGAGGGAAAACATTGAAATAATCTTAGGCCTAAGTTGTGTTCATGGAATCGTTGCTATTGCTAAGTCAAAGCCTTTACTGGCTGTTGCTAGCCACAACAAATAGCTTGTATATGCACGTAGTACGGAGTCTTTCAGTTGTCTGCTCTTAATGACCTTTCCTGAGGGATGATGCATTGGCTATGCTTTGTTTTTAATTTGATTGATTGCATGAAACTGGTTAATGACTGTAGAGGCTTGGTGATGTCAAAGTCAGGATGCTTTCTATTTATTGTTTACGACGCTGTTTTCGATGACAAAGCTGTTTCCTTGTATAAATCAGAATTATTGGCTAAAGATTTATGTTTATATAGCATCCACAAAAAGCTGAGTTAGGGGAAGTAGTTTATTCACTAGCGCTCAGCGTAAAACTTATTGAGGCAGATGAGGACTTTTATGATATAATTAATCTATTATTTTAATGCTAATTGGTTTAATATAGAAATTTATTATCTAGGCAAGTATGAGAAGAGGCTGAGTGGTAATGCACAGGTACAAAGAACAGAAGGATGTGGGTTTGATACCCACTGACCGCATGTGGATGACTCAGCCTTCCACTCCCTAGGGCTGTTGGTTAAATGAGCAACAGTAAGATGGATCGTCGTCGTCCAGCACGTTGCCATACAGTTATAAGAATCAACTTTGTTTAAATTGTTATTGTATGTTCCTTTGTTCCTTCTCTCTTTTCCGTATTATTGTACCGTGGTTTGTAAGTTTGAATTGAATAGAAACGAATATTATTTGCATCAATTCTAACAATTCTGAAGATATCAACTGATGACTGGCGAGACCCCTAATACATTGTGTGCAGAACCTTTGTTTGACTCATTTTTGTAGTACATGTATATAATTATATATATATATATATATATATATATATGTATATATAGTACATATATATATATGCATATATATATAGTATATATAGTATATGTAGTACATGTATATACCGTTTAGTGTCTGATTGCAAACGTCTGCTACACACATTAGTATCTGATGATCATGTTCGGTTGCATTCTGTCAAGCTGACTATGATGGGCTACATTTGAGAGTTTGTTCTTTTGGCAAGTTTCTTTTCAAGACCATTGATGCCGAAGCATATAAAAGTTTCCCTCACTTTACTACTGGCCAGTGATAATGCAATGCTGAACACGTGGTACTCGAGATTTCTAAGCTCTTTTGTTATATAATTTACTGTTTTGCCTCTAAACACCGCCCACCTTAGTCACTTAACTCTCCACCTACCTGACCTTTTCGATGTTGACCTTCTGCATATCGATTCTGTTTTGATTAAGCACCTGTGAATAAACTGGTTCCTGTGAATAAACTGGTTCCTGTGAATAAACTGGTTCCTGTGAATAAACTGGTTCCTGTGAATAAACTGGTTCCTGTGAATAAACTGGTTCCTGTGAATAAACTGGTTCCTGCAACTTCGTTGAAATTAATTTGCGGACGCTGTAGAAATTTCGAGATTACGGTTGTTGAGGAGCGTGCGGTGGCAGTGTTGTTGCACGTTTCATTCATTCATGTTTGTTGGCTGACGATTGGTGATGATTGGTGTTGCAGGGCTCAGCTGACTCGAATTACAGCCAACACTCATCGGATCTGTCACTGGATGAAGACAATGAAGCAATGCACAGGGAAGCCGAACGCCAAGCCTTGGCTCTGCTTGATCGAGCAAGGGTAAGCACACAGTCTTACTCCAAGATCAATCCACGCACACACACACACACTTCAAAGAACCTTGGTCTCACTCTGCTCTAGCACCCAAATACCCTCGTCATTTCATTCGCCTGCCGACTTCAACAGTTTCCTCTCTTCATCCACCATACTCACATGACAGCCATGATCTCCTTGTTTTGTGAATCAGGACTGCGTTGACCAAAACTTGGGCATTTGCCTTCTTCGGTCCTGCACTATAGTATCAGCTCTCTCCATTGACATGTTCTTTGTTATTAGCTGGCACCCGAATCACATCTTTTCGCCATCTCAAATCTACTGTCTTTCCCCCCGGGTCTTTCGCGCTGGGAGCACCTCTGATCGATGTGCATGTGAGAGGTGCTTTAGGCTATAAATTTAGTAATGCAATAGAATACACTACAATACACAAGGCCTCTCAAAATATCATTTCATGCATATGCTCTGACAGCTCTGTTTACTTTGCTCCTATGGATAATAATAATAATATTGCTTGGTTTATTTTTACAGTGAACGTGGTTACTTGACTATTATGCAAATCAAAAAATTTGATGACATGATATCTGATCTTCTGCCTTTTTGTGTGTTACTAAATTATGAACCTATTATAGGATGATGGAAATAGCAGTGGGCACATCACTTTCCACATTTAAGAACAAGAAATGAAGATGCGTTGTGCTGTGGTGTGATACACTGCTTGCCCCCCCCAGCCATGTAGGGCTGGTTGTCATCGCCCCCAAGCATCATCCGTATGCATGTATGTATCATCTCAAGGTTACTAGGCAACAGCACTCCACTTCATGTGCATAGGAAGGTGATGTCTACCAGCCTGCGGAAAACAAGCAATGTCTATAAGGAATTAGATTTATCACTTGGTGATCCTGTCATATTGCACCTGCTGGCAGGCCTGTTACTGAGATGCCCAAGTTACCCTAGTTGTTGGATATGATGGCTACTTCAACATGGAGGGATTAATTAATGCAACTCTTTCATTGTTGAATCATCTGTCTCTGTCCTCCAGGTTTATAACTCCAGCAACTCTGCTCTACGCTAAACTAAAATATCCGATGAGTCTTCTGTGCCCAATGCCACTCTAAACAGTGGTCAATATCACTGATTCTTCATGCCAGTGTATGTCAACATAGGGTTGACTGAAGTCATGATGTTTGCTCATGCATTCAATGCCAGATAGTTGACTCATTTATATCTGGATGGTGATGACGCTGGTAATTTTATTGGAATCCATGCATGGACGCCCACACATAGGGGCAGGAGGTGCACCAATTTTGACACCAATTTTTTAAATATACTGGACCTTACTGGTTGTTAAAAAATTTCTTTATACTAAAGCATTAGTGATACTATACACAAAGTGAAACTGAAAAATTTTCATTTAGATACGTCTTTGAAAAATAGCCATGTTCTTAATATCATGTTTTGCATTTTCAAGCTCTTGCTGGCAAACTTAACTAGGACCATTGTGTTTTGCCCCCAATTACATGTACATTCTGCAAATACATGTACATTCTGCAAATACATGTACGTCTGTGGTGAGCACCCATGTTGGCTGGTCACACACCGCTGACACTGGAAGTGGAAGATTGGAGTGTGGAAAGAGAGAACAAGTGACACATTTAGAATCCTGGGAATCCTGGAAGGATAGATGGATCTGGGCAGGTGTACTTGTACAGTTCTGGCTCTAGAACTATTTTCCAGTTCATGCTGGTGTTCAACAGAATTGCGCTGGCCTTGAAATTCTGCTTCTCAATTCATCGGATCGATTTTCGTGTTTCCATGCACTTTATCTTCTTCATCGATTGTCTTCGGCGTCTTATCAGAAGTTTGCTTTTGATTTATAAAGATTGATGTGTTTGCATTAAAACAATGGTAATGTTGAAATGCTATGATTGGAGTGGATTGAATGAGATGATGTTTACCAAGGGTTTAAAGTGGTTGGGAACTCGTGAGAACGGCGTTCCCACTGCTCTCGAATTTCTTGGCTTGCGTTCCCACTGCCCACCATGCATGGAACCTGGAAACATGGGCATTCTCAATAAAACTTCATCGGCATTCCCACTGCTCACACACAGCTGACGTTCCCTCTGCTCACCCAAACCACTTTAACCACTGTGTTTACAAGAATAACGATTCAATATGGAATGACTCACGCACAGCATTAGTTGGCTTTTTCCTTTATTATATTGTACCATAACGCACAGAATAGTTTTTCTTACAACAATGTGATTATGTTTACAAATATGAATTGCATTAAGATGAGAATTATTTATTAGATTTTTGACTTCACATGAGCGGTTATTAAACATCACCTGGGAAGTATTGTGCATTACTTTCTGCGCAGCCGACGAGCGTATCATGGTAGATAGTTTTTATTGATCCACGGAGCTATGGAAAGTAAATCACTTAGGTAATGTAATGTAATGTAATGTAATGTAAAGGAAGGATTGATGAGTTTGTTTCAGTAGGCAACAGGTAGCACTTACCTTCGTGTGTTTTATCGGTTTTATATGATTTTATTTTTGATCGTTGACAGTGGTTGGTTTGTTATATTTTCTGTTTAGCTGAAGCAAGTGGCATTTGCTGTGAGAACAAATGTTGCATACGATGGGTCACTTGAAGATGACCCTCCCGTTCGTGGCTGTGTTGTGTCATTTGCAGCTAAAGACTTCCTGCACATAAAAGAGGTGGGTGAGCACTGGGAGAACTTCTGCCCTGTGTTCAGTCATTGCTCGTAACTTTTCCGGAATGCTCATGTTCAGCATTCTATAAATAGAGAACAGAAATTATCACCAGTTATGGGTATTTTGGACGGTTTGGGAATTGAAATCCCCTGATATAAATAATTTCATAAATTTATTTTAAAACTCATTCTGTGTACTTTGCTCTCATGTCCATTGGTAAACCCAAATAATGAAGAAACCTTCTTAAATTGTTATCTGCCATTTAATTTGGTCACTTATTGGCAGATTTGTTGGATTAGCTAGGTTTGATATAATTGTCTAGCTTTACACTTTTGCCCCCATTACTACTGTTCAGTTTGCCTCACATATTTAATGCATATATACGTGTGTGTGTGTGTGTGTGTGTGTGTGTGTGTGTATGTATATGTATATGTATGTATCTACTTCGTGTACGTGACTGTAAAAGTTGTATATTCATAAAATTTTCTCCTTGTGGCTGATGAATCATTGTCTAATCTGGTACTTTCTGAAAACTGTATTGAGCCATTAGTTAATCACCATCCATTTTTCTACATTGTTTATGACAACAATCTGTTTGATGCATCTGTTTATGCAGAGTCTTATGCATAATTATGCATATCATTATCAAATGATATTATTCATTATCCAATGATATTATTCACCTTTTCTTTCCTGTTCATCTTTGTCGCTTTATTCCATTTCTGCAGAACATCTTCGATTAACTCTTTCATATTATATATTAAATTTCAATACCTAGATCTGCGTTTAGGCTTTATTATCAAGTAAGTAATTAAGGACCTGCTGATGTCTATGTGGGGACTTTCTTTTATCCCTGAGTATTCTGCGTATAACGATACCCTAGATCCAAGGCCAGTAATTCGCATGACCTGTCATAGTCTGCACACATATTTTCCATAATTTTTTTTCCCAGTCTGGTAATTAGTATAATTTGGTAGTGGTATTTGCTGGACGGTATGTAGTGAGTCTTTGGATGCACTAACCCTGTCTTTGATACCCTGGATTTGTCTGTTGCTGGCTTATGGACCTACACATAACGCTATCATCAAGCAGGATAAATTAGTACCGTGGTTGGCTTAGAACATCAATGGCCAGTCTTACTAAGGCATTGTTCCAGTTTAGCTAAATCTACAAAATACCATCATATCTGGTTTTGAATGCGGCAGACCTTCCCATCAATCTTAGGAAATTGTTTAATTTTTAACTTATCCACTTTTCTGAGATTCAGATTACGAAATTAATCACATTGTTTTGACGGCCTCGGGCGATTTGAGTCTGCTTGCTGATCCATCTAATTTTTCTCCTCTTTTCTGCTCCATTCCTGCTTTGCAGCTGTAAAATTATAATGACTGCGGTTTAAGGTTTCCAGCAGTGGTTTATCTGGAATTTGTTCTTCTTCCACAGAAATACAACAATGACTGGTGGATTGGGAGATTGGTGAAAGAGGGCTGCGATGTTGGATTCATTCCAAGTCCGGCCCGGCTGGAGAGCTATAAGCTCATGCAGTCACAAGCCAAGTACAGTAAAACCTATGCCAAGTAAGCTCTACTCTGGCGGCTCAACTCAAATTGCATGTGTTTACATCAGTTGTGTTGTCACATATATGCGGTTTTTTAATGGGACGTTGTTCTTAAGGTCTGTGAACTTGTCCATCACAAACATGATCCCACCAAGGCATTATGTTCGTCCATATACAATACAAAATGACAGGTGATGCTCTTTAGCTGGAGTTGGGAGTGCTTCTGAGTAGATGGTCCTGAAGGGGGCACTGTATAAATCTCTTAAATGAAATGAAATGAAAAAATATATAAGAACTAACCCAATTACTGTTACTGAGATGCCCATATATATATATATATATACTGGCCTGGTTAGCTACACCAGTAAGCGGCAGCTGCATTCGTCTGTTGGTTGCAACCATAGAGGTGTATTATAAAATGAATATATCACTAGAGAGAGTATCAAGTCTCTATATTGAAGTCGGTCTAATTAGCACCGACCAATCACATCATATCTGTCTAATTGGCACCCAACCAATCATAGGCGATTCTCATACTGGCCAATCACAGTCGTACAGCATCGATTTGAAAAATAAATAAAATAATATCAGCATTTTTATAATAAGTCGAACTTGCCGATGTTCACTTGTCAATATTGCAAGAAACTGCAAAATTAACAAACAAGCATCGACATGTTCGTTTTATTATAAAAATGCTGATGTCGGTTTATTTATTTTTCAAATCGATGCTGTAAGACTGTGTGTGATTGGTCGGTATAAGAAATCGTCTATGATTGGTCGTTACGATACGAGCGATGTAGGCTAAATTTGTGACTTCATCTCTGACTGCAGGGCAGATACGTCATGCTCTCTCTAGCGTGTATAATGCATATTATATATAGAATACATCTCAATGGTTGCAACGGACTGCGGTTCAAGCCCCGGGCTGGGAGTTGACATTCAGAGATTTAGATATCTCGGGCTAGCACGTGTGGGACGCAGGGGCGCAAGCTCCTGCGGAGCGACCTTGGGCAAGTTGCTTACCCATTATTGTCTGTGAGGAAGGCAACGGGAAACCACCTCACTCATCTCATTCCCAGGGGCGTAAGCCAATGAACCTGCCTTCGGGCAGAGCACCATCATCATCATCATCATATATATATATATATATATTTCTCTTTTTGGCCTCTGAGCTCATCCTCTTGCATAGTTGGCATGTATTTCTTACTCTAGCTAGCTCTTTGGCATGGATTCTAATTAGAAAGCTCTCCCATCAATTTGCTAATATTGCCTGTAAATCTGAACTGTCCTCTGATTGCCCTCTCAACGTGTTTCACTCTGGACTGAGCATCGAACTTATCAAAGTATCCTATCCCCTTTGAACCAGTGATCCTGGACCATCGTTACAGTATCACAATACTTGATTTAGTATCGGGGTATCTTCCTTTTGGTATTTGGACCAGATACCAAAATCCGGCTCTTGTGGTCTTGACCGACAAATGCCAGTTAGTAAACAGGTGTAACGGATGCAGCTTTTGTGTGTTTGTGAGTTACTAAGGAGATTTACATGACCACAGAATGGAAGTAGAGCTGTCTACAGGAGATTGAACTGTTTGCTTGGACTGTGCCATTGACCATTGACTGACTGTCAGTGGTTGGAGAGGGGAGGTTGGGGTAATGATAGCAATCTGTCACGAATAGCACACAGATGTTGGATCGCTTCCCGCTCCCCAAGGTCTACTCAGCCTTCCAATCGGCAGATGGCATGGTGAACGGAGCAATAGGACTTGATGAGCACCTTGCATGGCTGCCGATAGTTAAATTCGACTCCTGTAATAAATTGTTATCATGTTGTTCATACTATATATTGTAATAATACTGTGTTGTGTCAGTTTGATATTGAACAAGGATCATTATTATTATTACTGTTTTTGTTGTTGTTAGATTGCATTTTATTGATGTCTTTATATTTTATTATTTTATCAGATCAACAATATCTTATATTTTAAAATGTGTTATGGTCATTCACCTGTTTTTGTCTGTGTAAAATTTCCTCTGAAATTTTCATTTAATCTTCCGCTTTTGTTAATAGTAATAATAGTAAATAATAATGTTAATAACTTGTGATCTTACCATGCTGGAGTCGCAACCCGGCTCAGACATATTAGCCTAATAAATTATGAGTAGAGACAGATAGAAATCTAATCAACTCATCTTGGTGAGGTAGGCGACGAACAATGATGAGTAATAATGGTAATATTGATTAAAAACTATAATAGTGGTAATAACTTAATAATAATATTAATTATTATTGTTGTAGTAATAACAATGATAATGCTAACGACAATTTATATGGTGTCGTGACACAATCAAGCTTTACAGTCAACTGATTTAAGTTTGAATAAATTTCTTAATTTTAAAAGAGATTTATTGTCTGAGATCCTTATGCTGTGACCACCATACGTGGTCCGTTCACACAGTTACTGGTTCTTTGTGTCAGTGTCATTGTCATTTCTCATGCTCTCTTTTGTTATCTCATTTTCTAGCAAAACAAGCTCATCTTCGAACATAGACAACTTGTTGAATTCAAAATCCTCAAATTCTCGCGGGTCGACCCCACCAACACCTGGTAGGTCGTGGTGAACTGCTTGTCTTTGTAGGCTGCAGCAGTAGCCTGGGGTTTGTTTGGTGACTGTGTATATAAGCTTAGACACTAGTTTATTTTGCATTCCTGCCTCTCAGTGCTTCTGTGTTCGATAATACTGAAGGAAATAAGAACTGTACGAAGAGCAGGTGGATGCCGATAATAAGTTCAGAACTTTTTTAAATGTACGTACTGGTTGGTGTGATGTGGTCAGGAGAGGTGTGTCTAGTGCATGCTGTCTGGCATTCAATCTCTACAGCATAATATGTTTAGCCACCAGATGATTTGAATGAATGCCTTAGCCACCAGACGAGAGACGAGATGTATGGCTTAGCCACCAGATGAGATGAATGACTTAGCCAGCAGACGAGATGAATGGCTTAGCCACCAGATGAGATGAATGGCTTAGCCAACAGATGAGATGAACGGCTTAGCCAACAGACGAGATGAGTGGCTTAGCCGCCAGACAAAATAAATGGCTTAGTGTCTTGTTTGCATTCTATATTCAATGGAGAAAATATTGAAGAAGAAACAATTTGCTGATCAGTTAGACTTGGTGAGCAGGACAAATTCGACAAGAACTATATGGCAAAGAGAAAAAAACAGCAGGTGAATTTAGAAGAATGACTGATAGAAATATTTATTGGCTTGAATCGTAGGAGATAATGAATGTGTATATATATAAATGGGTAACTCATAGAAGATGTATTTGTTGTTTAAATAGAAATAGACTTGAATGGAATGGAGAATAATGTTGGCGAAGACAGTGACAGCATTGGAAACACACGCAACACGAGATCCGGGTTTACTCTACCTGCCAAAGAAAAGCGCAAACCGTTTTTCAAGAAAGTAAGATCACAAAATTATATTATTACCATACATTTACAGTTTCATTACATGTAACTTGAGAACTTCTAAAGGCAATAATTTTATCTGCGACTGAGAGAATGCTGCTAATAAACAATGATAATTTATGCTTGTGATTGGATGGTGAATAATTGTACAAAGTATAGGTGTCTCATTATTACATGTTTTATCAATGGTGTAAATGGTAAACGTATTGTTCATATTCTAACATTTGGACCATCGGACCCAGTGCTGATCTCCCGTGTCAGGTCTCCAGCCTTCTAAAGGTGGCATTGCCATATATCGGCGATAGGTGGCCAATGTCTTCCGCCAAACCCAAGATTACCGGAGCAGTGAAACTGCTACTCAGTTTGCTGTACTGCCCTCTAGGAACGGAAGACTGAGTTGACCTTTGTGGGGCCAGCAAGTTTCGAACCTGCTTCCCTCTGCTCTTTGTGCCAGTGTGTTACCAATGATGTACAGATTAGATGTTGTTTTCTTTATGTGTGACCTTGGCTAAGGCAAGGGAGAACCCTTGTCACATCCTAAATCAACCACGATGTGGCCTTGTTCTTAAGACCATAAATATTGATTTTTCGTCTTATTAATGCATCTGCGTCAGGGTTTCACTGTGATACAAACTGTCACTTGATGTATTAAAACTGAATTATGTTATTAACACATCGGGGGTTAGAGAAAGGTTGCACTTTTCTATGCAATTTTGTACCAAATATTTTATATTTCATAAAGAGCATACAAATTTTTGATGAAATGTCCCGAAAGTTTGACTATCAGTTTACGAAAGTCGTTTAAGAATCCGACATATCGTCCATTTTCTCTGCTGAGTTAGAAGATAAGTCCATGCATTTAGCATAAAATATGCTTTTGAATTTCTTTTTTAGTGTTTTACACTTGAGTTGTTTAAATTATTAGTCTTTTCATATTCTTTTTGCTGTGTTACACTGTGCTTGCTTGAGTGATAGTCTTCTATTGTATCTGTAGATAGTGCATATTTTATTGATAGTTACCACAGCTCAGTAGGCGGTTACTGTGTAGAAGAGACCTTGAGTAAGTCCTTCACCCACAGTCAGTCGATTATTGATAAAGTAAGTAAGTATGTACTTTATTGAACCGCCCGCAAACAGGCTGTGGGAGTGAAGATTGGTAAAATTTAGGATAGTGGCATTTCATAACTGCATAGTAATCATAGTATTAATAGTCATAGTTGTGGTTAGGAAGCATCATGTGTTTATATTCTTTACCTTCTTTGCAAAATAATTCAGCGTAAGATCAATTCAAAATTATAGTTATGATTTTTTATATTTTATTTTTTATAATTATATTATTGTAGTATATTAATTATAATTAGTGTACTCATTATAGCTGAGTTGCCTTGGGGGTGGGGGTACAAGTGGAGCAGAAATCTTGCAGCAATGCAAATATTTCTACAATGATGAAGATTTTAATCCTCTGACCAACAGATGACAGAGAGTCATGGATGTTAGCCAACGACTATATTGCATCATTTGCGTTCTCTCCAAATACTTCTTCATAATTATGTGTTGCCAGACCTCAAAACCTGTCACTTCATAGATATTATTGTACTAGAAGCTAGGATGGTGAGGTGGGTCAAAATTGCACAGTTTCTAGTTTTCAGCATTTGTCTCCACATTTTCCATATTGTGGAAAGTAGTTAACCGCTTTTGATACCATTTACGTTATATTATACAGCATAATTATAGCCATTGATTGCCCCACAAAATTGCAGAATTTGCAGATAGTGACTGCTGGTGAATGACTTTTGGTGACACGAACGTTCTGAAACTTTTTATTCGATTTTCTCACTCGATGCTAATGAAAGAATCAAACGAACATAATTTCGGTTAGAGGACAGATATTTTCGTTCCGTAAAAGTGTTTCGTAGCAGCTTAATTGCAGAACTTGGCTGAACAAAAAGGTCAGAAAACAGCATGTGATGGGTTTGAGCCTCAGCGTCACATATAAGGAAAGTCCATCATTTTTGCGACAGTTGCCATGATTTTATATATGTTTATTTTGGTGTGATTATAGTTGGAGTCTGTGCCTCCCTACGAAGTGGTGCCTTCCATGAGACCACTGGTGCTTATCGGTCCTTCCCTCAAGGGCTACGAAGTGACTGACATGATGCAGAAGGCACTCTTCGATTTCCTCAAGCACAGGTTCGAGGGACGGTAAGTAATGAACTGTCGTCATTGCCGACTCAGCGCTCGTGAATAAGCTGGTGCCCATGCTTGGCTTTCGAGTAACGCTTTAGAAGTTTGGAGATTACGATTACGATTATGACTCATAACTGTCTGGTTGTCGGGAATCTCTTTGAATTGTTGCCTTGAATGAGTTTTAAATTATGAATTTGTGGTAGTTGGTTAATTGCAAGTTGATCTAATAATTATATTTTGTATTTGTTATTAGTAATAATTGATTTCTCTTTGATTGTTTGTTTGTTTGTTTGTATGCGCACTTGTTATAGCGCCCCTTCAAGCTCTCTCTACTCAGAGGCGCTCCCGAATGCAGAGCGGACACTGCATCGGAGTTTCACGCCGAAGCGCTGAGCAATTGCGAGTGAAGGACTTGCCCAAGGTCCCTACGCGGCGAGGTGGATTCGAACCTCGAACCTTCCGGCTTCAAGGCAACGACGCCACCACTACTCCACCGCGCCCCACAATTATGATTATTGATCTTCAGTTGCAAGCGACCAAGTGGAATCAATTGCAGTTATTGCGTTATCGCTTGTTGTTAACAATTGCACCTCTGAGAAGTAGGCTTCTAGAAGGGGTGTGATATGTAAATTTTCGAAATGAATGAATGAATCTCAATTGGTTGGATACTTTGAGCAACTGGGAAAAAACCAATGCAACTCACGATGCCCGTCGTTAAAGTGTTAAAATCAGCTGAACAGGTAGAACTGAAATGTTCTACTTTCGCATATGTACTATCCTTTATCCTTGGCAGGTATAACATTCAGTATCCTTCGCAATACTGTTTATTTGTTCAATTTCTGTGATTTCTACTACAGGTATCTTTCATTCAACT
Organism: Lumbricus terrestris; assembly: GCA_949752735.1. NCBI lineage: Eukaryota > Metazoa > Annelida > Clitellata > Crassiclitellata > Lumbricidae > Lumbricus > Lumbricus terrestris. The sequence goes on along the minus strand of OX457039.1, from coordinate 17,142,670 downwards.
TCTGAATGTGTTCATTTGGGTTTGTTACAGGGTCGTTCATTCTCTGTTGCTGGTCCTACAACATGGAATGGTCTCCCTGTTACACTGCGCTGAATTTCCAGGGGTCACTCCACTCTGTTCCTAAAGACCCTAAAAACTGTTTTATTTAGCCGTGGTTGGGCCGGGAGCGCTTCTGAGTAGCCTACCTTGAAGAGGTGCTATATAAATTTCTGAAATAAATAAATAAATTATTATTGCTACATAATTATTGGCACATGATGATTAGTAATTGCTAGAGAAACGGATGTTTACAAACAGATGTTTCATCCATTTATTGAGTTGGATTCCCTTGAATTATCCAGAAATCAACATTTCTGTTTCCCATTTGGTTGCTCATAAATATGGTTGCCATCTTGTTTGGTTGCTCGTAAATATGGTTGCCATCTTGTTTATACGTGCGTCACAGAATTACGATAACTCGAGTAACCGCAGACATCTCGTTGGCCAAACGTTCGTTGCTCAACAACCCTAGCAAGAGGGCAATCATGGAACGCACCAACAGCCGTTCATCGTGCATTGGTGCGCTCGTCTACGTTCATCCTTGTCGTCATTAGTTATAGCTCATGTCATTAGTTATAGTTATTGTCATTTGTTTTAGTTATTGTCATCTATTAGTTATAATTATTGTCATTAGTTATAGTTATTGTCATTTGCTATTGTCATTAGTTATAGTTATTGTCATTAGTTATAGTTATTGTCATTTGCTATTGTCATTAGTTATAGTTATTGTCATTAGTTATAGTTATTGTCATTAGTTATAGTTATTGTCAATTAGTTATAGTTATTGTCATTAGTTATAGTTATTGTCAATTAGTTATAGTTATTGTCATTGGTTATAGTTATTGTCATTGGTTATAGTTATTGTCATTAGTTATAGTTATTGTCACATATTAGCTATTCATTCATTTATTATATGTTAATATCATGACAGGCAATGCAAAGCATAGTCTTTATTTAACTTTCAATTGTGCATATTGAAAACGTAGAGTAACTGATGTATTCTTAATAATTATTAATGATTGCACACACAATGCACACTTGTATTGCATCTCCTTCTTGGGGACTCCTCAGAGGTGCTTTGAAGCTAACAAAATAAAATAACTCTATTCGACCTTAGAGAGAGACTTAAATCCCAGAGTGCACGCGCTGTGACCAGTGCTTCAACGTTTGCCCACATATCAGTCTGTGGCTGATGATTATCAGAGCTTTGGGAATAAAAAATATTTTTTGTGAGCTTCTATTGTCCAACATATATTTTGGATAATCTTTAGATGAGTTACTGTCAGATAGTTCTGAGTGACTATCAGTGGAATTGGTATTGCTGCGGAGCAACAGTGTCTCATTCTTCTCTGGATGAAAGAAAGGCTGCCCTTGGTATCGACAGCAGCTATCCATGCTGTCCATATCTCTTAATGTCTCTGTTTGTATGTCTGCATATAAATACAGACTATACATGCCGCTATCTAAGACTAGCGGATGGTGCTAAGAAACCGTCTGCAGGACATGACTAGGATCCCTACACAACAGATGTTACTATAAGAGCAGCAGACTTACAATGATAGCGTTAGAACGATGGGCACTTGATGAGATGATGATGACTATGCTTTGGGATGAGTCACGAGTGTCTTGTTATTCGTTCATTTAAACAAAATCAGCATTAAACATTATCAGTAGCCAGCTACATTTGGTATCCATGGGTTCATAAGAATGTTCAGTAACATACATTTAGTACAATTCTATAAACTTGTTGGAATATAAATTAGATCTTGGATTAATCATGCGAAAAACTGAGTAGTTGTTTCTGTTCGCATGTAAGAGTTTTGTCTGACTTCTTGGGTTTCAGTGAGTTATATTCTTACCGTAATCTTGCTGATGCCTTGCACAATAGGATGATATTGATGCTGAAGAAATAATTAAATAAGATTAGAATCATTCGATTAGAATACGCTGTCCGATTGTTGGACAGCTGTTGTTTGTAATTTCTTACAAAAGTCTACACAACAATAATAATAATAATGACGACAATTTCTATGGCGCCGTAACACAGCACATGCCGTTACAAAGGCGCCTCAACCACGACTAAATTGGTCTGAGTATTAATGTTACTAGCCTCATATAATTGACGGTATATCACAATAACGGAATGTTGCTGACTTATTGTTTTCTGATTTGTTGCTTGTAGTGGAGGTGCAGGCTGAGATTGAGCGGATCTTTGAACTCGCTCGTTCTTTGCAACTCGTTGTCTTAGATTGTGATACAATTAATCATCCTTCTCAGCTCACGAAAACTTCTCTTGCTCCAATTCTCGTCTACCTAAAAATAGCGTCGCCAAAGGTAGGCATACGACTCCTGGCAGCTTCTAAGTGAGCTGCATTCCTCCACAGACTGTTCATACTGTTTGATTTTTTACGACATTGTACTAGTGTTGTTCAATATTACTCCATTCTGAAGCATTTTTGGTACAGGTCAAGATACGTTTCAGCTTATCACGAGCTACTTTTAATTTGATTTATCAGTTGGTTGTGAATAGAAGATGCCATATAGGCAGTGGCGGTTCTAGACTTTTTAAACTGGGGGGGCTAAAATTTTCATTAGCCCCTCCCTTCCCATAGATGTATATTGTATATGTTCACGCAGTTGGCGTGTGCTGGCCCCCGCGTTGCCCGTTTCAGCAATATGTTCACATAAAAATTGATATCAGGCTATCTGACTGACATTCCATTGGCCTAAAAAGAATGATTTTTAAAGTACAAAAATTTTAGTGAATGAAAAGAATGAACGAATGAATAAATAAGTTTTCATTGAACAAAACTTGTGTCAATGAGTCACAGTTACAATGATGAATCAAGAGCAGTGCAACAGATTCTGAAAAAGACTCGTACCTCAATTCTATCTTTGAGGATTTACGATTAACACATCGAAGAAAAATGTACGGTATCATGTGTAACTTTTGTCAAAACCAATATTTTTAGCTTTTCTAAAAGACAGTACAAAAGGCTTAAGAGGACAGTTTTTGTATGCCCTGCCAAAGGGTATCTAAAGAATGTTATATGTCATCTTCTGAAGAATCCACAGAGCACAAATGTTGTGTGTTCAACTTGTCTGTTGCACTGCACTTGATTCATTATTGTAACTGTAACACATGTTTTAAGCAAATAAATCATGTCCAAATAAGTTTACAAACAAAATAGCTTCAATTTATCTTTTTGCAGGTCCGCATAACACTTTTTCACCTGTCAGGTTGCGAAAAAGAACAGTAGTCTTTCTTGAAAATGATCTTTTGAATGTGACACCTCCATGTATAAGCTTAGTAAAGATTTTCTGGTGTACCAGTGTCCTTTTTTAGGCTTCCTTCCATAACAAAACTTGGTTTATGTCATCCCATCCCACGTAGATTCATTGCCATTTTACATACCTGCTATAGCATTATCATTGCCGTCGAAAACTTCATCGTTTAACTCATCAGCTTTTCACTTTTCAATTCTCACAATGAAATTAGCCATTTATAATGATGTACACATGTGCGTGCTCCAAGCTGGTTCTAGTACACACTGTCCAGCTTGCACATGTGCAAATATATACAGTATACACTATAATAGCACACATGGGATCTTATCTGGCCTGGTCTTGTCTGACCATCTGTGCTGCTGAATCTGGGGCCTGTGGCCGCCCCGCTGTCATCGTGAGCTAAGGATGAAGCTGGTGTCACTACGGCATACAGCGTCATTAAGAGCTGGAGCATGACTTAATCTCAGCCGCTGAAGCCGTTATTAGTTCTTCACTTTCGCTTGAACATCCCATGGGTCCTCTGTAGTCGAAGGGCAGCTATTAGTATAGATAGATAAACATGTGCTTGTGTCTGAGCACTCTTATTGAAGCTACAGTGCAGGGGTATGTGAAAGGTGATAATTATTGCTGTGTTACAGTACCAAAGTTTCACAGAACAGCATCTAAGAATTAGTGAATTAGAAGACCTTGGTGCCAAATGCCAACAGATATTGTAGGCAGTTTATAGCTGATTAAGTGTTAAACTGGGGGGGCTAACATTTGTATAGGGGGGCTAGGAAAATCTAGGGGGGCTAACTTTTCAGCTGGGGGGGCTGTAGCCCCCCCAGCCCCCCCGGTAGAACCGCCACTGCATGATATAGGCCTAAATATCAAAATTATACATAATTACTTTAAATGAGTGCATACAGATAGCTTGCTCAGCTGTTAGCATAGTGAAGAACATCAGTTCTAAGTAATTTCTTTCTTCTGTAGTTGCCTGTGTTGTTTTGAGCTGAGAATTAGTAAACCAAAGTTCCTCAGTTTAACCTCTACACATCCAAGTAATCGTAAAAGTAAAATCCAATTTTCTAAAGTACCATATTAGGCTCAGTGCGCACGATGCGAAGTTATTCAATTGTGCTACAAATTAAATTATCTGTTCACCCAACACTTGTTTAAAAAATTTCTATTGCGTATCTTGTACTTGACCACTAAAACTTTTGGTCATCAACACTTAAAAAACCAGTCATTCCATGTTAAATAAATTAAAAATAAATTAATTAAGTCAAGGAATAGACAGAATTTGTCTGCAGAAGCTTTACACTATCTAGGGCCCCCAGAAATTTGCGCCAAAATATTGAAAAAATTGCGCACCAAAAACGATAAATTTGCGCGAATTTTGCGCAAGTTAAAAAATCAAAATGTTCGTTATTTTTTCATTGAATCAGTGTACCAAAGTATCTAACAGTGTTTTTGTCATTTAGTGTAAAGTTTTGGCGGTCTAGAAATTAGACAATAAAGCAAAAAATGCAGTTATAAAGTTCCTATAACCATAAAATTAATGTATTCAGACGATCGCAAATAATTTTAATTGTACAAAATTTACGCCCACCAAAATCTACGCTCATTACAAATTTAACTTCAAAATAGTATTATACATGCCTATATTATAATGAATCACCAAGTTACACAACTTGCTGAGTACTATAGCCTTCCGTCTTTGTGTGCACGCCTGACACCTATAGACTAAATGCGTTCGTTCTGTCATAAGCCGAGACAGCACGCGACGCTGCTGTGTGACCGCTTTGAGAAACTTCGTCTGACACATTTTATTGTGTGGCCGTAAAGTTCTGGAATTTTTATACTATAAGTTTGTGCATTACTACCAAAAAATCGATCTTTAACTAAAAATTCATCTATTATCTCATCCCATTCGGCGTCCGCCATTTTGATTACCGCACATCGGTCGTCGTTGCTATGTTGAACTGTCATGGGCCTAGGTGATTTTAAGTCAATCAAAGCCCAATTCAGATAAAATTGGCAAGATTTTGTCAAAATTTGCGCTAAAATCGCGCGGATTGCCAATTTTTGCGCTGTTGCGCTAAACCTCGAAATTTGCGCAAAATTTGCGCTGCGCAAGATCGCGAATTTCTGGGGGCCCTAACTATCAAACGGCAAAATAGAGAGTGAATAGTATATTTTTAATTTATTTAAACTTCATGAGTTTATTGTGCAGGTCTTACAGAAGCTGATAAAGACACGGGGAAAATCTCAGAGTCGCAACATGAATGTACAGCTCGTAGCTGCCGACAAACTCAACCAGTGTAATGCGGTAAGTTTTCATTTTATTGAACAGTTTCTATGAAGACTTTGGAACAAATATATTAGGTAGGTCTGTGAAACAAAAATAAGTATGGACTTATTTTATGACATTTGTTCACTCTGAATTTTAATGTGCATATTACAGAGAAAACAGTACAACGTACTGGGGGTAATTTGATAAAGCCATCCCAAGGATCTACATGTATCATATAGAGGATTGGAAACTCCTTATTTAATGTTGTTGTGCATGTTTTTGACAAGAACTGATGTCAGGAAATTTCTTGTTCACATAACAGGCACATTTAATTAATTTTATTATGATGGCAGATTGATGAATACTATATTACTCCATTCTGAAGCATTATCATTATTATGTTTGTAAGCATAAAGGAAAATAAAAATAAAAAGGAAACAATTTCCTGTGGAGGTTTAAAACATCACATTTAATATTGTAAATAAAACTTGATGTGGGGTGACATATGTGTTTAAAATTAAAACGAATGTACATGATTTTTCACAATATAGAATCCTTGATGCAATCCTCACGAAGTTCAGAAGTACAGTGCATTGTACATTAATGATGGACAAACATTGAGAATCGTAAATCGTAAACAGATTAGATGGTTTTATGCATCTTGCAAGGAGGTTGAGAGACATTTGGTGATCTGATAGGGTAATTTTTAAGAGAAAAGGATTTTCCAGAGAGAAGGAATATCTCATCATAATGATCAGTTTCTTATGCCAGTCATTTGGTGGCGATAGGTACAAATAGATTATCTCCTTCATCCTTGATCATTTGTCAAATCCACTGCTAGCTTTAGTTTTAGTCCAGTGCGAAAGATGCTATATACTCTTTCATAGAGTACCCGTATCTGTCTAGCGTAGTCTTGGTTTTCCTTTGTTTCTTTTTCCTTCCAACCTTACATGTAATGCATTGCGTGGGGTTCATTGAAAATGTCAAAAGCATCTTCTTTGAATGACTTTTCTAGCAGACATCTGATTGCACTTAATTGTAGAAGACTGCATTTTTTCTTGAGCCGTCAAAAACGACTGTACTCGTTGCAGATGAGCTGAGTCGACCCATTTCTGACAGGTGCTCAAACTGTTCATGCTGAATAAAGAAAGAGTTATGCATGTAATAAAATTTGAAACCTGTAGGTCAGGTTAGTTCTTCAGTTTTGTCAAGTCTGCTTGACCTCGGCTTTTCTTATTATTATTTTCTGCAGGAAGTTTTTGATGTCATCCTGGACGAAAATCAGTTGGACGAGGCCTGTGAACACTTGGCAGAGTACCTGGAGGCGTACTGGCGTGCCACGCACCCTCAGCCGTGCCAACAGCCGCGACGGGTTATGCCAACCGGTCAGCAGTCGTCGGTCGACCGCGCGTCTCTTTCGCAGCAGAAGGTTTCACCGCGAATGTCTCAGACTTCTGTCGAAAGGTGCAACCTTCTCGCTTCCCCATCGCCTCAGTCTCCACCTCCTCCCACCACCAATCGGGACTTGCTGGCCCACGACAACTACTCCAAGGCCATGGTCGGCCCTGGAGAGACGATCTACGACTTAGAACGATCGAGATTCCAGCAGCGTCCCAACGCTCCCACCGAACCGAAGTCGCAGAGGCGTGGCGGCGACCCTGAGCAGGAGCGGCCGACGCGTCAGAACCACCGGACATCTATGGAGCACCACAGCCCTCGAACTGCGCCGCGCGGCTACGAACATGACATGTATGCGTATCGGATGGCAGACCAGTGGCCGGAGGACAATCGGGGAGATTACGGTTCGCCCGTGCGGAAATGCGAAACCGATTTCCAGTCGAGAGGTTATGCAACAAATCGGCAGAGAGGAGGCGGCGGAGGAGGAGGAGGAGGGTACGGAGGTCGTGACCCTAGACTAGAGGAGAATGACGATGTGACGGGTATCGCTTCACCGAGCATGAACCGCAAGTATCAGGCGGTTCGAAAGGGCAGCATCACCATCTGAAGCGGCGGTGGCGGCGACAGGTGGTTCGGATTCGGTCGGATGGATTCTTTTATTTGTTGTCCATTTCTGGTTTTTATTTTTTATTTATGCAGCAAATGACGATGATTAATTTTGTATCGATTGCAGTATTCCAGTTCTTGTTGTTCTTTACTTGACTTCTCTTGCATCTTTGTTACTTGTATTCTTGTGTGCCTTTGTCAGCCATTTGCCATGCTAGGAATATTTGTGCACTGTCCTGTTGTGCTTGCTCTCTGGATTGTAGAAGTCTGTCACCAAATCCCAGGTCTTGAAACGTTTGTCTTTGGCGTGTGCACATCGAATGTTCGGATGTGGAACATGAAAACGTACGAAGAAAGTTTCTGTTTATTGCTCTCGAACAACTGATGGAGTAATAGTGTGATGCAATCATCATAATATTGTGTTTGATTGGTGGATACATCCTAAAGTCTTGGGAAAGGGCAAATTGATATTTGTTGTTTGCAGGCACAGGATTGTTTGAAGTGGGTTACCTATTTCCCTTCAGTTTTCTGTTTTGGTGTCACGCTGTAATAGGATTAAACAAATGGACAGGGTTTAAAGTGGGTTGTAACGGTGTTCCCAAGCTCACCATCTCTGGAACCCTGGAAACACGTGCGTTCCAATAAAAATCTTCTTCAGCGTTCCCACTGCTCACCTATTCGGCGTTCCAACTGCTCACTTTGATCACTGCAAATGGGACTTCACTAAATGGAATGGTAGATCGGTGAGCAAATAATTTGCTTGCATGAATAGCGAAGGAAACAGGTTGTCCAGGACTGAATGGTGGATATAAAAAGTTCTATAAAGTATGCAGTGTTTTGCTATTTACTGAGATAATGCTTTTGGCTGCTCAGAAAAGAAACTGCATTTCGGCCCTGACAAGATTATCATTTATAATTACTGCCAACACTGAATTCTTATAAGAGTATGACACGATGAGGACGGTAATTCTATGAAGGTATAATAAATAAATAAATAAATATGTGATGCATATTGCATAACTCATAATTATCATAAACAAGCAATACTGAACGTTGATAATACAAATTAACTACTACCAACATTCAATATTGGATATTATCTTTATATGATTTACACATGGGTTTGAGGTAGTTTTTAAAAATGTTCAACTTGAATCAGGATGGATTGTGTTGCAGTGAAACTTAAGCGCTGAATGACAAGATGTGAATGAAAATCCAGGTGCTGCATTCGTTAGTTGCTCAGATGGTCGATTTGTGTACTTGAGTGTGTGTGTGTGTGTTAGTAGGTTATGTGACAGAATTGATTTGTGGTTTAAACGATTAATTATTGCGTCAAAGCCAGACATCTCAGTACAGATTTGTATTGAAAATTAGATAACTTCGAGAAGTAAGTATATTATTTGTCAACTGATTGCTTTATCGCACGTTTGTGTACAGACTAAACACTGTTGTCCATAGATTTTCCTTCCTTCCAAGTCCCATAGATGGCATTAAAGAAGGAAAGTACTATTACTAATAATATGTGCTGTAAGCCAATCACATTATATATGAAGTAAAAGGAAACGTAAACGAAAGACAACATATAAAAGACTGGCAGCCAGCAGCATTGTTGCCCAGTTAAATTAATTTGTTTATGTCTCAAATGGCTCTAACTTGACCGATGATATTTAAGGTTTAAAGGTTTGGAAGTATCGCAGATTTGTTTTGTAATTTTCATGCTGTTTTTCATTTGTTTGACTTGCTGTTTCCTTTTGCGTTGGTAACGTGCTTATGTGGTTGCTCACTTGCAGCGTCTCAGTTTCGTTTACGTCGGTTAAGTAACCGACTTTTTAAATGTGAATTAACTGCATGAGACGTTTCTTACTTAATGAATGATGTTAAATGTGCTGCAGGCCTGTGTTCCAATGTACTCTAACAGTTGCGTAATTCTATGGGCAGAGTTACTCATGACATGTCACAGCCCACTTTCAAAGACCAGTGGGCAATGTAATGCAGGTGTATAAGAATAGTGTGCTTAATGTGAAAAACTTCGGCATTGGCTCATCTACAAAAGTTGCTTAAATAGCTCAAGGTGATCGTCAAGATTAGTAGAGCTGTCCATGGACGACATGCCGAGATTTTCGTACATGTAAGAGGCAGAATACCGATGCGAGATTTGTGTGAGAGATCGGGCAAGTCTTCACAGAGGAAGTCTCAATGTGGTTATCGCAGAGCTATACTCTAAAGAGGACTTAACCGTAACCAAACTCACCGACTTCTTGCTAACAGATTTCGTCTCCTTTGACCGGCTTAAGTGTAAATCTACTGCTGGTACGTTGATGAACCATATGAAGAAGGAAATGAATATAAATGAACGGAGATGATTTCCAGAAGGATAGCATCACAGAAAGATGATCATGCTGTTAAACCATTGCGTTAAACCACGAGTGACTGCAAACGACTGCCACGATTCAAATGATTAATTAAGATCTTGATATTAAAAGTCTGAGTTTCTTCAATGATGTTTTCTTTTCTAAGTTTTTCCATACTTCTGAAAGTTTAAATGTTTGTCAGCATATTTAATTAAGAACTGGTTAATGTCATCAATGCAACTGAATAAAATAGATTTAACCTTTCATCGATTGACTTTGACGTTCTTGAATAAAATCAACATAAAAAACTGAAAGAGATTGAAATCTACTACGGCCAACACTTTATTACTTATTTTCAAAATATATAATTATTCCTCTGCTGGTCATGGATGTTGAGACCTTGTCACCCTTTTCCCTACATTCATGCATTGGACTAATAACAGGATACCTACCTGTGAGGATAACTTTCTATTAGCAACGACTGGATGCATATTCTACGTCCCTCCCTATGGAATAGATTCTCTCATCAGCTATGGAATAGATTCATCAGCTCGCTCTATCTGGCAGTCTTTCATCATCTTTTCTCGTCTCAAAACCTGCCGTTTTCTCTTGGGGCTGCACACACTGGGAGTGCTTCTGAAAGGCTCTTGATGCAAGAAGTGCTTTATGAATGGTACAATACAATACAATTCTGCAGTATGTGTACTGTAAAGAGCAAAAACTGACTTCCGCTGGTTTTATGTTAGACTTTTCACAACGCATATCATACGTGTATTTTGAGTCACTAGAGGATGACACAAAAATCTATACCGATAGTTACATTATAACACTTCTTGTAAAATAATGTCGGTCACCTTTAATACTCAGTCTTCTGGTTAGTGTGCTGGTTGATAGGTTGGGGGGGTCAAATTCTCATCCAGAAATATTTTTGGGATTTCCACCAGCACTCCCTCGCCACCTCAACCATAATGATTACACCGACCATACACTAATGGTGAGGAGAGGACTGGCCAAGTGACCAACTGACCGCTATCAAAGGCTAAGAAAATAAATTCGCTGACACTTTCTACCCGTAAAAAATATCAAAACTGAGTTTGATGCTGAACTGTATGTGTGACTGCAACTGGTATATGATTGGGTGAAATGCGAGTGCATTCATAAGTGACTGTGACTGTCATTGATGAAACTTTCATAAACAATGACACATATAATTATTGCATATATTAACTCTTCTTACTATGCAAGAGTTATTGTTATTGTTACAAAGGCCATATTTTTCCTATTTCAAACTCTTATTTATGGCACTAGACAGATGAAACCTAACTTGAAGCTTAAAATGTTATCGAATTTCAAGATATTCCATTTAAATCTCATGAGATTGCGATGACTAGGTAGAATGTTGAAACCTAAACAAGTTCCAAATGACATTATTCGAAATTAGCATTGTCAAGTTAAATTTATTTTTAAAGAAAACTTGGTCACCAACTTGATCTGCGTAAAAGTGGCGATATAACTGTTTAATTTAACCGTTTAATGACGAGTGTGCACTAGAAGTGACTGTGAACCAATACAGCATTATTACAGCTCTTAGTGAAAACAGATTAGAACCCATTTTTTACAGCTGGTATCAGAGTAAAGCCTATACATCAATTCATCAAAAGGAAACTTGAAGTCTGTTCTGACCATTGTCATATAATTACCGGTATTCGTTTCATTATAAACATCAACAGTCCAAATAGTAAGAATTGAGTTTGAAAATTACAGTTCAAATAGCAAGAATTTATTTTAAAAATTACAGTCCAAATAGTAAGAATGCATTTGAAATTACAGTCCAAATAATAATAATTACATTTGAAATTTACAGTTCAAATAGTATGAATTGCAGTTGAAAATTACAGTTCAAATAATAAGAATTGAAATATGAAAGTTACAGTCCAAATAGTAAGAATTGAATTTGAAAATTACAGTTCAAATAATAAGAATTGAAATATGAAAGTTACAGTCCAAATAGTAAGAATTGAATTTGAAAATTACAGTTCAAATAAGTAAGAGTGCATTTGAAATTACAGTCCAAATAATAAGAATTGCATTTGAAAACCACAGTTCAAATAGTAAGAATTGAATTTGAAAATAACAGTCCAAATAGTAAGAATGCATTTGAAAATTACAGTCCAAATAGTAACAATGCATTTGAAGTTACAGTCCATTTAGTAAGATCACATTTAAAATATTTTTTACAAATCCAATGATGGAGTAACTTATATAGCTCTACTTTAATCGAAGAGCATTTCCAAATTTGTTAAGAAAACAATTGTTAAGTTTTGTACTGTTATCAACTGTCACTGAAACTGATAATGTAGAGATCAGACAATGTTTCCTAAATTATGCAATTTGTTCACAACATGAAGATAACAGCGTAAATTTATTATTTCTAAATCACATGTGTACAGTTTTGAAATCATAATCTTTAAATTCTAAAGCACTACTTTAATAGCTAAAAATACTTAAATACTAAATGCTCAAAAACTGAGTTCAGGGCTTCCAGCTTATTCACACGAGTGCTGCATCATGTCAGAGGTGTTGTCGAGAGGAAGCCAATCAGAGAAAGATGGAGACAGAGGAGCTGCTGAGGCAGATTTAGTCTGGGCGAATTGGAAGATGGACAGGGGAGTTCTGGGTATGGATTCTTCAAGAGGTAAGACTTCGCTTTGGAGTGGAAAGTTTGAGGCATGATAGAAGAACATGAGTTATCATAATCGAAATCGTAATCTCGAGACTTCTACAGCGCCCACAAAAGCCAAGTCGCGGGAACCGGCTTATTCACAGGCGCTCAATCAAAACAAAATCAATAGGCAGCGGGTCAAGTCCGGAGAGTCAGGCAGGCAGATAGATGGACGGCTAAGGTGGGTGATATTTAGAGTTGAAATGAAGTGTTGAGTTAGACGGTGGTGGCAAGTGAATGGCAATATTGGTAGGCCATCATCTGCAATTTAAGGGAATTTCAGGAGAGAGAACATTCCAGACTACAGTAGTTGATTGGATAGGAACTTGAGATGAGAAGTGACTAAAGGTGGGCAGAGGTGAGACAGAGAAGAGGAGGATCCAGACTTGACGAGGGCCTATGACAACAGAGGCCGTTGCCCTCGAAAAAAATTTGTTTGGCATATTGTAGGTGAGACAGAACAATATAAGGTTGTTTAAATAGATCGGGGTGACTGAATGGTGAAGAGATGGCAAAGTTACTTGTCCTGCAAATATTGTAGGCTGGTGATAGGACCTTGTAGTGGATGTGTTCTGAGACTTTCAGCTAATGGATTGTGATTTAAGGGTGGGAAAGATAATTGTGGTGATATAGCGGTCCTCAATCGAGTTTTGAATGAGTTACAGACATTTAATTTTGGTTTATTCCAAGTTGAAGTGGAAACTGCAGAATCAAGCTTCAAGTGGACAATAGAGATAGCGATATTAGTAGCATGAAGCGGAGCTTGAGACGTTGTATGCCAAAGGTAATGCCAAGGCAAGTTGGACGCAAAAGACTGAAGTGAGTCAGTCGAAGATGAAAGTAAGAGGATCGGAGGTGAAACTAGTTTTTGTATTAGGACAAGTCTGTTAAAGCATGCTGTATAAAATTACAGATGCATGCAACAATGACTTTTTTAAAGTATTATTTTGTTGTTTTAACTTCTAACTATAGCATTTAACAAGCAAACAGATTAAGTCAATCAAAACCAAGTTTACACAGATTGCATCTACAAGCAAAGTTTTCAGCTCTTAAAACAAAGTTTTCAGCTCTTAAAATGTAAGTCTCCAGTAGATAGTCTTAGCTATTAAACTCTACACAGTACACACACATCATACCAACCAGACTATAGCTAAACCGGAAGACATGCTAACAACTGTTGAGCTGTAACAAATTTGTAACGCATTCATTTGTAACAGAATCATCATAACACAGTTCATCGCGCTGTTCGAATATCTCTTCTTTTAGTTTTTCGATGACATTGAAGAAATCTGAATCTACCACAAAGTTAAAACACCATGACTTCAGCAGTAGAATTATTATAAAGAACATTGCACTCATCTTCAGATTAAGAGAGAGTTCTGAAGCAAAGTAGGCTAATTATTACTTGGCAACTGGGGACATGAAATAGCGAATCAAAAATTTTCGTAGATTTCTTATAAGCTCTACGTTTGAATTGCACCAACCGATAGTGAAAACATTGCAATACGATAGAGGTAATGAGTTCAAAAAGCTATGACATTCCTGCACGTTGCAAGAATGACACAAGGGACCACCATCTGTTGCCTATTCTTGGAGCATCTGCAGGTTTCTCTTCAATGTTGTGCGCTGACTAGCGATGATTCCGTGGATCAGGACTTCAGAAGTTCATCTGTCTCGATTGTGACTTTGATTTTTTCAGCTGTAAGGCAGTAAATGCATGCAACAAGACGGTCATAAATTTAATTAACAGAAGTCTTTGTACCTTAATTATGATCTTTCTGAACATCATAAAACTAAGTACTTACTCATTGATAGCAATAGAAGATTCCTCACCAAACTGTTTGAACAATTCGTCACGAATTTCAAAATGTGGGCAGCATAATACTATAACTGCTCTAGACTTTCACTAATTTAGCTGCTCAGTGATACAGCAGTTTGTATGACACTCTTGTACAAGTCTTAGCCTGTATTCATTTATAATTCGAATTAGCGTTATTTTGTCATGCTTCAACAATGTATATGATCTTTGTTTACACTCTGTTTATGACCTGCTTTATTTCTTGTTCTCTCTCCACTATAACTCATTCACTTGTTTCCGTTTTTTCAATATTGCTTAATAATAACTACACTCTTCTGTCCCCACCATCTTGATACAAATTCCTGTTTGTGGTTGCCCAGGTTTAGCGGGATCACTCGCTTTCTGGGTTACCCTTTCCTAGGGATCTTTTACCTGATAGATCATAATATTAGCTCCTCATTTCACTGCACACTGTTATTTTGTTATTTTATTTTATTTTTTGTCATTTTGCTGTTTTGATTTGCTGATCTCTCTGAATAAACAGGTTCTGATTTGACTTAAACGGTGGTCAGATTGTCCATCCAAAGGTGGCAGATCTCCAAAGTGTTGCAATCTATAAGCTAAGCCTATCTGGACGTAGTCTCATTTTTAAATAGTGCCCTGTCTGTGTCATGCTCGGCTAACACCCATCATGTTTTGTTGAAAGTTTGCAACTATATTGAAAGTGCAGACAAATTAAGTTCACAACACAAATAAATCTACCCATCAGTGGCGTTACCAAAGCATAGACAGAGAATGTTGAGTGCATGACCATAAACACCAGGTGCAGTTCCGGGCATCTCTAGTGTGCATTCATGCATGGCACAAAGGTTTTTTTACTTTCTTTTCCTTTTGACATTGAAGTTACAAGCTATATAACAATCGTCAACTTACCAATAGGCCAACATTAGACAAAACTGTATTGCCCATAGAGGCCCAACATAATCTAATGTGAACATGGGTAAAGCGTTTCTCACATCAGTGATATTTTACTTAAGGAAACTGAGATCTACATATGACACAGATTAAAATCCACAGAAGCACCTCTGCTACTTCCTTCGTATACCTGTTTATCATGTCTGCTGTTGTTGCCTGCCCTCTGGTGATGAATGGATGACAAGGTCATCCTTTAATGGGAGCGTTGCTGGATCAACAGATTCAGAGTCTTGAAGACGGTTAGACGATATCTAAAAAACAACCGTCAGTTATAGAGGAACAGTCTTCATTGGGAAATAATACGTTGGGCACATTGTGTTCAAACAGAAATGTTGTAGGGTAATAACTTTGCAGCCAAGTTCAAAAGAATTTGAGAGATGTTCAAATACTTCAAAGCAAGTAGCAATTAAGTGCATTTTTTTCAAAGAAAAATTTATTTGGTGGGAAGCAAACCAGTCTCAGAGAACTTCGAGTGGTGATAGCATAGATGGTAGCATAGTGATTAGTAAAGTGCATACTGCGCTCTGCTGTCCATGGTGACTTAATGGTTCCTTTCACTCGCTCTGCAACAATGCAGAGGCGTTCATTCTCTGGTCCAACAACCTGGAATGGGCTTCCCTTGACTATGCGACACCTCCCAAGCTGTTCTCAATTTCCCAAACTGTTAAAGACTGGTTTTTTCACTTGATCTCGGCTGGGAGCGCCTCTGAGTAGGCACCTTGAATGGGCGCTATATAAATTCTGATTGATCGATTGATTGATGTGCTCTTTCATCTCAAATTAGATGCAAAGATAACTTTAATTTCTTGTGTTAATATCTTCATGTGTTCAGTGTGTGTCATCATATTATTTAAGTTGAGAATCATAACAATTTTTACCCTCTCATGTTGTTCCTACACGATGAAAAAATGTATACAAAATATGACTGCATTTGATAAATATTTAGAGGTTGCTCAACGATGTTGAAGTTTCTCACAAAACAAAACCTGAAGCAATTGAGTAGGAGATAAGCACCATGACATCTGTTCACAAATCTGCTAGAGATAATAGTGCGAACATGGCTACCCACCCCCCTAAAAAAAAGTGCAGCTGAAATTTATATGAAGCTTGAGATCAATGAAACTATGGCATATAGATGTTTAAATTCTAATTTGACGTTGGAATGAGCTTCCCTTGACTATGCAACACCTCCCAAGCTGTTCTCAATTTCACAAACTGTTGAAGACTGGTTTTTTCGCTTGATCTCGGCTGGGAGCGCCTCTGAGTAGGCACATTGAATGTGACATTTGTTCACAAATCTGCTAGAGATAATAGTATGAACATGGCTCCCCTCCCCTCCAAAAAAAGTGCAGCTGAAATTTCTATGAAGCTTGAGATCAATAGAACTATTGTGGATGGATGATGTTTAAATTCTAATTTGACGTTTCTTTGACTGCTGCCTGACCTCTTTCATCTGCAAAGCCACAGAGTATCGAGGAGTGGCTGTTGTGTTCGTAGCAAGATCTTCACACCGACGTCTCGTCTCGTCTGGCAACAGATGGTCCAACCAGTAGAGATCCCGCTGAGTAAAGATGAAGTCCATTCCTTTTCGTGACAACACAAGTCCAATCAGCTGAACAATCAGAACACATCCAAATCATATTACCGGTATATATCATCAGAGTTGCTGCAGCTTATTCTCATCCTACCTCATTCCCTCCCTTCATCCACCTTTAATCCCTCCCTTCGTCCCACCTTTTATCCATCCTTTTATCCCTCCCTTCATCCCTCGTTTTATCCTTCCCTTCATCCCTCCCTTCATCCCTCCTTTTATCCCTCCCTCCCTGCATCTTCCGTCTGCTTTTTCTTCCCCCAACCTTTCCCTCATTTATCGGTTAACTATAAACTTTCAAAAACATGCCAAATCATTATTGTTTGACCATGTAAAGTTATGTTATTATTATTATCAATATTAATACTTTTATTATTATTTTTATTTTTTTAGACCCAAGGTATCAATGATCCCTCAGGATTTAAACAAATTATTTTAGGAGTAAAAAATGAATCTCCAAGAAATCGGGGCTCGTCCCAGATTTCACAACCATTCTGAAATAAGCCTCTGATTATTCGTATTATTATTAATATTATTATTATAGGCACAGCAATTTTATATAGTGCCCCTAATCAGGAGCAATCCCAGTCTAACCTCGGCCGAATAGGATAGTTTTAAGAACAGTGAGATATAAGACAGGGGATATGATAACGAAGGATGGAAAATGTACAAAGGATATCAAACGTAGAATTGGCCTTGATGTTTGGACGCTGAGTAAGATGTGAAAAACAAACAGCATTTCGATAAGAATGAAGATGAAGCTGTACATATGGAACGCTTGTACTACCAATGCTACTGCATGGAGCAGAGTGCTGGTGTCTGCGCAGAGAGGATGAGAGAAGATTACTGGTGGCGGAGATGAGCTGGCTACGAAGAATACTGGGTAGAAGTTGGAGAGACAGGATTCGAAACGATGTGACTCGGGAGGAGCTGGGTCAAAAGGAAACAGTGGTGGACAAGATCAGAAAAAGAAGACTCACCTGGTTCGGGCACATGACGTGAATGTAGGACAAGAGGATACCAGCCGCAGCTCTGCATAAGCATGTGGAGGGAAAGAGAAGCCAAGGGAGACAAGCGAAGACTTGGATGGACAATACAAAAGAAGATCTAATAGTGCAGAACATAGATATGAGAGATGCGGTGGACAAAATCACAAACAGACAAGTTGGAGACAGCATGTTGAGGCCTCATCATCGGCACACGCCTGACGGAGGAGAGACCAAGAAGAAGAAGTAGGAAGCCCATTCCATTTTACGATTATAAGCACCAAATAACAATAATTATTAATATTAGCATAGTTTTTTTGCCGCCAAGGTAGAAAAGTTCCTGCAGGCCCTAAGATACTTTAACTGGGCCATAGGTTCTCGTCTCCAACGTTATTATACTAATAATATTTAACAAGAATAAAAACAGCAGCAATCATAAAAATATGAAAACAGTATCGACGTGCATACCACAAGTGGAAAGGCAATGCTTGTGGCTTTGATGCTTTTGACAATCCACATCATTGCAGAGCAAAGGACCTGTATGATCGTGAAGTAGTGCACACGTGCGGTCTGTACATGTCGCAGGTAGATGTAGTCTGGCTGGTATTTCACCGGCATAAACATGATCAGAACTCTCTCAATAAACTAAACATCAAAGTAAAGAACATATTCATTGAAAATACAGATTATATCAGTTTGGGAACAGAATAAAGATATTTAGCAGCATATTATAGATCCGATCTTGCTCTAGTAGAGCAATCCAGCTGCAGTCATTTATGGGTATGCAACGTTGGAAATGTACCCTACAGTTGTCAGAATTCTTTTATTAAACTGAAAATTAGGCCAAAACATTTAGATAGTGCACACTTACTTATTTCACCTCGACTATAACAACCACTCTCAGAAATGTTGTCCTTAGGTTGAAAAGCATTTATAGCTCAAGCACAAAACATTGTAACAGCAACAAGCTATTGATTTCAGATATTACAAATGCATCTGAATACTGTGTGTAGCCATAGCTATAGGCAAATTCACTAGCAACACGCTACCATGCCACATGGCAAATTATGAGAATTTTACAATTAGAATATCAACAGAATTTCCATGGAACTTTCTAGAAGTAATTACAATCATTCAATGCATACACTACGAAAAAGATCAACTGTTTTCAGTCTAGAGAGTGAAGCATGCTGGGAGAAACTTAATTACCTGAACTCCAGCAAGTGATGTTATACCCATGTACAAGAACACACCGTATAATACTGGCATTGGTATGAACTTTAAAAACAAAAAACGACACAATCATCTTTTAATAATGACAACCAAGTCATTACCATTAATCATTTTCACTCTTTTAGCATTGTTACTTATGATTATTTTTAAAACAAAAATAATGCTATTAATATCATTAAATTTTTTGTGTGTGCCTGAAGTAAAAAATCCCCCAGGCCAAAAATCAAACTAAAAGTATTATTATTTATAATCACCATTATTATTGTTACTATTGTTATTATTATTATTATTATTATTATTATTATTATTATTATTATTTAGTAATTGCACAGCAGGATATTTAATCCTAACCAGGTGCCTCAGAGAACAAGATATTTAGGCAAACTATACACATAAATTGAATTGTTCCTATTTCACAGCTTGCCTGGATGCTTCAAACCTACTGAAAAACAACTTATCAAATAAATAAAGAGAACTTTCAGCACCCCCCCCCTTCTCACTAGGTTAAAGATCAAAGCAGGAACTAAGCAAATAAGCAAAAAGTTGTTCATTTAATATCATCTCCCCATGCACACGCACACACAAGGATCAATAGGATGCAACCAAATAGTTCTGATATCATTAAAGCACACACATATTATTTTAATTAAAACTTCAGGAAGATAATGTTCTAGTATGATGAAAATTTTAGATTAGGCACCTGACAAATGTGTTTGTTTGTTTAACCCATTATGTGGCCTCCAGTTTTCACCAATGGAAGCAACTAGGGTCAATCATTGATCTAATGACTATCCGGGCCTTTGTTCCGCTTCCACAAAGCCAACCTCAGCTGGTCATTGTGGGGCGCGGTGGTGTAGTGGTGGCGTCGTTGCCTTGAAGCCGGAAGGTTCGGGGTTCGAATCCACCTCGCCGCGTAGGGACCTTGGGCAAGTCCTTCACTCACAATTGCTCAGCACTTCGGCGTGAAACTAAGATGCAGTGTCCGCTCTGCATTCGGGAGCGCCTCTGAGTAGAGAGCTTGAAGGGGCGCTATAACAAGTGCACATACATACAAACTTCGTCATAACAACAAGATATTTGAAGCAGCAGTAGCAACACAATGTCATCTTCATCTACCTTAAGAACTGACGTCAGCAATGTCGAGAAGCCAATCAGAAGATGTATACAGACTCCAGTTAAACGCTGCTCCCTGCAAAGAAAAGATCTCAAGTGGTTTCATTTAGTTTGCTTGTTAACAGAGTTTGACAAGAGGCCAAAAATGTTATAAATAGGTTTTCAGCAGCAAATAGGCAGCAATGGTAGTGTTCAGAAGGAAATGAGAAATGTGATGCAGAAACATGCAGAACATACAGTACTCGAATTTCGTTATAAATTACAGGGATAAACTTGAGTTGTGGTGGAGACTATGCAAAGATGTAAGTAGATGAACCATGGATATCTAAACGGTTTTTTCATGAAAGTCTTTGGTGATATCTAATGCCACATATGAAAAGGAACCACAGAGTGGGATTTATTTACTGAAATATAGGTCTTTGAACATGGTCACACATCAAAATATTGAAATTAGGCTTTCACTGACACTTGACTCTAAGCAATCATCAATCAATCAATCAATCAATCAATCAATCAATCAATCAATCAATCAATCAATTCCTCTATTTGAAGCAATTAAGCTGACAAACACGCAACTTAAACCGAAAATAATATGCGGAATGAAGCTATGATGATCCATAAGAGGTAATGAGAAGTGATGTCGTCTAGCTAAAAGGATGGACGAAGCACCCTGTATATTTAAAATTTCCAAACGATCGCAGGTAGGCCTAAAAGGGTCAACAGCACAATGTCAATATACTCGATGCATCATTTGAAAATAAGACTGTAAAACTGGTTGGAACAGCCACAAATTTAATAAGATCACAATGCAGTAGGAAAGACATGATGACGTTACCAGTCCATCCTGTGTTCTATTCTATGCTTGCGAAATGAAAGTCTATGTTCAAATGAGTTTCAGCGAAAATCTCAACTCCACTCCTGCAATGTTATCTGTTTACATATATGTAGCATCACATGTAATTACTCCATAACATTGATGACAAGCACTTTTCATAGGACTCCACAATATCTGAAAAGACTTAATGAGATATCTTTCAGGAACAAATCTTACCTAACTCCGAGCATCTGGGGTCGTTCACCGGGGGCTTTAACTTCCGATTCACGGATAAGACTTCGGACATGCGTGATCGCACGCACCGTAGCAGCAACGAACCATGGCAAACCCATCAGTGAGCACGTGGCAATCAGAAATGACAAAACAAAGAGGTCGAGGTGGTAGCCATGACCTTTCTGTAACATAAAAAACAATGCAAGCTCTACAAAAGCCATAAATACATGACAAACTATCATAGAGATTAAAAGTGCAAGAGTAAGACTAAAAGTATCTTGAGATGAATCTGATGAAACAGATCACCAATGATCTATCTATAGTTGGTAAAGTCAGTAGCATCGTCATGATCTTGATCATGATTATAATCGTATACAGAATCATAAGGGCACACATATATAGAGCTTTTCGTTCAGACAAACCCCCATTGGTCTTTGCAACCTTACAGCATATGACCATCGTCGTCGTCGTTAGGGTCATCATATCATCATCATCATCGTCTTCGTTATCATTATCACCACCACCACCACTGCTGCCGCCATCACCAACAACCTCCTGCACCTCCACCATCATCATCATCATCATCATCATCATCATCATCATCATCATCATCATCATCATCACCACCACCACCACCACCACCACCACCACCACCATCATCGTCTTCGTTATCATTATCACCTCCACCACTGCTGCCACCGCCGCCACCACCAAAAACCTCCTGCACCTCCACCATCACCACTGCTGCCGCCACCACCAAGACCATCGTCATCATCAGACTTCCAATCTTTTGTCTAAATTTCACTTGCTCCTTTAGTCACGTTTCTTTGCATTGTCATCGCCTTATGCTTCATTTCCTGTCTTTTCCTTCCTTCTATCACAGCTTCCTCCTCCTTCTCCTAATCATAACTTCGCTTAAATGCAAATCATATGTCCTCTTCCCATGAGAAATTATTTCCACATGACTAACACAAAATATAAAAATGTCAAAAAATTTCTGAATTTCCAAAGTCTACTTTGAGTTTGTGCTCGTTTCTGTTGACGATGACGGCCGTTATTTGCTGATCCAAGAAGACGAGTATTGTAGCCAGTGCCCCTGGTAGCGCTCCGAGTGGTATCAGCCACCAAGAGGTCACTGTCAGAGGATTTATGAACCAGCCTCTGTAAACACACAAACAATCACTCAATACGATTTCAAGTGAAACTGTCTTCACAGGCAGATCTAGACTCACTCAACGTAGAAAAAAGATGCAACAACAGCGTAAGATACAGGAATTAAAAACAATCACAAAAATGTTAGTAGTTTAAGTGTAGAGATTGAATAGTGCCTGTGTATTGCTTGTCATCTCTGCTTCAATCTGCGCTAGTTATATAACACTTTGGCCTCTCTCCAGTGCTTAAGGTGTTGAAAAATAAGTGCCTGGACGCTCCTTACCTTTTCAAAAGAAGTGCCTGGACGCCCTTACCTTTCCAGTCATTGCTAGCCAATAAGTGGCTGGACGGCGTTCAGATTTTAAAATAAGTGCATGGACGCCGTCCATGACGGTCTAGCCACACTTTAAGCCCTGCAGGCTCTCTCTGAAAGCAAATGAGAATCCTTCTTCATTCATAATCAATTGCATCGAAAAGACTTGACTGCAGAAAATATTTTACCTTTAGTCACTGAGTGTATGTGGCACCAAACAACTTTGGGCAAACATCCATAAGATTAATGCTTTAAGGTCGAGTTCACGAGTTGGCAGATTAATATAGATGTAAATGTAATTTGTCAAAGAAATCAACATCCTGGTGCAACCATTAAGTATTTATTGTCGGAAAAACAGCATAGTTTAAAAAATCCCACAAAGGTTTCATGACTTAGTCACTTAGTCATGCACATGAGAATAGCTCAATATAAAAAAACGTGGCATTGAAGAAATCCTCACTAACATTCCTGCTGATTTCTTGACCAATTTTATATAGTTCATATCAGGGTGTCAAATTTGTTGGCAGGCCAGCGGCAGTATTTTCCAGAAAGTTGTCGGGATTGTCGGGATTGATGGGTCAGAGTGTATGTATACGGTGCCTGAAGAAAGATGGGAGTAGGGCTCTGAAGGGACTTTTGTAAGTCCATACTCAGAAATTTGGCAGCACTCTAACTCATAAATGGCACAGTTTTTGCACACAAACAGTCAAATTAGGTTTTAAAATTTTAATTTTGATCTACAATATCAGTCACATACATCACATAAAACTGATAAAGCCTTAAAATGAAAATTTTGAACTGCTATGCTGAAATAGTGTTAAGCAAGGTTCCTCATGCCAGAGAACATGGTCAGTGGGCCAGAAATGACCCACAGGATACCTTTGATACCTCTGGTTTAAGCACTACATTGGCTGCCTGTTCCATAGTATTGAATTCAATATCTGTTTACATGTGAATAAGTCTCTCCACGGAGCGAAGTCTGAGTATCTGCATGATTATTGTATCGGAACGCACTCCTCCGATACTGGGTTGCGACTTAGATCGCTCGACAAAAGCAATCTTCGCGTACGGCACATGAGATCTCGCTTTGGTGATCGTGCTTTTCAGTGGCCGACCTTAGATGCTGGCACAGTCTTCCTCCCACCCTGCAAGTGGCTGACTTAGTCGACTCCTTCAAATCTGGACTCAAGACTTAATTTATTTTTAAGGTCTATCTTGCTGTCAGCATAGTATGTGAGGCATCCTTGTAACGGCATGGCTGTGTTACGGCACCATAGAAATCGTCATTGTTATTATTATTATTATTTTAATATTATTATTCCTTGTTGCAAATTCAAATAACTTTCTTCCAAGGTACTTCCAATATATCAATGTAAATCTCACAAGCCTCAATCAAGCCAATTCTTCACATTTCAATGTTGTGACCCCACTTGATTCTGCATTTCTTCAAAGCTTACAATCCTTTTATTGGATGCACTTGCACTTAATTAACCCACGAGAGTTCTAATAGGTAAAAGCCTACCAGGAATAGCTAGCAGCAGATGAAACTGATACATGAATAACAAGCTATGCAAAAATTCAAGGAACCACGAAGGCAAACTAATCATTCACGAAAAAGGGCAGAGTGCCAGAAACACAGATTTATTGCCTAGAAACAATAACAACTGGCACACGAGAATTCATAAATTCTTAAGTCAGGCGCATTTTTCTCCAACATATATCATAGCTTTTCCATTTCAGCCCATCCTCATCTTTTATTTACACTCTTCCATTTGTATGCTTCTATGTACTAGAAGACGCAAAGTAGCACCCTTTGAGTACCTCACAACTCACTGTAGGCGTGAGTGTTAAACTGATCCAAATAAGTGCGTTGTAAAAAGTGTGCGAAAACGTTTGCTGAACAGAGTGAACTGTAACAGCCCATGAAGCAAAAGATTGATAGAAAAGGAAGGTCTAGGACATTAGAAGCTATATGGAAGCACAGCACTTGCATATCCCCACAAACACCACAGCACAAAGGTTGCTGACTTGAGTCCATTGAACATTAGCAGTGATGGGAAGTATTTAAAATACTAGTATTTAAAATAGTATTTTAAATACAATGTAAGTATTTTGTACTTGTATTTTAAATACTTTTGTGATCAAGTATTTTTACTTTTACTTAAAATACTTTTTTGATAGTATTTTGTACTTAAAAATATGATTATGTCAAAATACTTTTTCAAAATACTTTTAAATCTCACCAGCTGCAATTAGCTATGCTAATTGCAGCTGTAATCTTGCTCTGGATTGGTTGTCAAGTTATTTAACTTTTCGCCAGCAGCAGGTTTTATGTAACAATTCACTATCTGACTTCTTGCCCATGCGATTTGGAGTTCCACAGGGCTCCATTCTTGATCCCCTTCTCTTCATTATATATATAAATGACTTACCTAACTCCTCTTCTTTACTTCACTATATCCTGTTCGCTGATGATACCAACGTCTTTTTATCGCATGCCTCATACGACCAATTGTTTGAGATTGCTAATGATGAACTAAGGGCTACTAGTACCTGGTTCAAAGCTAACAAACTGTCCCTTAATCTCTCCAAGACCAATTTTATATTATTTAGATCTAATAAAAAGCAAACACCCATACTTTCTAAAGACATAGTCATTGATGGCATAACTATTCCTCAAGTTACCTCATCTAAATTTCTAGGCGTGTACATGGACCAACATCTAAAATGGAACACACATATTGAAGAAATCAATAAGAAAATCACCAAAAGTATTGGCATCCTCACTCGAATCTCTTACTTATTGCCCTCCCCCACTCTAACCAACTTATACTATACTCTTGTTTATCCATATCTTACTTATTGTAATATCATCTGGACCTCCACCTATCCTACTCACTTAAGAAAACTTCAAATTGCTCAAAAAAGGGCCATTCGTATTATAACTAAATCTCCCTTTAACTCCCATACTCAACCTTTATTCTCAACACTTAAACTATTAACTATCACTCAGATCAACTTCATTCAAACTTGTGAATTTATGTACAAATACCACACCAAACTCCTGCCATCTGCTTTCCTTTCTTATTTTCCCCCTACCCAATTCAAAGCTGGCTTAAGAAATAAACCGGACTATAAACTAATTTCCACACGAACTAATACTCGCAAATTATCTATCAAATTTCAGGGCCCTCTACTTTGGAATAACCTACCTCTCAAAATCCGTACCTCCAATACTATCTCTTGCTTTAAACGTACTTTAAGAGCACACACACTTGAGCATGTATCATAGCTGTTAGTTAAGTTAGTTAAGTTTGTTATAAATCGTACGTTTGTGTTTTCTCAAACTGTTATTGTTCTCAATTTAGCCTAGGATCCCTGGGTCTTTTCCTCCTGTAAGCCCATGTCATCTTTAACCTCTTAATGCCACTTAGCTAAATAGGCCCCCTCTTAGCGGGACGTTGTCCCTTTGGTGGGCCTGTTGTTCCCTAATTTTATATTTGAATTCATTTCGTTTGATTACTCTGCTGGCTACCTGTTCTTTTTTAATTTCTTACCTAATCTACTTACTGCACCATTGTTCTTAGCCATGCATGATGTATTACCTTGTGTGTTATCATTGATTCTTGTGTGATTTAAGTTGATGTTGGGATCAATAAACTCAAACTCAAACTCAAACTCAAACTCAATATTGCATTCTCATGCACTAGGCTGCTTCATTACACAAACAAAGGAATCTTTGTACAGGAGGTTTAAGTCACACAATACAGTAAAACAGGCTGACATTGATTAGTCATTGTTACGGATGACTGGGCACCACTGACCACAGGGTGAGGAATGTTAATTACAAGTGTATTGATGTATGGTGTATGAGAAGAGTACACCGAGTCTATACAGTCATAATGCCTATGAGGCATCAATGACACGCATAATATTATTATAATACTGTTCGAAATCAGTTTGATGTTTGGCACCACAATGGACTTGTCTACGCTCATAGAATAGGACAAAGGATAGATTTAACTATCTAGATGTTTATGAATAGGACAAATGAGGAAGGCATAAGACGTGTCTATTGGCTGGTGGCAATTGGAACTTCTCTGACCTTGGAACGGGGTGCAGAGTTTCATTACATTAATCTCCATTAATGGATCACAGACTACACACTTGACGAATTACAGCATACAGGAAGACACCTATAACACTTAGCCTAGTTGACCTGTGCTGGTGCAGTCTATTTTATTATTATCACAAGGGATAGGCCATTCGGCCCATTCCCATACCCCAGATTTCGAAGACTTACTTCAAAAAGTACCCTAAAGGGTTTTGCCGATGGGCAGAATTGTGACAGGATGTCTCAATATAGCAGATTTTATAAGGTAGCCTATGTACGTTGAATCTGTGTTCAGAAGTGTAACAACTTTTATCCATCTCATTGCGTCAGATTTCTGATTTTTTTTATCTAACTTAATTTTTAAAGTTCAATTTGGATAAATTACATTGACCATTCTTTCTGCATATATGTAGTGGGCTATCGATATTTCTATATGCCATTAAATTTAGTGTTTCTGTTGATCTTGATGTTAATGGATTCTGACTCGAACTTGGACCCCCATCTCTAGCGTCGTAGACTCGGACTCGGACACCTTTAGACCCAGACTCAACTCGGACTCAGTTTAGATGGACTCGGGCATGACTCGGACTAAGCTCAGGTGGACTCGACTACATCACTGGAAAGCAGGATATGGGCCAGAAGTGAGAAGTCACCATACTGCTGGGTGGCCCTTCAAGTGTTTAAGATGACAGTGATGATGGCATGGGCCAATTAATTCCATGAGACACATTAGACATGGACACAAAGAATGCTGAAGAAAATGTTTGTGTTCAAAATTCTATGTATTTTTTGTCGCAATTTAATATGACTTCCCTGATTGTTAGCCTATATAGTTTGGCAGTGAGTATTTTGTACTTAGTATTTTAAATACTTTTCGAAGTCAAGTATTTTATACTTGTATTTTAAATACTTTTGTAAAAAAGTATTTTTACTTGTATTTTAAATACTTTTGTGACCAAGTATTTTTACTTATACTCAAAATACTTTTAAAAATTATTTTCCCCATCACTGAACATTAGGCAGAGCTCTACTTGATGTGTGCTAGTGTAGTGCAATCCTACAAAGCCCGACCAGCAGTCATGAGGTGCAGTTGAGGGATGGACTGAAACCGATAAGGTCCAAACTTCTTCCAGCCAGCAAGACAGGAATTTTAATAGTCACAGCAAATCAGACTGAAGGAATGTGTGAGTATCTCCGTGGAACAAAACAACAGATTGACCCATGTCTGTGATGCAGGTGAAAACAACAGGTCAGTGAATGACAATAACAGTTCTCTGTGCACAGCCACCGCATTGCAATCAAGACGAGTTGTTGACTTCATTAATCTTTACGAATAGCAGCTGCGTCGCGCCCATCCAAATGTACTACGTCTTTGTCGGTTTCAACAGCAGCAGCAGACATTCATTGCTGTAATTCAGCGACAATATCATGCAGGGCGAACACAGGCAACCGCGCATCAGCAGATGAGGCAGTAAACATTTGCTCTTTCGCATCCTATCTTATGTACAGAAGCACATCTGCATCTTACTTGCCCTTCTGCTACATTTGTCACATCATTATTTTTATCTTATAGCAGAACATCCTACTCCTCCTTCATTTTCTTCTTCTCCTCCTCCTCCTCCTTCTCCTCCTCTTCCTCCTCCTCTTCCTCCAAATGTTCTCTCACTTCAGCAAGCAGCAACATCTCATTATCTGATAACATGGATAGTTATTGCATCTTGAGACTGACGACGCAATAGCATACAAAAAACAAACAACACAGAAGGCAGCCGTATAATTCAAGAAAACCATAAACTGCAAGTCATTTCATTGATGCTGCAAGGGGGCTTCAGCATGCCATAATTACACCAGGTGCAAAGCATAAATATACGGTAACGTTCCCTCTCCCCAAATCAACAAAATCAATAGCGACCAAATGTTTTTCTCTCGAACATAATATTTTAAAAAAATGTCGTTTAAATAAAATAGCAGAAAGTGTTGTGATTCTATTCCATCACAGACTTTACAGACCAATAGCTAACATCATTCAAATTCACTAAAAACATTTCATTATAATCACTTCAGATTTATTATGCAACTTTTTGATGATGTGAGATCAATTCTTGTGTGATTTCAATTTGCATCAACTGTCAATTCGTTCAAGTACGATGCCGTTCCGTTCCTAGCCATCCTCGGTACGAGGTTCGGCCGCATCATGCACGATGTTCCTCCAACGATTCCTGTCCTCCGTCCTTCTTAGCATTTCTCCCATTTGCAAGCCCGTCCCTGTCTTTATGTTGTCCAGCCAATTCCTTCTTGGCCTTCCTCTTCCTCTACCTCCAGGAATTGTGCCCTGCATGATCCCTTTCTCTATGCATGTTCCCTCCTTTCTCATGATGTGACCAAAGTACAGTGCAGCAGAGGACATTATATTACGCAGCATAGATGGTCATGGACATTTTCGGTCGTTCTGTCAAAGTTCCATAACTGCTGTGATCGCTATTGATTTTTTTTTCACCAGATAGTTTTTCGAGGAAGAAATTGTTCAAGGAAAGTAAAAAAAATTGTACACCTAAATTTATTAAGTGATATTTCAATATACATATTTCAACTTAAAGTAGATAATATTTCTGTTGAAAGGTGACAACTTGTGATGATGCAAATTATGTGAATTATCTATAGAAAAAAAATGAAAACATGAAAGCAGGTTATTACGAATATGTTCAAATGAGTCAACACCAACTATTGAACAAGGCTTCATGCTATCTATCTATCTATTAACATTACATACTACTATGATACTAGTCTATTGCCTATCCTAAGATGGCTAAAAATGTGAGGCAATGAATCATCATGTGATATCCCTCTTCTCATGCCTCTTCCTGTCTCCTACCCTCTCTGCCTAACTCCAACCGTTCGTCCATCCCTACCTCCTTCTGTTCCTCCCTCCTATCGCTGCCTCTCTTCATCCCTACCTCCCACCTCAAAATGTCCACCCATCTCTTCCCTCAAACTCTCCCTCCTCCCGTTCCTACCTCCAGTCGTCCACCCTCCATCTAACTGTGTGTGATGTATAATATTTTGGTGTCACCTAGCTGCTATCAAAATGGATGGTACTTATCGACTATGCTGCACTCCCATCGGGCTATGCTGGACTTGCATAAAACAATGTTGACTTCACGAGAGACATTCATTCTTTTATTATATTGCTAATATACACTTTCATTGTTTGCCATCTGTTTAATGAACTTTATTAATTAATTTATGATTGATATTTCATATTTACAGACAAAGTAATAAACTTAAAAGCTAAATCATTTCTATTTCAAAATTTGTGCCCATCTTGAGTTACACCTTGTTCCAATGCTCCATGGCACAGTTGGAATGCTCCTATCTACTGAACTGGGTGCTGTCCTGCCATTTTATTCCCTTCCATGTTAGAATCTTGTCTGCTAAATGACGTCAACATCAATCAGCAGCATTCAAAGCATCCAACTGATGATGGCCATTTTACAGTCACAACAAGTTTCTGGTGAACCACAAATCTAATTATTTTCTGCAAAAATAGGCGCAAACAGAAACGGTTTCACTGCGACCGAACAACAAATGCACTTCCTGCACTGAAAACAAAATTTGCTATCGACCATATTATATTGAAACTGGCTAAATTGGTGCAGTCAAGTCGAGCGGTTGATCACTGAATATAAAGAAGAAATAAAATGCAATGAATAGATCGAGATGCAGTGGAATACTACCCAAGAGACTGAAGAAAAACTCTGCCTTCAAATTACAAAGGAATTCTTTCGACCTCGTCTAGAAGTGGCATCATGGCAAAGTGACCAACACTTTGGCTTTTCACTTCCTCTGCAAACTGGATTTGGAAAAAGGTTTATCGAGTGATATTGACGTTAATCATATCGGTTCCATAACCAAATGTCATGCGACAAAATGTCATTGACAAAATGTTATTATGAAAAAATTCCACCAAAAAATGCCACAAGTATAAAAGAGTACATAAGTGTTGTTTAATAATTGATAATCTCAAAATTAAAAATGGCACGGACAAATGTCATTATGATAAAATGTCACCTGACAAAATGTCACGAAAAAAAATACCATAAGTATAAAGAGTAAATAAGTGTTTTTAATAGTTGGTGATATCAGAATTAAAATCCTGGTTTTAATATTGAAAAAGAAACATTGCAAGAGTTCCTAATGTCAATGTTGTATATTGTTTCGATAATGTACAAACACTATAAACACTTGAAATCAGCTTAAATTATTCAGCATTGCAGTAGTAATAAGTAGTTAGAATTTACTTTCTTCCAGGTCTTTAGCATCGAAAATATTTTGTTACAATCACCTTTAGTCGATTTTGAGACTATCAATTATTAAAATGAACACTTATTTACTCTTTTACATTTGTGACATTTTGTCCATGACATTCTGTCAGGTGACATTTTGTCATCATGATGGCCCATGCCATTTTGAGACATGACAGTTTGTCATGCAACCTTCGCATCATCAAACAGTGTTTAATCTCTATTTTATATGGCGCCTCCGTAAATCCAATACACCATCAACCTCAACTGGTCCGGAAAAACACTGGAAGCACTTTTCTTTCGAAAGGGCAAGCACACCTGCATTTTAAACCTGAGCTTTAGAACAGAACGCCATTTGAAACATCAAGCTGTTAATCGACGTTAATGACTAGACTAGAGCATACTAACAGTGACCGGGAAACCAGTGCAGCTAGTAATTAAACCGTTAAACATAGCACCTGTTCAAAATGAAACTCGGACGTGCTTTTGGTTTGAAATCAGAAAACAATGATCAACCAGAGCAGCCATCAAATGATGAAAGAAAACAGACAAAGAGAGGCCGAAGAGTTCAAGTAACGAGTTGCTTAGCAACCTAGGATCATCACAATAGCATGCTCTGTGCCACTGTGCACTGATAGAGGGGCTGGTATACTGAAAAGAAAATGAGTTAGGTTCATGCATGTGATTAGTGATGATTGGCAATTACTTCTAAACTGAGAACTGAGTTCAAGTAATCGTAATTTGTAAACTCAAAATTTCTAAAGTGCTACTCTAACCCTAAGTGCTGAACACTAGTTTGAGCATGAGTGCTGAGAACTAGCTTATTCATGAGCAACGGAAGTTAGACCACATATACTGGCAAGAGGATGAAGTAAGATGAAGACTTGATGATCAGAAGACATCCTTTGTCTTTTAAGAAACTTAAAATAAAATCTGTAATGCACTCTTTTCAATGCACACACCAGAGCAAATTCATAATGGACTGTACTTTATTGCATGATATTTTAAAGAACACTACTAATAGAGGGCATTTGTACAGTGCATAATACTACTATACTAACAATATGCAATACTGGCACTTAAAAAGAAATTTTAGGTACCTGTCATATTAAATTTTGCTGCTACTATGAAAATTCTGTAATGTTGTTGCAAGTTGAAATATTAAAATACACCTTGAATTGAAACAAACGCAGGCCTCCCGCTTAAAAATAATGGGATTTCAGGACACAATTTTGGCAAATTTCAGGACAACCTCAAGACATTTTCGTCATGATTGGCATGCTCCAAAAGAAACACTTAATAATAATAATAATAATAATAATAATAATAATAATAACGACAATTTATATGGCGCCATAACGCGGCCATACCACTACAAGGGCGCCTCACAAACGGCCAACTGCGGAATACGCCTTAGCAAACAGATAAGTTTTAAGCTTTGTTTTTAAAAGAGTCCACTGAGGCGGCCAATATTGCCTGCTAGCAACATAATATCTACACACACTTACTAGCAGACTAACCAACTACATAGTCTTTTCCTTTTTGGATTTCTAAGATGTTTTCCATAAATTACCGCTGACCAGTCTTTTCCCTATAGATTCTTTTGATTAGCAGGCACCATAGTGAAAGCCAGGATCTTTGGTCAGTAATGGTCACATCCTGCAATTTTTCGTTCCCAGCTTTTAACCAATTACTTACTGAGTGTACAGGATTTCCCCCAAACCATTAAGGGTTGACAGAACCTGTGTTACCTTAATTATAGACCGCATATACTTTGAGCCAATTTTTTTTAGAGGTTTTGCTTTTGAGATACTTTACTGCCTTACGCTATTTGCCCCACCTCTGATTTCTCTTCTTCTTTCAGCTACACAAGTAGAGCATTCTTCTTCTATGCATATCTTTATGACCTTTGTTCCTTTTCAAGGTCAATCTTCTTCTGTAGGGCAAAGCCTCTCGTTTGTGCTCTTCTTCCAAATACAGCTGATATTCGGAATGCCCTGCTTTGGATGCATCTACATTATCCTTATTCATAGGCAATTCAGCAACAGATCCAGAAATCCGAACAGTGTCCTTCACAGTCTGTGCAGCAGATTGTTTTTCTCACTCTGCCGTAAAAGTCATTGTCCGTAAGAGTAATTGTTCACAGAGTAACCGTGTTCTTGGAGAGCATTTGCTGTGCAATAGTGTCAGCTCTATCTGCCTTCATAACACATGTGCCAAATTATCATGCTTCCTTCCATCTATTCTGTCTGGCAATTTCGAAACTCCGTGCCAGAACAGGCATATGTTTCCAAAAGTGTCATAGTCAGTATGGATAGGATAAAGGTTTTGATCACACATATAAATTAGCCACTCTGCCTGGAATTTACTGAGGTTACTGCGGATTTACCACAGCGAAAATTGCAGTGTCGCCCCTTAGCTATTACCTGTACATTGATCTGAGAGATAATGTGCTGCTTACCTATTGCAGTTCTTTAGAGTTACTCCCGGAATAGAGCAATAGAAGTCATACCCTTGCTTAGAATCCTGCTTCTCAGTGAAGCTATTAAGCCAGAATTATAAATACTTGAATTACCTGCCCTGAAGAGTAGGTTTGAACTCGTTTGGCACTTGGAGCTTTGGAGTGTCCAGACCAAACCAAACATCGACTGCAGTCCACATGATGACTGCCAGAAACACAGCAAAGTCACCGACCAGAGTACGAACCTAACCTCAAACATTGACACAAAACCATATTATAGCTTCTCCTCAGCCAAGAAAATGAAACTTGCAGGGAAATTTCCAGAGGACTAGACAGCATGTAGCAGAACACAGGCGCGACAATCCTGGGCAAGTTGTTCACAAACACAGATTTATCTGATGCTTCAGATCAGGAAATACAGGTACAGATGATGATGGGCTGTGGAGCTTCATAATTTACTCATATAACATTAGCCGTTGGGGTGAGGTGGTGTAGGGGTATGTTCGGTGCTTTGGAGCCGGAAGGTTGCCACCTCAAGCCACCGCATAGGGACCCTGAGCAAATCCTTCACTCGCAATTGTTCATGCACTTCAGCGTAAAACTCTGATTCAGTGTCCGCGCTGTAGTCAGGAACGCCTCTGAGTAGAATCTCTTGAAGGGCCGTTATAGCAAGTGCTCAAGCATACACTGTTAGTAAGTATTGAATTTAATTCACAGTTACAAATGAAAATATGCATAAAAACGTACATTTGAAGTCAAGACTAATCCATTTTGTAACACATGAATGAGAAAAGTTCTTTGCATTCGATCATCTGCCTTTGGGAGAACTCTGTCCAGCGACTTTGGTCAAAGAGAGTGGTCTGAATGCTTTATTGGGAGCAAGCAATGGAACAACACATGCTGAGGGTTGTGCACAATCGAAGCAAAAAGTGTCTTGTCTGCCTCAATCAAAGTTGCCTCAGAGGTATAGACCAGACAACAGACTGCAGCCTTCTTCGACCACCAGTACCAACAAATCCTCACCATAACGACGACGATTAAATCATATCAGCCACAAGTGTGGATCTCACATCATGTAATCTTAGTCTATGCGGTCTATGAGACGATAAAAACAAAAAATCACATTGAGCCTGCAACGCTTGTGAGCATATACGGTAGAATCAATGCGCCTTTCGAAAATGAACTAGCATGAAAAAGTAATTTCCAATATTTTTATATGGTCAACTCTTGTTAATCCCAGGTTATATGGTCAACTCTTGTTAATCCCAGGTTATATGGTCAACTCTTGTTAACCCCAGGTTATATGGTCAACACTTGTTAACCCCAGGTTATATGGTCAACTCTTGTTAATCTCAGGTTATATGGTCAACTCTTGTTAATCCCAGGTTATATGATCAACTCTTGTTAATCCCAGGTTATATGATCAACTCTTGTTAATCCCAGGTTATATGGTCAACTCTGTTTAATCCCAGGTTAAGTGGGACAAATTGTCTGTGATTGCCGGTGTCAAAGATGAAGTATGAACAGAGAAAGAAGTTTTAACCATTTAATGACAAGCTAGTACGAAAAGCGACCAAGAAAACGATGCAGCTCATCACTAAAAATGATAAATTAGGTTCTTCACAAAAATAAAAAAACTGACCTGAATATTTACCATAAGAAAACTAAACAACGTTTTACAGCAAAATAACTTTTTAATTAAACTTACTTGCGTTGGAAAGTACCGCGTATTTCGGAATGTCCGAAAGAACATGGCTGCCGAGAACGTTCCAAAGAAGAGCATGCACGAGAGAAGGAAAACATCTGGAACGGACTGTATAATATTATCATCCTCGCAAGCCAACCCGGAAAGAGTCCAGCCGCGCTCAGTACAATCTGACGCACTTGCACAACCGTACTGAATGACAACACGATGACGAAACGTCAGACAATCCTCAGGTAATGCGGCTGACCAGTTGGCAAAGTCATAAGAAGCGCTGTAATTGGCACCTCCGCCTCCTCCCACAAAAGTCCCATTGTCAGCAGCAGATTGGCGTAAAAACCCAGCGACAGCCGAATGATTAGTTGCAGAGGAGTTGCTGCTCAGATTGGCCGATAAATAATCTACGAGATGAGGAGAGGAGCAGTAGCAGGTGTTTTCCGTCGGTCCGATCCTGTTACGTCGAATCGGATGGGTCGTCCAGATCTCAAGGATCTTGCTACAAGCCTCGTAGATGAATATAACGGAAATAAGAACCGCGAAACTTTCCTCCGTGAATCGTGTGATGTAGCGAACGAGCGCACTGAGATCGAACGCAACGATCAGTATGAGATACATGAAGACCCAGATCCCAATCCAGAAACGGAACGACATAAAATCAATCGCACTCTCTCTAAAACACAAAAAACAACTCCAGATGTCTCCCTTGTGACATTATTATAAGACAAGACCATCTACAATGCCAACTAAAAGTCTATATTATTCTTGAATTGTTTTGACCTCTTTGAATAAACAAGTTGAATTGAACTGAATTAAAACCAGAATGTCATAAGCTACCCATGCACTTCTTTTATCCTTAGATCAATATTCATGACATGAGGCTTTAATATTCGTAAATATTCGTGAATACTAGAATTTTGTAGTAAATATTCGCAAATATTCATTGACGAATTAAAGTGAACCATCAAAACCGCAATGTTTCTGACGATAAACCTAGTAAAGTTAAAAGTTACTGATATATAACAATATACATGCATAACTCAATTTTGTACAATTTGTTCAGTAAAACATTAAACTTTTACAAATAGCAATTTTAAGAAGAATTAAGAATCAAGAATTTCTTGAATGATCATGCATGAGTTTAATATTCGTTGGCAGTTTTAATATTTGTTAATATTCGTGAATATTTACAAATCTTAATATTCATAATATGCGAATATTCAATCTATGCTTTGTCTCTGTGGGATACTGCCAAAAGAAAAATGTAAGTAAAATGTGACTAACTCCCTTAAGTAGCCGAAAAGAAATACAACAGTCAGTTCCCCCAAGTACATGACAAGTGCACCATAAATACAGTTTATTATGCACTTTCACAAGTAAGAAAAGCAAAGTTTCGCTCATTTCCGTTTCTTAGAACCTGAAGTCCGTAATGAATACTAATGGATGAATTGCAAGATCCTGGAGGTTGGGCGGTCAATGAATCAAAAGACTTTCCATTAACTTCAAAGCTCAGGTCAGCACTAAATAATACAGATTGACGACGATAGAAGCAATTTCACACTACTTGCCTACAATACCCAGGATTGCCATACATGATTTGGCTTAGCAAAGTCAAACCTACAAGTCTAAGTCACATTCATTCATTCATTCATTCATTCATTCATTCATTCATTCATTCATTCATTCATTCATTCATTCATTCATTCATTCATTCCAAAAACTCATATAGTGCCCCTTCAAGAAGTCTACTCAGAGGCGCTCCCAGTCCAGCCACAGCTAAAAAGATAGGTCTTGAGCAACTTGTAGAAAGCAGGCAAATTATTCCGAGGTAGTAAGCGTAGTGCAAGCGGGAGCCCATTCCATGTAGACGGGGGAACAACCGAGAAGGCTCAACGCTGAAATGCTCAATGCACTCACTCATGAGCGTTAATGAGCTAAAACATCGTGAGTATGCATGACAATTCAACAACCAGACTGAAAACCAGCCACACTGTGAAGACAAAAACATTCTACTTAGGTGAAAATTGTTTGAAGATGCTAAAAGGAGATGCAATATTTACTTACTTGCACAGATGATACAAGATCGACTCAAATACCAGCAGGGGACCAGTGGATCCAATTATATTCAGCGGCTGTCCAGAGAAGATTGCATATAAGACGCCACAGATCGCACCAGACATCAGGGTTTCCATCGTACCCTGCGTTTCAGCAACACAATGATCACAGCATTCACTATCGACATCGTACAGTGATCAGAAGTTCCGAAGTTATATTTAGGGTTTCAGTTAATCGAACTTGGTCTCACACTGCAATGGTCACAATGCTGACCCACTGAGTCAACCTTTATAGGGTTGGCGGGTATCAAACCCACATCCTTCTGTTCTGCATGTCTGGGTATCACCATTCAAGCATCACCCACTTTGCCCTTGCCTTGGTCAATACAGATGCCTCCAATTCAAGTTCAGACTTCTCTGTTCCAGACTAAGCACTGTAAGCAGCATGGAATACTAGGTGGAAACAGTGAAAACTTGCCTACCTCCCAACGTTACGAAGGTGATTAAATTGCAAATACTTTGTGCCATTGATTAAAAAGTCTCCTTCAACAGGTTAGCCAAAGGCAATGCTCTAAATATTTTTCAGAACAATATTAACAAGATTATCAACAACACCAATACAATACAATTGCATACAATACAATGCAATACAATACAATTGCCATACAATACAATGCAATACAATACAATTGCATACAATACAATGCAATACAATACAATTGCATACAATACAATGCAATACAATACAATTGCATACAATACAATGCAATACAATACAATTGCATACAATACAATGCAATACAATACAATTGCATACAATACAATACAATGCAATACAATACAATTGCATACAATACAATGCAATACAATACAATTGCCATACAATACAATGCAATACAATACAATTGCATACAATACAATGCAATACAATACAATTGCATAAAATACAATGCAATACAATACAATTGCATACAATACAATGCAATACAATACAACTGTATTTTATATTGCTTCCTGCAAATGTTCAGAAGTGCACACATGACCATAATTTACGACAAGATGGATCAAAGCAATTGTAAGCGATCAAGCGATCAAGTGATCACGGTCCCTGCACATTAACTGCCTCAGGTGAGGCTTGATGGCGATAAGTTCTCTGCCAACAGGCAAATTAATGGCTCTAAAGCCACCTGTGGAGGATGCGATGAGTGAGGTGGTTTCCTGTTGCCTTCCTCACAGACAATTATGGGTGTGCAACTTGCCTAAGGTCGCTACGCACTGTACGCAGTGGGTGGCTTGAGATAGATTCGAACCTGCAACCCTTCGGTCACAAGGCACAGAACATACCGCTACACCACCGCATCCCACAAGGTGAGGCTTAAACTCGTACTATAATTCATGCAATAGTTGAGCGTCCTGACCAATCGACGATTTTACCAGTAATATCCTCCATCACAACAGCAGTGACAACACTGGCATGAAACACATACTTTGTTTTTTTGTTTGTTTGTAGTTTGTATGCACTTGTCATTCATTCATTCATTGTTGTAGTGCCCCTTCAAGCTCACTACTCAGAGGCGCTCCCGACTACAGCGCGGACACTGCATCTAGTTTCACGCCGAAGCGCTGAGCAATTGCGAGCAAAGGACTTGCCCAAGGTCCTTACACGGCGACTTGAGGTGGATTCGAACCTGCAACCCTTCGGCTGCAAGGCGACGAACATACCCACTGCACCACCGTGCCTCACAACATACAGTGATGTTCAATTGAAAGCTTACCATGTAATTGTCTGTCTTCTGTCCCATTAGTCCCCCGAACGTCACAATTGGCGTAATGCACGCAAAGTAGAGGAAGATGGTCGAAGCAAAACACTGCAGATGCAATCCGTCGGTGAAGTCGCTCAGAAAGAACCGATAACGACTCGTCATATCCGCCACCAACCCACCAAATATTCTAGAAAGAAGCAGAACATAATTATACCATAGAACAATAGTTAGAACGAAATTAGTAATGAATCACTCTGTAGTGCATTGTTGCTGCTTTTAACAAAGAAACTGTACACGGAAATACCGGTCAGCAACACGAAGTAGATAATAAAACGCTTTGTTGTGTTAAATTAATGATTGAAAGTCGCATCGTATGGTATCTGTAGATGTATGTAACGCCTCTCGCAGAATGACTATTCAGGGGTGCTTTTAGCATGAAAACCCAGGGGGGAAAATGCCTCTAAAGAATGTTGAGGGAAAATGAGTCATAAGCTAAGCTTAGAGGAAGAAGGGCAATCCAAATGGAAGGACCAACCACAGAATATATGCCGATGTTGGGTCAGAGCAGCCGTAGTCATGGGAACATAACAGGATTCAAAGAGAATTTCAGAATGATCAGCACAGCACAATAAGAAAGACGAGGATGCAGATAAATAAATTTCCCATAGAGCCCAAGAGGTATTTAAGGCATTTCCCAGTAGCACTTTGGGGTCCAAGACCAAGAAGAGGATCCTGTATTGGATGGGCACAGTCGTAGGAAGTCTGTGCAACACTTCAAGCATATATATATATACATACATATATGTAGAGATATGCGCAAAGCAGGGGAGTCACTACTCACGTTATGAGCCTAGCTGAAGCATTTAAGACTGAACAAAGGGGAAGATGCTGTCTCGAGAAGCTCATTGCAAGTGAGTGGCAGTAGTCTAGGCGGAAACAGACAAAGGTATGAACAATGGTGGTAAAGACAAAGAGAGAGACCAATCTGAAGGCTCTGAACCGCCTCAGTTGAAAGAGGCAGGAAAGGGTCAGGTTAGAGATATATGTTACTAGCTGAATTACCCGGCGTTGCCCGGGAAATTTCGATATTTGGTCCACAGCCACGCTGACCCCTTTCCCACTTAGCCTTTCTCACCCCACCTTCTTCCATCGGCCCCAACCCGGTCCCAGCCTGGGGTGCCTGGTGTTGTCGGTGAAATGTAGATTTTTCGCCCCAACCCAGCTCCCACTGCAACCGCCCCTGCGGGGCGGGTTCGTCACCCTCCGTTGTGGCCAGCATTTGCCGGCGAATTTTGGTTCTTTTGCCTAAACCCGTCCGCCCTAAATACCGGTAATGTCCAGATGGCCTGTATACGTACGACGACACGGTACTATATTAATTACCGGTATCCATTGTCATTGTCTTGCGATCAACCGTTCATAATATTATTATCAGTGTTTTTAGTATAATTTAGCGAAAGCGCGCGCTATAAAATCGGCCACCTAAAGCGAAGTAAAGAAGTGATGACGTCATAAATCTATGGGGTCTTTGAAAGCGATCCGGCGACCAATCTTAAATACTGCATTATATCAGCTTTCGTCGGATTATTAAAAATTAAATGTTTCAAATTCGGCAAAGGTAAGATTTTTGGATCGCGAACCCCCCTATATTTGTTAATGGGTCCTAAAAAGTATTTTTGTAAATATTGGGAAAAATCGGTCTGGCGGATAAGAAGAAAATTGTTCGCAAACATTGGAAAAGTTTCGCCTTTATAGTTTTAGATTGGATTCGAATTGAGAAAGTTTAAGGTTTTTTTGCAAAGAGGACAGAGATGGCTAGTAGATGGCTTTTACCTGGAGGCTTGAGTTTCATCTTTGTTCCTCTGCTATATTTTGTAAATTGTCTAGGTTTCTGTTTAGGAATTTTTGATGAGGTGCACATTAGTAGTGTGGAAAAGGTCGCATTTCTCTTTCGCTGTGCCAAGTATTTGAGAAGTTAGATTATATCAATATGTCAGAAAGTATATGAAGAGTAAGTAATGGCATGGTTTAGTTAAGGTGGAATTAGTACGGCTGGAGTATTCTGGTGCTCCCTGAGAAAGAGGGAGGAGTGTAACGGAAGGAGAGTAGTTCTAAAGAGTAAAATCTTTCGGCTAGTCACGCTTGTGCCAAGGTATGATCAGAAGTCAATAGTAAAAGTGGGCATGTTTGGAAAGGAGTGATCAGAGATTGAAACGTCTTTGAAGGTTTGGAGTCAAGAAGAATTTAACGCTAAGGAAGGAGTAAGTAATTTTCGTGTACATGTAATAAATAAATGAATGCTGTAATAATTTACTAAGCTTTGTGTAAAACGGACTGTTCTATTAAAGTAGTAAGCGATATATTTGGTAGATAGACAAATATAGTAATATTTTGAAAGGTGTGTAAAATGAACTGTAATACTGAAATAGGGCAACATTTAGCCTAGTTTGCAAAAAGGACAGTTATGTTGAAGATGTGTTATATTTGATAGATAAACTTAGTGAATATGTTACTTGGTGTAATATGTGTTGTAGAATCTTCCAGTCGGCATTAAGCTGAAAATAAAGCCAGATAATTGTGGAGAAGACGAGATGAGTTTGATTGATTCTTAAAAATTCATCACAGAGTAAACTCAGTTGTGAGTGACATTACAATAAGACTTAAGGAAGGGATTGTCGGCAAAGATGGCTCTGCTCAAACCGATCTCATATTGACCATGTACGTATCATGATGTTTGCTCTCGTTATCATAAGTACCACATTGGACATGATCAATCATAGTACACTAAAGAAATATCTTCAGAACTCAGTGGTTAACTGACTTCAGTTCTTCCTGGATGAGCCGGTGATGACATTGATCAATGGATGCAGACTGTACATCTTGAACACAGCACAATTTGCTATAGAACATACCCAAATACCCAGGCGGCTTCTGTACATGCTGCACACGACCAGGGCTTAAAGTGTGGCTGGACGGTCATGGACGGCGTCCATGCACTTATTTTAAAATCTGAACGCCGTCCTGCCACTGTTATTGGCCAGCACAGTCTGGAAAGGAAAGAGCGTTCAGGCACTTCTTTTGGAAAAGTAAGGGGCGTCCAGGCACTTATTTTTCCACATTTTAAGCACTGCACATGACCGACCTTGTTAAGGTCATAGCAATTCCGGGTCAGTAGCACACCAGTTTGAGAGGCACAACTGGTTAGGTTGGTGGAGGGAGACATGCAAGAGAGAGAGCTGGAAGAGTCAGTCTAGGAAAGAGAAATGCTGGGTGATGCACCAGCCATCAGGGCGAAAGGAAGAGTACAGAGATTCAACTGTGCTATGGCTGGCTGATGAATGGATATGACCAATGAAAAAGGAATACTGGTTGCTTGTTACATGTTTAACGACACTGCCATATCAGCGATGATTAGTGTCGCCCTCCTCCTTTATCCAGGCTTGGGACTGGCACTGGCAGAATGCAACCAGTGGCGGAGTTGGGAACACTGGCGGAGAAGGAGATATCAAATGAAAACAAGTCCAAGAATAGTAGCGAAGAACTAGAAGTATACACAATGGAAGGAAATAACAGTCGGCAGGCACTCCAAGACGGATGATGGAGGATCTGCTCTCAGGAGCGCTGAGACGAACGAGATTAGACTAGGAGAATGACGTATCTCCAAGCCTCAAGTAACATCAACAGCCTGAGAGTGCTATTAGCAATCCTGGGTAAATAGTCAAAGCATCATCTGCATATACCTCTGCAAATATATTTCTGTTGAAAATGAACTTTAAGCATAGCGAGCGTAGCTGTTCAGCCATTATATCAAATGAGATGGGGAGAAAATTCTGAAAAGCTGCTTAATGGAAAGAAGAACTACTCAACAGCACTGCTACCACCACGCAACGTCTTAGCCTGATGTCATCAACAAGTTTTCCGAAACACTAAAGTAATAATATATCAGAAGCTTAGTGTAACACCTTTGGACGGCAGGACATTAATAGCAATAAGCTGTAAACACACAAATGTTATTATTGAAAGTGTGAACGGATCTTGTTTACGCATTTGTTTGCAGAGCATTGACAACTGCAGTGCTGCTATAATTATGGTCCTCTCTTTGGATGCATTGGACAATTTATATACATGTCATATTTCACTTGTAGGATTGGTGATTTCAGAATATGACAAATTCATGATGTTCTCCATTGGCTACCTCTATCCCAGCAAACTGAATTTAAGATTTTAGTCTGCAGCGCCAGTCCCTGACTCCCTGGCTAAATATGGCAATTCTGATGCTCCATGTTAATTCATTTATTCTGAACTTTTTCATAGTGCCTCTTGAAATAACCTGCTCAGAGGCAAACCATACAAGATTAACCTGACTACAGAAGTCTTTTTTCTGCCTCTCAAGGTGTACCTGCTGTTCCCTTTTGATGACACTTTGATGCTGTGACATCAAGTCTTTTCATTGTGTTAGGTTTTCAGACCGAAATAAACTTTTCAGACCTACATGTAATTTTTAATAAAACTCTAGGGACACCTTTCACACACAAATGAAAGCAGTTTCTTTCGTCAGGGTTGGCCTGAAAGCAGCTACAGCCTCTGCTGCACAGTGACGTAGACAAGGGGGTTTTTGGGGTTAAAACCCCATTGGCCTAGGAAAAAGTTCTTTTAAAGGTTATTTATCCACCTAAATAAGAAAAGAAAAAAATTACTTGTAGTAACAATTGTTTTTCTTACTTTATTCCCTTTGTTACTTTATACCCTTTTTATTTCCTGTAATAATGTTGGGTTGGTGTCAGAAAGGGTATCTGGCCAGGCCATAAAACCCCCAAACCCCCCATCATAAATTCCTGGCTACGCCACTGTTACTGCATCTTGGAAAGGCGCTATATAAATACTTCAAATGAACGAATGAAGTAAATTTTTGATAGATATCA
Source organism: Lumbricus terrestris (assembly GCA_949752735.1). Lineage (NCBI taxonomy): Eukaryota > Metazoa > Annelida > Clitellata > Crassiclitellata > Lumbricidae > Lumbricus > Lumbricus terrestris. Next base: position 17,098,468 of record OX457039.1, on the reverse strand, counting down.
TATAACTGGATATCGAAAAACCGTCATCAACAAGTAGTCTTCTCAGAACAATGAATTCTATAGTAAGCAGTACTTCATCTATGCAGAAAAGATGTTGTTTTCAAGCTGAAAAGTCTACCTTCCACTTCGTCTCAACGAATCATCATTGTCATGCGAATTCAAGGTCTCCGGGGACATCACATAGCGACTCACTTCATTCAGTCGTCTCCATATTTTATCCTGAACAGAAGGAAAAGCAAAAAAACACATAAAATAAGCTTTTCCTGGGGGAATAAATGAACGGCATTAAAAAAACATAATATAAAATATAATAGTGCCTTCTATTTTATAGAAAACACTAACTAATCAAAATGCATCATTCATCCCAGCGTATACATACATGCAACACAATGAGCCTGTATATATTTTTCTATAACAAAGGTCATTGTCTCACCATATGGAACAAGATAGGATAGGACAGATGCAAGCAAATGCCATGTCATGCTAATGAAGGCAACCTGATTAAATAGCATATGTACTATGATTAGAAGAATGGAGACGTCAAACATTCGAACCTGCCTAAGGGCAGAGAACGGAAAAGAAAAAAAAGACCATGATTGGCTAATAAACTCATATCCTTATCATAAAAGACTTCAACAGAATTCAAAAGCTCAGTCTCATACAACTATCAGTTTCTAAACTAGTAGCACAATCTTGTGTTTTCAATAACTAAACTTATTCTAAAGGTTTACTGCATAAGTACGAATATTTTTAATCAAATCAACTGACTACATAGACATCCTGGTTCACATGCACTTGGTGTAAGCTTACACCTACAACACTCTAATTTTGAACAATTTTCACATTATATTGTCTGACTGGGGATAACACAGTCATGTGGTCATGGGAATAAGACAGCAACACATGGCCTAGGATCCCCCATGACTGCAGTAAAGAGGCCTACATTGGTGGTATGGCACAGTTTCTCATGCTATCAGATATCGCACACGAACACGAATCAGTAGATCAATCATATATCGTTGGTCCATTACCGATTGCTCGAGATTCTGCTTCAGTTGCCCTGCCAACCCCAACCTCCCCCCACCCAGGCTGGGGCAGCATAGAACATGTAAGCCGCTGTTGACATCCTGTGAGACTACCACGAAACGACGCAAGGCCTTAATGGACTGTCTTTCCTGACCACAGATTCTGTTTATGCATGGCCCAGAATTCATCTGCTCGTCCAAAGGACATTATCGTCGACTGGCACGAAGCAACCTGGGAATAGATCGGCAATGACCGCAGAAAAGATTTCAATGGCTGCCTGACAGCTTTGCTCCGTCTCTTGGAAAATCCATACAGTAACATGGGTCCCTTGTAGTCCCTCCTAGGTGACATTATAACACGAGAATACAATAAAAACATTGATGATAACGGGGAAGCAGAAATGTCAGAGAATCAACAGTGATGAAAATGAGAAATTTTACTTCTCTGACAAAGAAAGAATAAACTTCAATAAGATATCACAAAATAACACTGTGAACTAATGAGCAAATTGAAGGCTTTGTAATTTAACTGAATCTGGTTCCACCAAGGTTTTTGTAGTTCAAAGGCCAGTTATCATTGAAATTGAGCATCAGAAACATTTGGTGCTGTTCCAAGAAGGTGAACGCAATGTGCAAGGACGAGGCCAACAAGTGAATGATCACAAGTGAGTGCATAAAGCAATGACATGCACAGATTACACATCAATCACATCTAATTAAATAAACATAATAATATATAATATATCTATATAAATAAAAATGTAAAACGCTACTTTTTGTGGCCTCAGAACTCGATAAGTTCTTCACCGATTCTTTTCAAAATTTTCGCAAACCGTTCCATTCGAACAAAAGCGTGTTGTTATAATGCCTTTTGGGGAAAAGCGCAATCTTTTCGACCAAAAAACACAACTATGCGAACGATTTGACCGATCTCGATTTCAATTTCAAACCGACGTTGCTTCCGACTGCGGCCGTCTATTTATTGCACATATAGGCTACGTGCGTTCTTTTTTATAGCGCATATATTTATCAGTAACAAAAACTAACGTTTTACATTTTTATTTATATAGATTTTCGCAAACCGTTCCATTCGAACATAAGCGGGTTAATTGTTATAATGCCTTTTGGGAAAAAGCGCAATCTTTTCGACCAAAAAACACAACTATGCAAACGATTTGAGCGATCTCGATTTTTACAAAATCAAGGATCTCGGAGTTTTACGGACGGATGGACAACGGACGCACGGACGGGGAGGGACAAAGGAGAGGAAGAGAGGGGTGAGTGTGAAAGGGAGGGAGTGGGAGGAAGAGGGAGGGAGAAAGGGGAGGGAGAAAGCGAGGGAGAGGGATGGAGGAAACGGGAGGAGGGTGTGAGGCAGGGAAGGGGAGGGGAGGGGACGGGAGGACAGAGGCAGGAAGGGAGACAGAGGAAGGGAAGTAGGGAGTGAGGGTGGGAGGGAGAGTCTTTTCAGCCACAGCAACGCGTGGCAGGGTACAGCTAGTATATATATATATATATATATATATATATATAATAATACCAAGTGTGTGTGTATCCCTATATATCAAAGTAAGAGGAAACTAATGAACTCATCTGAGGTGCAGGTGAATGTCTGCAAAATTCATAAAATCATTTTCCTAGGTTGATTGCATATGATGATGGACGCGCAACATCATCTCCCCTCAACCCCTCCCCCGAGGACTAAGCCGGAAGAGAATGGCCAGTAGGCCCGAGCACACACACACACAATCTATTCCTATTATTTTCTAAGGATACCTTATTCTGATTCATCTCATTTAATGATGAACGATGTGAAATGTCAACTCATCCTAGAGTCAACAAAAGAATCTTTTTTTATCGTGTTGACATCATTCATTAATTGCACAACAGGAGGTCAGCAGATTTTGCATTAATAGCCCGACAGGATTTCATGGTATTTTGATATCTAGTTTGAAATGAGAAATTCTTTTCTCATTTATGAAATGAGAAAATATGCTTTTATGCATAATATGCTTTTCTCATCTATATGAATCACCCTGTATATGTATATGTGTGTGTATAACTGTATATGCATATATTGTATGCATATACACACACATATACACATTATATGCATATACACACACACATATACACATTATATGCATATACACACATATACACGGTGATTCATTAAACAATGTTACTTTACATAAGTCAACATAACTCATGTCGATGACCATCAATCTCTCTATTTAAACTTAACCCTTACCGCTCTGATTAATAATTAATTGGCCCGAATTTGGCCGCTGAGAGCGGACACATGAGTGGTAAAGGTTAAGAATGACCCCTGATGCTCTAGCTAAGTGCTATATAAATTATTTCACATTTAAAGCTATAACGACGCAACGCGGATGATGAAACTAATGATGTCACAACTACCTCGACAAACGAGCAAGCTTCCAACGTTCCCGTCAGTGGCTGACGGGAACGTTGTATCATGCACACTTATTCAATTTCATCTGGCTTAGTCTCCTGATGAGAAGTTTTTTACTGTATCAGTCGCATTTACGTATCAGCCGGTACACGGAAGAGGGACGTTCCAGCAAATCTTATCTTGTGGAATTGACCAACTTTCAGCAAATCCCTTATGGTATCTGTCGGGTCTCGGCACTTGGTCGTACAAACATATCCAATTCATCGAACCAGGGGCCATATTTATGACGGTATCTCAGACATGTCTTAGATCCTAGTTGCGACTAGCGGGCAACTAACGGATAAATCAGAATTCACAACGACGTCTTAGCCAGCTAAGACACAACTACGCTAGTCGACCTATGAAGGTCGTGTAAGTCTACTAGTCGCTGTCGTAAAGGCAAACATGGCCGGCGGGACATCTTCGATTCGTCCACTTCGACGCGATTTAAACTATTAAAGAGTGTTTCAGAGGCACCAAATTTAATTCCGTTGGATGTGGGACGATGAGCTGATTTATGCTTGTGGTTTTCGCCGTCACTAAATACCATTAATGTGTAACAAAACGCATTTTAGATCGCATATAATCTACCGCCGAAGATAATATCTTCCGCGGGCGATGCAACGTTTGTTTGTTTTGATACGCGGACAGCCCATTGTCTAGCCCACTGGCTAAGGCACGGCCGCCTATTAATATTATGTGCGCATGCGCACTAACTATAACCACGCTTTAGTTTGTCGACTAAGTAAGTGGTCCTATAAGTGTGCGTTGTGAATACGGGATGTCGACACGTCTTAGCTAGACGCATCTTAGCGCTAAGTGGTGTCTTAGCCAAGTCACCTCCCATAAATTTGGTCCCAGATGCTGATGTCAATTGACAATATTACAAAGATATTCTTCTAATACAAGGTCCTTTCCCAGACATTTGTGACATTACGCAGTATTTCATCTTCATGTAGAATAGTGCTCCTGCACACACAGCTTGCGACTGCTGCATTACTGGAAACTAAACTCCTGATTTCATCCTGCCTACTTTGTGGCCACCAAACAGGCCTGATTTAAATCCAGTAGACTATAATATATGTAGTGTCATGCAAGAAAATGTCGACAAATCTCGAATGTGTGATATCAACGAGTTGTGTTGTCGAATTGTGGAGGCAACGGACGAAATGGATCAGCGCGTCATTGATGAATGAGTCAAGCAGCGACGTATGTGTCATCATGCATGCGTAACTCTCCAAGAAGGTCAATTGGAAAATAAACTTTAACTTCCTTAATATTCAGAAATAACGCCTCTATCTACACTTAAAATTTCGCTGACATAACCCAATATTTGGTGGAGTTACAGTAAAATATGTATGGTAACTTTTTTATGAATCACCATGTATAATCATATAAATACATATATATATATATACACACACATATATATACATATAACTAAAGACAACTATAGTGCTCTATACATTAAATAAATCTGCTAAATGAACAGAAAGAATGCCATACAGCGAATAGCAAACAATCCTAGACTGGAAAAAGACTAATTTACAGGGCCATCAAATAAATCAGAGAGAGACGACTCCAATGAAGTCCTGACCATTGATCGAGTCTTCTGAGGCGGCTCTAGTCTCGTATTCGGATCCCAGATGCTAGGCGGCAGCACTGTCAAGTCGTCCATAAATTCTTCCAAGCCATCCAAGAGATCCTGAACGCTGGACGCTTTATACGCCACTTCACAGAACACCTGCAGATGCAAGATTTATCACAAGACCAGCGTCACAGCAGCAGCAGCAGCATCTCAGATCAGAAAGCCATGGTGCACAAACACAGATGGAAATTTACATCACACCTATCTAGATCAATATCATCCTTCCCTCCATTCCAGCCATCCATCCATCCATCCATCCATCCACCCACCCCACCCCATCCCATCCCATCCCATCCATCCATCCACCCACCCACCTATCCATCCATCCATCCATCCATCCATCCATCCATCCATACATACATCCATCCATCCATCCATCCATCCATCCATCCATACATACATACATACATACATACATACATACATACATACATACATACATACATACATACATACATAGTTACATACATACATACATACATACATACATACACACACACACACATACATACATAGCTTCACACACACACATACATATATACATCCATCCATCCATCCATCCATCCATCTATCCATCCATCCATGAAAGACACTGTAGAAAACAGCAAGAGCTGACAAAGCTCGTTTACCTTATCATTGAGCAACGCTGCAAAAGCTCGACCAATCTCAAAGTATTCAGAAATCGACGAGTTCCTCTGTGGCCCCAGAACCACAATGATGAACCGCGTCGGAATCGCGACCTCCGTCAGCTCTTCAACGACTTGCGATGGGTGGAAGCGGTAGAACGCAAGGACCAGCTCTTCCAGGAAGTCCACCTGCCCGATCATGATGCTCGCAGCCTCTGCACCGCTAGGAATCTTCCGCATCAGCTTCTTGTTCGGCTGCAGTTAGAATGGCATGGTCAACACACACAGGTACACATTGTCAACTGCTGATAACTAACTCTAGATGGAACTGCTGCTAACTGTAGATCGTAATCGTAAACTCAGGGAACCAGATTATTCACTGGAGTTGAATTGAGAGGCTAATAAGGTCAGGTTTGGTTGCACGTTGCTCAAAAATCAGATGTTGTGTCAAATGAATTAAGATAATGCTTCCTGATTCTGGTCCATGTAAAGCCATATCTTTGATCTTAAAGCCATCTCTTTGATCTTAAAGCCATATCTTTGATCTTAAAGCCATCTCTTTGATCTTAAAGCCATCTCTTTGATCTTAAAGCCGTATCTTAGATCTTAAAGCCATCTTTTTGATCTTAAAGCCATCTCTTTGATCTTAAAGCCATCTCTTTTATCTTAAAGCCATCTCTTTGATCTTAAAGCCATCTCTTTGATCTTAAAGTCATCTCTTTGATCTTTGTTGCACACAGATGATGATGATGCTACATTTACCAGTCTAATGCATCTCTCAGCTGCTTGGGTATAACAAGGAAACTTTGGGGATTCAATAATGCACAGTACACAATATTTGCACATCCTGCCAATTCCTAATGTTATCCTCATTTGTTCATCCCACTCTACTATATATAAGGCAACTATATTTACTTATTTACAATTATACTCTCTGAAGTGCATTCCTGAAGTTTCAACACCTTTTGCTGTATGCACTATAGCATCACAAAAGCCCTGGCACAAATCACAAACCTTATTTATCTGTAAATGCACATATCAATAGTCTAAAGTCAAAAAAGTCATAGGCTAATCATTGCATAGTTAATCTACCAAGTTCAACAAAATAACTTATAGTAAACAAACAAGAAGGCAAATCATGTAGCATGATAGCGATTATTGATGTCTAGAAAATTCCTATAGCTGTGCACCAAATGATCCAAATCTGCTACAGTCCTAGATTCCAAACAATTCATTGGCTCCACTCACAAAATGCGCCAAATAAACCGCAAGTCCCCCATGATAAACCTTGGTGCATGATAAAGCAGGCAGAGAACAATTTATTCATTATTTATTTCTCGCATTTGCTATAACGCCCCTTAAATGTCTTAAAAATGTCTTTATGAGCTCCTAAAGAGAAGTTCAGTGACATGGTGTAATGCAATAAAGACAACAAATGACTTTGTCAGTGCATCTCCAAGAGATCAAATCATGTTCCAGCCTCGGAAGAATAAGACATTTTAGTACATAAAAAGGTCTGATATAAAAGTACTGGTTACCAGTTGATGATGCACATCAACTAAAGCAGAGCCATTCTAAGCAGTCGTATATAGAGTTCCATCAATGAAAATGCAGAAAGTTCTGCAACAGCACATGATCAAGAAGACATCTAGCTGACAGGTGCAGATGTTTCATCAATTCAGTCAAAAGAACTAACTGTGTATGGTTGGAGGTTGTCCGGGTTGATTCCTTGGTGATACGTGGTGTAGATCGCCCAGTAGTCTTTACCGTCTCTTCGCACCAGACTCTTTCGTCTCTGTGCCAGTGCAGCTCTACTTCTATAAACAATTTCTGATGACCGTCTTCTGTCGATGCCTACAAGTCACATCGGGCCTTGAAGGGCTTGTATTCAGACAGCACATCACTAGGAGTAATTGTAACTTTAGGTTTACCTTTGTTCCCTATGCTTTCTTATAAATTTGCTGTGTTATTTGTTCTGTTATTACAATTATCCATTGATGTACTGCTTTAATTGAAAAATGTTTCTTGGGTTCAATAAAATGAAATGAATGAATGAATGAATTGTAATCAAGCATTCGTAAAAGCACTGCTCAACAATTCAGAGGCGCTCCTGATCCAACTCACCAAGAAATAATATGGGCTTCAGGAGTCCAAAACCACACAGGAAGAGAAAAGTGAGGAGCTCAAACTACAATTCGTTTGGAAGGCAGTTCCAGCTAGAAGGCCAGTATGAGTGAGGCTTGGCAAGCGGGAATAGCCGAGCGGAGTATGGTACATTAGGTATGAAGGAGCCACTCCCACAAGACAGTTGCTCAAAAGAGAGAGAATTTCAACTGGATGCACTGTGGAACATATTCCGCCTTCAACAGTAATAAATCATGGATCTATCTTGTGGAACGCTGCCCCAAAACAAACAGTGGACCTTCTATGGAATCGAACACAATGGCTTAGTGCTGTAGACCACACTAGAAACATTCTCTGGACCGTCACCAGAACACCCAGACATCATCACATCACCCCCATCCTCAAGTCTCTTCACTGGTTGAAAATCCCAGAGCGAATTCACTACAAAGTTCTCTCCTTAACATACAACTCCTTACAATGCTCCCAGCCCAGATATCTTCGCGAACTGTTCACCATCCAGCCTACCCGTTCTACCCGATCATCCGCCTGCCTTACACTCTCTCGACCGCCGGTCACAAGTCATCTCAAGTTCTCCAACCGAGCCATATCCAACTCAGCCCCACGCCTTTGGAATGATCTGCCTGCTGAGTTCCGATCCTTTTCAGTTCCTACTCCATCATTACTAATCACACACCATCACCTTCCTCAGGCTCCTCTATCCATCACACCTCGGGCCTTTCACTCGAAACTAAAGACACTCCTGTTCAAGAACTCTTATCCTGTTTCACCTGATCCCCCACCCTCCAATTCCCGGCTCAGACGACACCCACCTTAGTAGCTGTTCAACACCTCTGATCATACGGTACCTCGACCCGGACCACCATGGACTACTCTTACGGACAACCCTTTTGACTCAACGCATTTGATCCTGATCCTATGGTAACTCGACCCGGACCACCACGGACTACTCTCACGGACAACCCTCCTAACTCAACGCAGCGCTCGTGAATAAGCCGGTGCCCCGCGCTTGGCTTTCCAGTGGCGCTTTAGAAATTATGAGATTACGATTACGATTACGATTACGATTACGAAAGCTACTTCATGGATCACAGCAAAACTCATACTGATGCACAAGAACAGAAGATTTAAGTTCTGCTCCTTATGCTCAAGAAAGCTTTACTTACATCAATAGTTGTAAAAAACGTTTTTTTCTCTCTCCCAAAAAACGTTGTTTTTTTGGTTTTTTATTTTTCACATCGTTTTTTATCATTTTGTTTATTTTTTATGTTACTTTATTTATTTATTTACTGTCTGTTATTATTTTCCTTAATTTCATTTTTTGTCTGATATTCCATACGTTTTCACTGTACTCTCAAGGATTCAGCTAATTATAGTGTCATTATGTAATTGTTTAAGTCATCATTTGAGAAATACATGTAGGATCTCCCTGCAAGAAATGAAATTTGTAAAAGTTATTTTGATATAAAATTCTTGGGCCTATATATAATTAATATTTAAAAGTAACAATTTTAAGTATAAATGTACATTATACAATTTAGTACTCATCTATTGTCTTTGCTTCTGATTACATTTTAATTGCGTTATGTCGATCAGCATGAACTTTATGTGGACTTATGTTTACAATTTAAATTTGAAAAAAATTCAATACCTTTAATTTTTCTGAATTTCCTACCAAACCACAGTAATAAAAAAATAACTGTGGTAGATTACTGTTACTTATACTAATTAATTTTGGCCTAAATAATAAAGTTGTGTTATTTGCAGATTAAGATAAAATTGCATAAACACGGTTTTTAAGCTTAAAATGAAGTTTCAGATGTAACAAAGGCAAATTATTTTCCGTTTCCGTTTTTTATCGTTTTATTCCCGAAAAAACGAGGGTTTTTTCCATCGTTTTATACTTCTATGCTTCTAAAGAGATGGAGAAGTCGTTTGGATATATATATTTCATGAGAAACCAATTTTCGCACTCGCAGAAAATAGGGAAATTGGTGAGTTCAAACCCTACATCAGCTATTCTGGCAAAACAAATTTCAGAAGTCCAAACAAACGTGCCAATGCATGAAATAAAAACGATGCACATCAATCGCATCCATTCAATTATATATGAAAATCAATATAGACATTAGCCATTTACACATCAAACAAAGGGGAACTAAGGTCCTCATCTGAGGTGCAGGTGAATGTCTGCAAACTTCATTATGCTGCCTATGGGTAAGTTCACTGCACTTGCCAGACAGGGTGTACCAGGCGAGCAAATTGATATCCAACCCTACAGCAAAGACAATCGAGCTGCAAGAGATCAACCAGTTGGTCCAGGCATATTACACAGTCTATTATTATTCTAAATTTTTATATCTTAATTATGCTGCTTAGGCACAATGTTCATTAAATGTAAAAGACTTATAAACGTTTTTATAAGAAATCTTTTATGTAGATTGAATTAAAAACATATATGGTTCGCAACGTGAATGATTCGTAACTTTTAAATAAAAGGTACTCAAATTTTGGATGTCAACTGAAGTAAAAGCAAGAGATAATTCAAATAGTGATGGCGTGTGCAGAATGTATAAGATCTTTCAGGTATAATGCAGGATTTGGGACAAATATCCACTAGCACCTTATGGCAAAAGCTGCATTAAACTAAAAAGGTTTTGTGACCACTTAGATCTCTATGTAGCGTTGCTGCGTTGTAGCTGTGTGTCTAATGAAATCATTAGAACTTGATCTGGTCATATAAAGCTAGTCCACAAAATACTTGCACCGGGAACAATTGATTCACAATGCTTTTATAATTTCATATTAATTTTTATTCATATAATATTATAAATACCGTATGTGTGTATAAAACTACCGGCATATACATGTAGTGTCATATACAAAAGTGTTTTGAACAGGAAGATTTTTAAAAAGAAATTCAGTTACATGCTTTGTTTTCTCTATTTGTAGTTTTTCCAGTTCATGGGGTCATGAAGCTCTAGTGCAAGCGCAGAATGCTATATATTATATACGTTAATGTATAATGTGACGCTACTTTTTTTGAAGCAATAATAAAAAATAATAAAATAACCTTAAAATCAGCTTTTACTTGACAGACACAGCACGCAGTAGGCCCACAGAATGTCTTGCTTTATTTGAATATTTAATTCAAGATGATTTGTATTTGTGTTTTGTAGTACTGTTCTGCTTCCACTTAGCAAAAATGTGACAAATGACATCCAAAGCTGCATGATTTCCTATGCTCAACAGCTCAGCAAATAAGCTCCACATCAAGCCACCTCGAGCAGCCTATAAGCCAGCAAGTAGGAACATCAAGCACTTAATCCTCTTCCTTATCTTATATTGCATTTATTTCTTAGTCTTAGCTCTAGCGATCGCCATTACAGACAAATTATTTCCGCAGTGTAACTGTGCCAACAGTAATGAATAATGATGGATGGTAATATAAAAATCTCGTGCATAGCTCTTGCTCTTTATGAAAAATCTTATAGAAGTACAACATTGACTAGGTACATTCTAGACAACTGTCTTGCAGCCCATCGCCATGGAAGACAACAGAAGGAAGGTCAGCATAAGTAATTAAATACATTCTTCAATGCTTTACCATATGTACATGTCTATCTCTTCTACATCTAGATAGAGTATAGCATTTTTATGAAAGTTCTTACAAGAAGCTACTTAATTGTGCTGCAGGCACAGGAAATTGGGAATTGGCCTAATTTGGGTGGACTCTATGTAATAGATGGCATGGAGACTTCCCCAAGCACAGTCAAGGAGAGGCATTCGTTGGAAAAATGGCATAGTGCTCAAATGTTGGATTGTCATTTTCCAGGTATCACAGACGGATCAGATCAGTCAGCCGCTCACTGATGATGTGAATACTGCCAAGATATATTATGTGAATTTCGCTTACAAATACCACATCTGTGCGTAAGAACCATACCTGAATCCATTGCAATGTCTGTGTTGTACCCGAATTCCTCTTGTATTATAATTATTATAATTCAACCTGTTATAGAAAACGTTTGGTGTATATAGCGATCACAGTTTATTCAACTCAAAAGAGCGCTAAAGACGTTCAAAAGACTTCTTCTACCTCATCATAATAAGCTCTACCTTTAGACGATGTTCTTTTCCAATCGGATAATTCATCTCTTTCGTCACCGTTTTCACCTTTTCTGTCGCCATTTGCTTCTTGTTTACATTTCTTCCTGTTACCATGGCGATTTTTGTGCTTGTGCGGGCGAATGAGCATCTCACGAAAATTCATCAATGCCGTTTCATCCAGTCGGCCTTGCTTTGCAACTCCATTTGTGATGGTTGCTGAAGAAGAAAAGAGTCTAGACATTAATAGCTGAAAAAAATCGGCAAAGTGAAACGTTAATTAATTATTCATGGCAGTGTCTAGATTATTGGTGACTGCCTTTCAGTTTCAACAATTAGTCAGAGAATGTTATTATATTTTTTAACTGGCTTTAAAATTGTCGACTAACAGTTTAAGAACTGAGGATTTATACAACTGAATGGGCTTCAGTGCATTAAATTGCAACACACATAATAGATGGGTGCTTAGCCTATCTGTTGACATTCAGTGACCCATGGGAACTCGTTAGTCCTGTACTCCCATAGTTGCCAACAAAGCAAGTACACTATGCCTTGTCCATGTATTCTGAAACTCCTGGAACAAACTTTCGCCAAAAATACATACTCTTACGCTTAAGAAATATTTCCCGCTCACATTATACTGAGACTTATATAAACTGCAAAATAGCTATGTGTGTGCACATTTATGAGATTCGTAAAAGCAGCCATATATATACAACGACAATCTACTTAAAAACCTCAGCACTGCAGCTGAAAGGGAAAATGACATGCAAATAATACTGACGACCAGTGAGTCTTTCAGACAACTGTCCAGTGGTCAGCGCTCAGCAAGCAACGCTCCAAGTGCTCACAACGAAACGAAATCATTTCACAGCAGTCTGTCAATCGCTTTAACTCTGCAGACACTGGCTGCACTCTGGTAGCAACAGTGTCAAGTCAGATGAAGAAGAAGGATGGTAGTGTCAAAGGCCATGGTAGTCACAAGAGGTCATTAAACACTAGAAACTAACTACTTCGCTCGTGAATAAACAGGTGCCCAGGGTTTGGCTCTTGAATGGTGCTTTAGAAGTTTGTAGTTTACAACCGTGATTACAATTTCTGTCTTATATCTGGGCATGCTCAAATCAAAAGGACTCCCACTTAATGCTCTGCAGAAAGTTTCCAGAATGACCACCATCGTCCATTTAATGTATGCCTCCACGGCCTAGTGGGGTTACACTAGCGCTGAGGAACGGGAACGGATTGAGCGACTGCTGAGGAAGATAAAGCACAGACAGTGCCTACAATCTTAATCCCCCACTGCAGCGGAGATGGCAGATGAAGCTGATGAACACCTATGTAACGCAATCTATATAAATAAAAATGTAAAACGTTTGGTCCTAATGGGTTATCACGGAAACTTCATCACCGATTCTTATGAAATTTTTCGCAAAACGCTCTGTTCGACCACGGTCGTGTTTGTAAAAGGATATCCTGGAAAGAAACAAATCCTTTAGACCCAAAAAACACAACTTACTCATCGATTTGACACGTTTATACATTTCTGACGTTCACGCAGTTGTCCGCCATTTCGCGCATGCGCTGTCGATAGCGCTGTAGATATAATATGGATTCGACCCACTTTCATTTCAACCGTCATTTTAACTGGGTCACCAATCACAAACCTGGGAAAGAGGTCACGTTGCATTCGAAGGCGCGCGTACACAATTCCAATTCCATTCGAATACCGTGTTTCTTTTCCTCTGATGTTGCTTTCAAACCTTCTATATGACCGGTTTTTATTCGAATAGCGGGTTTCTACTTCACCGATTGCTTTCAAACCTTCCATAGGACCGAGTTTGTATAAGCTTTTTTGGGAAAAAACGCAATTTACACTTTCTATTCAACACAACGTTGCATTCGTTGCATGCGTGTCTTTTTATAGCGCTATGCTTTTCTCGAAATAACACAACATTTGCATTCGATTTCAGCGAATTCAATATTTATTTGCAACTAGCTGTACCCGGCCACGCGTTGCTGTGGCTGAAAAGACCGTCCAACCCTCCCTCCCTACTTCCCTTCCTCTGCCTCCCTTACCCTGCCTCCTTCCCTCCCTCCGTTCCTCTGTCCCTCCCTACCTCCATTCCCACTCCCTCCCCCTTCCCTCCTCCATCCCTCCCCTCCGTTTCTTCCCCTCCCTCCCCTCCGTCCCTCCCCTCCTCCATCCCGTCCGCTCCCTCCCCTTCCTCCCGCTCCCTCCCGCTCCCTTCCTCCCACACGGCCGCATTCAATTGCAAATAAATATTGAATTCGCTGAAATCGAATGCAAATGTTGTGTTATTTCGAGAAAAGCATAGCGCTATAAAAAGACACGCATGCAACGAATGCAACGTTGTGTTGAATAGAAAGTGTAAATTGCGTTTTTTCCCAAAAAAGCTTACACAAACCCGGTCCTATGGAAGGTATGAAAGCAATCGGTGAAGTAGAAACCCGCTATTCGAATAAAAACCGGTCATATAGAAGGTTTGAAAGCAACATCGGAGGAAAAGAAACACGGTATTCGAATGGAATTGGAATTGTGTACGCGCGCCTTCGAATGCAACGTGACCTCTTTCCCAGGTTTGTGATTGGTGACCCAGTTAAAATGACGGTTGAAATGAAAGTGGGTCGAATTCATATTATATCTACAGCGCTATCGACAGCGCATGCGCGAAATGGCGGACAACTGCGTGAACGTCAGAAATGTATAAACGTGTCAAATCGATGAGTAAGTTGTGTTTTTTGGGTCTAAAGGATTTGTTTCTTTCCAGGATATCCTTTTACAAACACGACCGGGGTCGAACAGAGCGTTTTGCGAAAAATTTCATAAGAATCGGTGATGAAGTTTCCGTGATAACCCATTAGGACCAAACGTTTTACATTTTTATTTATATAGATTGAATGCGGCCGTGTGGGAGGAAGGGAGCGGGAGGGAGCGGGAGGAAGGGGAGGGAGGGAGCGGACGGGATGGAGGAGGGGAGGGACGGAGGGGAGGGAGGGGAAGAAACGGAGGGGAGGGATGGAGGAGGGAAGGGGGAGGGAGTGGGAATGGAGGTAGGGAGGGACAGAGGAACGGAGGGAGGGAAGGAGGCAGGGTAAGGGAGGCAGAGGAAGGGAAGTAGGGAGGGAGGGTTGGACGGTCTTTTCAGCCACAGCAACGCGTGGCCGGGTACAGCTAGTATGCAATAAACTTGCATGTTCTCTACCAATTATTCCCTCCACCTCGCCCCTCCTGTGGTCATGAGCTCCGTCCTCGAGCTCATGGCATCTTTTCCGGAAAAAGATAATTGCAACTTTATCTCTAAAGTACTGTTCAAAAACATTTTTAACCTAGCAAACCCTACAACAAACACATCAATTTATCTATATCTATAAGAAAGGACTTGCGTATATTTGGCCCCGATGGACGCTCACAGTTTTACAGCTACTGACCTGAAACATTGCTTATAGATAAACGTTCACCAAAACCATCAAAGTACGCTATTTTCAGCTGATTAAATTAAAGTACAGTGAAACAAAATATGTATCCACAAATGAGAAGATCGAGATAGCTACCAATATAAAAGATTGCACAAGAAATGAACAATCTAACAATGCTATTTCTATGGCAATTGCATGTGCTCATACCGAATAAATGGCAAACACAACTTGATGTAACAAGACTATTTCGATGGCAATTGCATCTTCTCATACTTAATAAATGGCAAACACAACTTGATGTAACAAGACTATTTCTATGGCCACTGCATCTGCTCATACTTAATCAAAGGCAAACACAACGTAATACACCTCTGTCACATGGACACTGGCGCTACTTGCAAAAGAGTGAAGAAAATGATAAACCTTGGATAACTGGTGGAAAAAAACTTAAGAGCAATATCAATATCAGTCGTGTGAGATTAAGAGTTACATGGCGGCTCCATAAATCGTAATCTCTAAATTTCTAATGCGCCACTCGAAGGCCATGTGCAGGCATCAACTTATTCACACGTCAGATGGGTTGTCCAAAAAAGTAGTCCGAAGGTCGTAGTCCGGTTAATCTAAAAAGACTTGTAGGGTCATGTGACACAATACCATGAAGAAATAGACCTGAGCTGTGTCTAGTCAGATGGGTTGTCCAAAAAAGTAGTCCGAAGGTCGTAGTCCGGTTAATCTAAAAAGACTTGAAGGGTCATGTGACATATTAATACCATGAAGAAATAGACCTGAGCTGTGTCTAGTCAGATGGGTTGTCCAAAAAAGTAGTCCGAAGGTCGTAGTACAATTAATCTAAAAAGACTTAGGGTCATGTGACATAATACCATGAAGAAATAGACCTGAGCACCATCTTGCACTCCAAGTTGCGGGTAGCCAACCGAAATCGAAATCACTACTTTCTTATCAAGCCTGTCAAGACCGTATGAAAAATTTATAGATATCATCCACTCAACCGCTGAAGTATTTTCATGCAAACCATTGATCAGCAAATAACACTGGGCAACAAATTTTCATGAAATTTTTGTATCCTACATGAAATTTGCACTTTCCTACAGATTTTGAGGTGCTGAACACGAATATGACAATGAAATTCAATAATTAGCTCCAGTTTCTCTGATATCATCAAGAGTTTCTATAAATAGAACAATGCGTACATATGACATTTGCACCAGCAAATGTTCACTTCTACATCCCACTATCTCTTGTATAACTGCTCAGGATTATGTCTGGTGAGTGTGCAAGTAGGCCTATGTATGTAAGAGCACTTACTACACTACCTCTTCAAGACCCTAATCCGAAGCACTCCCGACTACAGCACGGACACTGAATAGGAGTTTCATGAAGCGCATATGCAATTGCGAGTGAAGGACTGCTCACAGTGCTTCTAAAGGGTCCCTACGAGGTGGCCTGAGGTGGATTCAAACCCATAACCTTCAGGCTCCAAGGCACTGAACATACCCCTACACCACCGTGCGCCACATAGTAGTCCCATATATATGTAGTCAGCCAACATGGAAGCTTCCCTGGTATCGTTTTCCATGTCTGCAATGTCTTCTTCAAAACGTTCGTGTGATACATATGGTCATAAACACCATGTCCGTAACCAAATCCTTGTAGTTTTCTGCCCTGACATTCCAGTGGAAGTTAGTTAACACCAGACGAAATGAATCCTAAGCTTGTTTCTTGTCGCCCTGCTTAGATCTGAGGACCAACAAAACTTCCTTCTTTTATTTCTGTTTCGCCAGGCAATTTGGCAGCCAAGTATTACACTACAGACAAGACAGTCTGGGTTTCAACCATTTCTAGGCGTTGCACATAGCCTACTTCTCTCCGACGCCCAGAGATTTCCTCTCAGGCCACTTTCTCCTCACTTAGTGCAAGGTCCTTGCTCGACTCTCCAATTCACATAGAAAACAGCAATATTTTGCATAATCCAAGCTGTGGACTCGTCAAGAAAGCCAATATACTTTCAAGTCACAATACAGATGTCATCCATACCTGCTGTATTGAACAGAATTCAACAGGTGTTTTAAGTTGTCGTAGGTTTCCTTCATGTGGACGGGAATGGATGAAAGCTGGTTTCCAATATGCAGCAGCTCCGCATCGAGACTCAATTTCGTGGAGTCTATGAATAGTCGCCATTCTTGAGGGCCATGTTTGATTCCGAGGGCATTTATCAGACAATCTACATTGGAGCAGAAGACAGGGTCATCTTCCTTGGTGAAATTTTCCTCAAACTGCCCATGACGAGTGTGAAACAATGTCACTCGGGAATTTTCTAGGAGAAGATTCCATTCATTTAAATCTTGATCCAAGTAACTCAGCCTTGGCCTTGGATAGGTCCAGGAGGCGAACAAGATCGTTCAGTTTACCATGGGTGAGAATGTGTGGCACAGATGATACACCTTGGCAGACGTAAGGATCATCCCTAGACGTCGAAGGCTGCGGAGAACCCGAAGTCGCTTCGTTTCCCTTCTCATCGTCTGAACCAATGAAAAATTCTTTCAGTGGATCCGGAACGGGAAGTCCTTCGCCATGCAGAGTGGGTCGGATTGCATATGGTATATTGGTGGTGCGCTATTGACCACTTCCATTTCCTTGTCACGAATGCAGAAGTACGTGGAACCATGCAAAAGTAGTAGTCATATGCATGATTGCTTGGTTCTCTCCAAACCATTCGAACAGCAAAGGTCACCGTCCAATTTCTCGTCTTTTAACTACTATGGAAATTTTCTTGCTCACTGGGGAGGGGTTGCATGGCAAGTTAATGCATTACGACACATTATTGTGCTGCAATATGTAGTTTGAAATACAGCGTTGAGAAAATTAATGGTCATGACCCACATATGTAGGCCGATTCAATGCGAATTGAGACATTTGTACGTAACCATCTCTGTATCTCCTGAACGAGAGCTAATCGACAAATTTTACCATCATATTCGTGTTCAGCACCTCAAAATTAGTTAAGATTTGCTATTTTCATCTAGGATACATTTTGTGTGTTGACCAGTGTAATAAGACGACGTTTTAATGGCATGTACGCTGCTGCGATGGAGAACTTCAGTCGGTAATTGATCAGTCACTCACGCTTGTTCTGCATACATTAAAGACATTGCCCACAGCCCCACATCTTTCAGATCTATACTAAAAGGTAAACTGGAACGGGCTGGTGAGGTTGAATATAGGCACATCTGTGATAAGACTAGCAATTTAAGGTAATTTGTTAGAAAAAATTAGGTACTTTGAGAACGTGCATAGAGCCAAAGGATCTCAATGCAACACTTATTCGTCCGATCGGCCACGATTACAATTATATATATATAACGATGATGACATCAGAGGAAGTTTTCACCAGGCCATATACATGTGTATATGTGGCGTTTCCTGGGGAGGCATTTCCTCAACTCAATGGTCCTCAAGTTTTTCTCATTCTCATCAGGGCTGAAGATTAGGCAATTGCATCAGGCAATTGTGGAATCGTTAGCAATGATGTATCAGAGTTTCTATTGGCGACCGCTGATGCTAAGCATCACCGTGGACAACACAACAAGGAATACATGATGTAGTGTGCTTTTAAGGGGACTGCGGCGCTTGCTCGGCCTGGACAAAAAAACAGTACGTTGACCCAGAGATGTATGTGTACATACTGCAACGTTTGATATAAAATACCATTCAACATGAAAAGACCTTAAAAGGATATAAAGCAACCAAGTCATTATTACACCCAAAGTAGCAAGCTTGGAATTGATAGCTCAAATATGTCACATCTCAGTCTAGACTGAGGTTCATGAAAAGCATGAGATTGTTATACTGGTCTGGTGCAATCTGTGATTTTTATTAAATATTTTTATAGTACCACTAGATGAACATACTGACCACAGCAGAGTAAAGTCTGCTATCCTATATTACGTCAAATGTCGCCAAGAACTGGAATTACTGGGTAATAATCACCAATTTCCAACGAGTACTGAATCCAAGTATTTGGATGTACTATTTGCCTGATCCAGGTACGGTCCAAGTATGCCATTTGGTCCATATGCAAAGCATCACATTTTCATTAATTATTTAAACAAACAAACTAACTAATTATTGCATTCTCTCTTTAGAAATAAATAATCAATCAAATGGACTTAACTTCCACGGTGGACTTTAATAGACTTGTGATTTTCTGGAAATTTATAAATGATGCAAAGTTTAACAAACAAAGTAATGAATCATGATCTTCTTTCTTCTTCACGTTCTCTGCCCTCAGGCAGGTTCGTAAGTCCATTGACGCCATTTTTCTCTGTGTCTGTGCTTCATGATATAATCAGGAAAAAATTGTATTTACAACTATTTGTGTATGCAGTATTTTGCTGAAGGAAATAATGCAAAAAAATGCAAATAGCGTCAAAAAGGCAAATAGCGCCAAAAACCGAGATATTTGGCAGAGGTAAATGTCCGAATCGATTTCCGATTATTCCATCGAATTTACACGAGTTAGCAAAGCAATGGATTGTAAACATGAAGAGGTGAACAATTCTTCCTTAAGGGGACAACATGCTAATCGCGAAATGAGATATTTGAACGGAGCAGTGAAGAGTCACTCTGATTTCCATCTACGGTAGTTCTGGGTTCACCCTGCAGTAAGGTATCCGATGATCCCGTCAGCCAAATTTATATGCAGCCGGCATAAGAGGCTGGCATTAGTTTTCAGCAGGTTTTCCATTGGCTATAGTCGTATTTTTCTACATTTGTAGCTTTTGATAACAGTAACGCATCTATTGGGGGGGGAATCCATAAACCACCCGAAATAACGCCCATGTGGACATGGGGAATTTGGATGGAGCACAGTCATATTTCTATTTCTGTTTCTCGCATTTGCTATAGTGCCCCTACAATCTCACTGCTCAAAGGCGCTCCCGACTACAGCACGGACACTGAATCGGAGTTTCACGCCAAAGAGCATGAGCAATTGCAAGTTAAGGACTTGCTGAAGGTGGTCCCTACACGGCGGCTGTGGATTCGAACCTGGAACCATCCGGCTCCAAGGCACTGAACCCACCACTACACCACCGCACACCACAATATGTAGTGAACATAAACAACTGGTATGACAGGCAAATAATCAGAACTTTGATCACATCTGTTTCTGTGAAAACGAAATAAATCATGCAACGCAAAAAAAGACGGCCATGTCGTTCCATCAGTTCCATCAATCGCATTCTCGACAGGAAGATCAAAGGGAATGGCTTCCCTCGTCTTTCAGTTGTTGCTTCTGAAGCAGCAACGCAAACAAACATCGGCATTGGCGTGTCCAATCACACAAGATCTGTACAAGAAATTAAATTTTTCTTATTACAACCTTACTCCAAGCAACCATTAACAGCTCTGCCGTCTCTGTCAAGTCTAATGTGGCTATCGATAGAGAAACCATGAGATTAGTCTAAATAAGATTAGTCATCTAGGCATCTTCTAGATGTAACAGAAACCATAAGATTAGTCTAAATAAGATTAGTCATCTAGGCATCTTCTAGATGTAACAGAAACCATAAGATTAGTCTAAATAAGATTAGTCATCTAGGCATCTTCTAGATGTAACAGAAACCAAGAGATTAGTCTAAATAAGATTAGTCATCTAGGCATCTTCTAGATGTAACAGAAACCAAGAGATTATTCTAAATCAGATTAGTCATCTAGGCATCTTCTAAATGCAACAGAAACCATAAGATTAGTCTAAATAAGATTAGTCATCTAGGCATCTTCTAGATGTAACAGAAACCAAGAGATTAGTCTAAATAAGATTAGTCATCTAGGCATCTTCTAGATGCAACAGAAACCATGAGATTAGTCTAAATAAGATTAGTCATCTAGGCATCTTCTAGATGCAACAGAAACCATGAGATTAGTCTAAATAAGATTAGTCATCTAGGCATCTTCTAGATGCAACAGAAACCATAAGATTAGTCTAAATAAGATTAGTCATCTAGGCATCTTCTAGATGTAACAGAAACCAAGAGATTAGTCTAAATAAGATTAGTCATCTAGGCATCTTCTAGATGTAACAGAAACCAAGAGATTAGTCTAAATAAGATTAGTCATCTAGGCATCTTCTAGATGCAACAGAAACCATGAGATTAGTCTAAATAAGATTAGTCATCTAGGCATCTTCTAGATGCAACAGAAACCATGAGATTAGTCTAAATAAGATTAGTCATCTAGGCATCTTCTAGATGCAACAGAAACCATGAGATTAGTCTAAATAAGATTAGTCATCTAGGCATCTTCTACGCTGAACTGCTGCTTCTCGTGAGTAATCGTAGGTCCTGAATTACCGCACAAATCTCAGTAAAACACTTTACATTTGCAACACATAGGCATCCTTTCTAGAAAGTGTCCTAAATATGAACGTTCTAGCTAATGAACAAAGCGAAAAGGATGATAATGGGAGCGGCCTATGCTGGTCTTTGTATTGAACTGTATTGAAAGATCTCACAAGCAGAGTAGCCTACTTACTTAGAGTACTCTCAGAGTACTTACTTAGAGTAAGTCATTCTCAGAGTACTTACTTAATCAGCAGCAACCCGAGTGTGAGGAGACTTGTGAAACCATAAAATCTTCAGACAATGAGAAGAGACAGCAAAAGCAATGCCCCCGGTTAAAATGTCCTATGCATTGCATTCATTGTGATTTGAAGAGCCTGGATAATATAAAGTCTAAAGACAGTTGATTATAAAGGAATATATTTCAAACAACACTGCTTCTTCTAATTGGGTTGACAGGCATCCATTCATTTCCTGGCCTGCTAAGCCAAAGCTGATTTCTCATTTCAGATGCAAATTGAGTATGTAGATCAAGTCGCCAGACTGTACACAGTGTACATTGTGTATTACACACCGTGTAAATCAGAATACAAATCCAGTTGCAAAATGAAAATGAAGATGGATGTTGTACATGCACTCAAATCGTACTCAAGAACTTAAAGGGATCAAGAGATTTTGGAATCACAAGGTCGATTAATAAATATCAGCCTACACAAATACTTTAGTTATTCATCCGGGCTTGTTGGCCTTCACAATCCGATTGCATCCTGATTACATTCATACTGACATCACAACAAGGAATATAAACTACAGCTGAATATTCATAAATTTCATAAATCAATAATTTTTATTTTCAGTTTCGCTTTATCCGAATACCACTCAGAATAGTTTCTACGTATTTGGCCGATGATTTTTACAATAAAAAACCAATATAGAAAAGCACCACATATATTTTAGTGTATATCTATATATATTTATGCGCTATATCAAGTTAACGCTGCATTGCGTAGTTTCCTCTGCGATCTAAACTCTAGTTTTACGCCTGTGTAGTATAAAACCTATAAATTATTTGAAATCTGTTCAATATTCGTCAAATTCTGCTTTTACAGCTTATTAAATGTTCTGAAAAATTCACTAAGTGTGGAAATATATTACAATCTTGGGCGCCTGCACATAGGGGCAAGAGGGGGCACTTGCCACCGAAATTAGCGCCTATTCTTTGAACTACTTTTTTCTTATCAACAAATTTCTTTGCACTAAAGCAGTAATGATACTCAATGAGACACAAAGTGAAAGAAACACAGAACACAGAAATTTACATTTAGAAACACCCCCACCCCCATCAGAATATCCGTATTCTTAATTACCTACTTTTCATTTTTCAAGCTCTTGATACTAGGGTTGCCAACTTTCGATTATGAAATTTCTGGACGTAGTGCGAGCCCCCCACGATTTGTGGAAATTGTAGCGATTAGGATCCGGCCAATTTAGCGGAGCACCATAAACTATCCCGTATATAGAGGCTCCAGCGGCAGAGGGCCTACGAGAGTGAAACTCAGTAAATTATCATCCTTGTGTGTAGGCCCATCCCGCAAAATATGTTACGCTTAGAATTTAGGCCTACTTAGAAAATGTTAAAATGTGAAAATGTGCAAAGTACCGTACAGGATCTGTAGGCCTATCCTTGTATGGATACCATGAAAGTTATAATGGAATGCGCACAGAAAGTACAAGAGGAATATTGTTTCATCGACTAGTACCTTGGCCTATAACAAGATTCAAATATCAATTCTCAAACCTTAAGTACATTGATTATTAATGTCTCTTATTTTTCTTTAAAATCTCCATTGTAAGATTGATCGACATGCATTGACTTTCACACACAATTCACTTTTACCAATTCAGGCCTCATCCGGTTTCATTCATCAGTCCACAGATTTTTTATCACTGAGAATATACCTTCAACATGTGCATTACTGATTAGAATTGCTAAAATTATATCCAACCTTGAAATTTGGAGCATCACATTTAAAAAGGAATTCTACCCAACATTTATCGACTTTTGGCTTTGTCTTCAGCTTTGGAAGAACTTGTCTTAAGATGCAATGTTCCTTGTTCCTTGTATAAGTCGTCTCCCCAAACTGTAATTCCACGTGTACCAATTAATGAGCTCTATCAAACTTTTGAACGAAAAATATCAAGACTCACTATTTCGATTTTTTCTGGAACATTATTTTCAAAATTGAACCACTGATTCAAGTAGGCTAATAGGCCTACTCGTGTCTAGACATTGAGTGCATCTTTCTTGAAACAATTTGCAAATCTCCGACTCATAAAATTTTTTATTAATAGATTATTATATTTCATGACAGTTGTTGTCTTTGTTGAATGGTGCAACTTTTTAATTTTTCCGTACTCATATTATTTCTGGACATTGCATTGTCCAGAATGACCTTCCTATGTTTTCTGTACGCGGGATGCTATTTCTGGACGATCCAGAAAAAATCTGTACGGTTGGTAACCCTACTTGATACAGCGGTGTACAGCGGTACAGAAAAATTAAATACGTCCTTTGTTTTTGCCCCCTCCCCATTAAAAAATATCTGTGGGCACTCATGTTTACAATAACGGACAACAAACTGAGCAGCTGAGCAGGGCCATTTGTGAATGATGATGGGTCTAATAACTTCATGTGGTGCTGTACGTCATTCAAAAAGTTTCAAAACAATGTTCATTAAATAAAAAATATAATCACAATGCAAGCATACCGAAGAATATAAATTTTCATGCACCCAAAAATTGATGCATCTCCAATGGAAACATTTACAACGTATAGTCTTTCTGCAAGCAAACTAGAATAACTTTCAGTACTTAATTACTTTCTTATTTTCATCATTCATGTCACATAAAAAAATTAAGAAATGATGGCAAAATGAAGTTCAACCGCTCTGCCTAAAGTGGGTTACAATATTACAATTTAAGCACATGCGCTTTGTGCCTATGTGTCTAGTTTTAACTTAAGCCACTCTGTGTCATCATCTACTATTCGAATTCTTTTTTTGACCAGATTGTGTGGCCAATCGAATAGTAAGCCATGCGATTTGGAAGCGTTCAAATACAAACGACAGGAAGTCATTGCGTTCATGCAAGTTATTTCCTGGAATCGTATCGTATCGCAAACCTATTCTCTGAAATATGCATTAGCATGGTTGCTCTTCCCAATACGGATGTAATCTTCGTGTTATCAGCATCATTACCATGGTGACGAGGACAAACCTGGCAATGCATTTGGAAAGGCGTGCAGCAGAACACAAGACCACGTCTAGGCACTAGGTGTTGTACCTGCAGGTTTACCCATACCCGATGATGATGATGATGATGATCATCATCAACATCTTCTTTGTCATCTTCTTCATCATCATTCATCAGTATTTTATTATTAGAACTACATGCTGAGTTGCAAGTCAGTTTGTTTACATGTGGACTTGTGCACTTGTCATAGTGCCCTTCAAGATTACTGCTCAGAAGCGCTCCCAACTACACCGCGGACACTGAATCAAAGTTTCATCCCAAAGCGCTGAGCAACTGTGAGTGAATGAATTATCCAAGGTCTTTACACGCAGCGGCTTGAGGTTGATTCGAAACCTTCAACCCTCCGGCTGCAAGGCAACGAACATACCCACTAAACCACTGCGCCCCACAAAAATAGTTTGCCTGTTAGGGAATTGAACTACCGAAATATGTTAAATCTGGTTAATGACGCCGGTTCGGGTACGGGTATACCCTTCAGTATGGGTCGGGTAGCATTTTTAGTGCAAACCGGGTACATGGAGTGGTCCTGTGTACTGGTACAGGTCGGGGAGCAAAAATGCTGCACCACAGAACCCTACTAGTCACCCCCATCTGCCTGACATAGAGTGAGCAGCAGTAATCTAGTAGGGCTGTGATGAAGAGGTGGATGAGTGTAGCTGGGGCTGGGAGTAGTAGTAGCCTTGAAGGGCGCTATACAAATTTTTTGTCAGAAGCAATGAATGAATGATATATTTAGTCATTCTCGTCAGTGTTATTTATACACCTACATAAATCAAATTTCAATCTAATATTCATTGCACTGAGTGATTGATTGCAATGTCTGTAGAAGGGCTTCAATAACATATGCATTAGTTTCTAAGGGTACAGTAAAGTATGTGCACTTGTGCTGTTCTTATAAAAACCACATACTTACTTACTCGAATTGTCTTCTGGGCAGTTTTATAAAATTATTAGCTCATTTCAATGGCAAAATAAGAACAGAAAACGGCAAAGTATTGGATTTTTGGTCCAGGCACAATTAAAATGCCGTCCAACTCTTAAATTTATATAGTGCCATCATTAATTTGTGATTTCAAGTACCCTCTGCTTTTCTAATGTATTTAAAGACACTATATAAATACACAGATATGCATAAAGCAGAGCCGATAGGTATTTCTCTGTCTTCTTGTAATAATCTGTCAACTTGTTCAAGTTCATGAGCAGAGGTTTAAAAATGAACAATCATCTCCGATCCCTTCGATTCGATTCAATTTCTATTCATGGCTGACTTGTAAAGTCCCTCTCATCATAATGGATATGCAATGCACAGAACAGCCTAATCAGAGGTGATCCCAGTGCAAACAACCCTGGAGAAAAGAAGTCTTAACAGAAACTGCATGAAAAAAGTATTGCCCACGATAATATCATTCCAGGAGTTATAGCAGAAAGGTCATTTCACATCAAAGACTAACTAATGCATAAACATGATGTTGATGCTGTGGCAGACAGAGATCAGACACTATAGTCATAAACATCTAATGAGCCGAGAGCATGTCCTGAGGTAGATCGAAAATCTTTTTGAGTCTTAGAACTGTGTAACTGATCCTGTGGATCATAGCTATGCTTACGTTAAGCAAAGTTCTAAGCAGGAAAGTAGACCTATAGCATTTCCTCAGAATTTTTTCCTTCAGCAGAACTTCTTTTAAATGTTTCAATATGCTTGCACTGTGCAGTTCCAATAGCATATCATATACTTTCAAATTTTTGTCTTAGCAAGTGACCAATTGATGTAAGTTGATTGTACCGTGTAAAAAACAAAAAAATTCAACTGGTACCAATAAGATGTTTGTGTGAGCATTATGGTTACATTAAATTCCTGAAATGTGCACGAATATTGCATTGCATAAACATTGAACTGAAGTAGGATCAACTTTCATGCAAAAATTTCCTTCACTGTCCAGTATTTCTCTTGTGGAGACAATTGCCTACGAGAGTAATTTCCGTACATTCACTTCCTGAAATGTGCAGGAAATATTACTCCAGATGCTAACTGTACATCTAAGTGCATCCCTTTGCTGCTGGAAGAGTAGTAAACCTGA
The DNA here is from genome assembly GCA_949752735.1 of Lumbricus terrestris. Classification (NCBI taxonomy): domain Eukaryota; kingdom Metazoa; phylum Annelida; class Clitellata; order Crassiclitellata; family Lumbricidae; genus Lumbricus; species Lumbricus terrestris. Next base: position 17,071,278 of record OX457039.1, on the reverse strand, counting down.
AATCTGAGTGCTTCATATCAAAATAAACCCAAGGTTGTAGCTTTATCACAATTCACTTTATTCCAAACTTTCATTTTTAAAAAATTCCTGAAAATAGATTTTTGAGAAATTTACCATGGGAGGTCATTTACTTACATAGCATATCGTATCATGTCTAAGTGAGCATTCACTTCAAAAAGTAATAAATGTTATCTGTGGTATTTGGTATGCGATATTTGCAATTGCAAATCCAATGCCAAGCATACCTGGCCTTGAACAGTTTTCTCAAGGTCCTACACAGTGATTATCTTAGTGTTGCATGTTGCAACTTCAGCTACGTCAGGTTTTAATCTTATAAGGCTCAGCCATCTAAACAAGTGGGACAAGAGTTCTGTTGCACTACACCACAAAGCATTGCTTAGTGGTTACAAGTAACGGAAACTCAAACTTAAGCTGCTATCTAGAGTCAATTAAATCAAAATCCAGTACGGCTGTCAACAGCGATAGGATAAAAGCCTGCACATGATGGACAATCTTGAACAAGGAGTCTGACAATTGGAAAGCTGACTGTGTATCAAATTGTTCACATAACAGTAAATTTGTAGGAAGATAAAAAAAACTGCACATTAAGTTACATGATTACATCATTGGGGTTCAGTGGTGTAGCGGGTATGTTCGTAGCCTAGCAGCCGAAGGGCGCAGGTTCGAATCCACCTCAAGTCGCCCCGTAGGGACCTTGGGCAAGTCCTTCACTCGCAACTGCTCAGCGCTTCGGCGTGAAACTTCGATGCAGTGTCTGCTCTGAAAGCGGGAGCGCCTCTGAGTAGGGAACCTGAAGGGGCGCTATAACAAGTGAACATACAAACATAAAAAAAACATATTAATGCAAGCAATGACGAGTTTTTTCTCGCATCCAAATGCTGATCACGGTGTGTTGAACCAAGAACCACATTACAAGAAATCAATACCAGTGAAATGGATAGTTAAAGTGAAATAACCACTGAGACCAACATCATGATTAACGATGGCTGCTGTCTCCTCAGCTTGACATCCCCTATATTCAGACCAGTCTCTGATGTCCTCTCAGCTAGACACCGGTGCAATAGAAGCTAACAATTACGAATAACAATGACCTTGAACTAAAAACTGAGCAACTCAGCTCTTGGGACATGATTTGATACAGCACTGGAGGATTAGTTTGTCTTCCTCACGTACTTTTTGCATGGTGCTGAAGAATGTAGATTTACATAACAACATTAGTAGTCATTTCATCCAACTGACCAGAGACGTCTGCTAGAGATCCGGAGGCTGAAGTTACGTCAAGTTCAACTGTACAGCTGAGTTCGGTCATCGCTCGGCGAATCTCCAGCAGGGCGTGAAGTGATGCAGTGCTCACGTGGGGCTTCGACCAGCGGCCTCCAACCTCAACCTTCTCCTCGTATTTAAGCCACCTGGGACAAAGAATAAATGGCTCTCAAGACACAGAAGAGACAGGTAGAAAGCATATGCAGCTGCATCAGCTGCTGTCCAGAAACCATTTGTCAATTGCAGTGACCACACCGCTTGCTGAGAGTTTGGTTCGCCATCTCCAACTGCAGTCTATACATCAGAGTTCGTGCTATAATTGTGTCAACACACGTGCCGGATCCAGATGGCGCGCTAATGTGACGACACTGCACTTCCAATGTGCCAATTATGCACAACAAAACAATAATGGCAACAGCATCAACACCACCACCACCACCACCAGCAACTAGCCACTTCATCATCACAAGTATTTACCATGTTCATCTGTCTCCGTTTTCAGGGCAATGAACTTTGTGTGCTAACAGACTCAACCATCAATTGACCAAATGTTCTACTTTTTGAAAACATGTTCATTTCACCAGTCATCACCTAATGACATCAATGAAAACGAAGCTTATTGGTAAGACTAACGCTCAATAACAGAAAATTAAATTCAGAAAAGCTCAACGTAGTTAGTCTAATCGTAGTTAGGCCAAAAAAAATAATGCTGTGTTTCCGGTAACAGAGCTAAAAAAAATTGGGTAGGTAGGTCGGAAAATATTTTTATTTTGGTAAAATATTTTTATACAGTGACTGTCCGAAAAATTATACCCACTACTCTTTTTTGCATAAAGGTACACGCTGCAACAAAGTACGTGTTCTAAGCAAGTATAAACTGCCTATTTCCTGACTGTCTGCACCTAAAACTGCCCTAGAAAACAATTCTATTAATTTTATTTTGACATCTTTTCTGGTAAGATAAAGTGGGAAGGGAAGGGGAAGATGAGTGCAAACAGAACATCACTGCTAGGGGTCGTTCCAGATTGGCCGAGCCAGTGACTATAGTTACACCTAGAGGTTGCTAGATTTATTTTCCCTAATCACCGTTAGAGGTGGCTCAAGTGAGAATGATAAGGCTAGAGGTTTCTCAAGACTGGCAGCCAGGAAGTAGTTAGTCAGGAGTGAAACTCTAATGCAGTGTCCACGCTGTAGTCGGGAGCGCTTCTGAGTAGATAGCTTGAAGAGGCGCTACAGAAATCGAGAGATCAATAAAATAAAATGAAACATTCTATTCATTTGAAAAATGTTCTTTTTGGCCATGCTAGAGTCGGGAGCCCCTCTGAGAAGTTAACTTGAAAAGGTGCTATATAAATTCTTGAATGAATGAATGTTAAATTCTTCACCAAAGGGTGCTCGAAATAAAAGGGAACTGCTCAGTGAGTGGAAGAGAGCAGAGTTAGAAGAACAGAGCACCCTGAGCACAAAAAGGCACAGTAAACACAAGAGCACAGTGAGCAAAAGAGAGCAGAAAGAGGCAGAGAGCAAAGGAGGGCATAGTGATCACAAGAGAGCCTGGTCAGCTAGAATAAAGTGAGCAAAAATGGACTGTCTTAGGACGGAAAACAGCAAGTTAAACTATAAACTTGCAGCAGGCTGTGTATAGCCATCATGTGCTACAGGCTAGATGGCCCTGTACTCAATGCCTGCAAAGAGCTACCGTGAGAAAACCCTCCTTTCAGATCTATTACTCTCCCCCTCCATCCACCCTACAACCGCCTGCTTTGTCAAACTGACCGTGGGAAACTATTGATTGCTCTAATTAACAGATCATTATATACCTTGAAAGACGACTGCTTACGATCGTCGCCTGGCTTAGTGAAGGCTATAATTATGATGTTCCAATTGTACATCTCATATACGGGAGGCAATGTCAGTGTAAATAAAAAATTTCCACAAAATTTTCCGAGTTACGGCAATAAAAGTGAGTCGGTCGGGTTACTGGAAACACAACATTAGTTTTTTGGCCTAAGATCCAACTCTATACGGAAGGCAATGTCACCGTATTATGTCAATACAAATTTTTTTTTTTTAAATTTTTTTACAAAAATATTTTTTTTTAATAAAATTTTTTTTAAATAAAAATATTTTACAAAATTATTTGAGTCGCGGCAATAAAAGAGGGTCGGTCGGGTTACCGGAAACACAACATTATTTTTTTTGGCCTTAGTCTAATCTAATCTAATCTAATCTAATCTAATAGAACAACTTCTATAGTGCCATTATCAAGATGCACACGGCATCAATCCTTGGTTATTTCACTGTTCAGCCAATGAGTAGTCAACTATCATAATTATCACAAAGGTCAGAATGAAGAACAGCAACCAGGTCAACATCTGATAAGTCGGAGAAAACAGAAGTCCAGATGAAATTGATGAGTTTTAAGCTTAGTACTCGATAAATACATGCGGGTAAATACGACAGACCTGATAGAACAAACAACTGAGCAGAGAATAGAAAAGTTTTGAAGCAGCCAACAATAACAACAACAACAACAACAACAACAACAAACAGCAACAACAACAACATCCAAGAATCCAACATCGATTGAAGAAGTGAGGCAGAGCAAGAGTCAGGGTGGGGTAGAGTCAGGGTGGGTAGAGTCAGGGTGGGGTATCCATTGACCATGTGCAATATTTGGTGGCATGCGACCTGAGCATGAGCAAGGAGTAAACGTAAATGTACTCGATTCTATACAACGACCAAATATGACCCTTGCCAATGGCAGCATCTAACAATGGGAGTGGGGGGAAACAATCTCCAATGGTTGCAGGAAGTGGACTCAATGTTTTGGACATAAACGAGAGCAAGGACTGTTGATTTCCAATAATATGACAGCCACAACATTTATGAAAATTAATATAGGTTGGCCAGAGCAGGGGGGTATGTTCTCCAATTCCAGATTGGGCTAGATCAGGGGTTCTCAAACTGTGGTACGCGTACCCCCGGGGGTACGCCAGGCGCCGGCAAGGGGTACGCCAAAAATTCCAGAAATAGAATTTTTTTGAATTTATGGACTTTGTGTCGATCTTTCTTTGATTAGCAATGATTATTAACGTTGCAACATATAACAGCATCGTCATTTCTTTCTTTCACAACATATAATTAGACTCACATAATTTATTATACAATGCATGCAACATATTTATTTTTAGGCCTGCCACTATAATGTTGAAACAAATAATGTATAAATGGTTGAAAGTACCAAAGCCAGAAATTCTCAGCCTATATGTATAGAACTGAAATAGCGGATATAGCTGAATTGGCCTAAGGATTAATTTCCTGGTCTAGATTTCAATTTTGCGACTCCTTTCAGAGTTTCAGCACGTCATGTCTGGGTGAAACTGGTTTTTAAACTACATGTGAAATGTATGCTTGCTATCAAAAACAAACATGGGATAATTTGCGTTTGAAATTGACAAATATTAAACCTTATTTAAAAAATCTGTGCTAGTCTAAACAAGCCCACAGCGCTATAGGTTGGTATTTCTTATAATACAGAGGTTGTAGATCAATTTTCACCTCTAAATTTGTTGATAAAATTATATGATTGAAACCAAAACATTTCTTCCCTATACAGACTCTAATAAACGATGTCACCAATAATTAAGTGGACTTTCAGTTGTGACTGCAAGGAAACTTCGCAATGGCATTTTGTTTCTGAGTTGACTTTGCTGGGGCCCGGGGGTACGCCATCATTCGATTTTATTACTTGGGGGTACAATAAAAATAAAGTTTGAGAACCCCTGGGCTAGATGTCACTGAACCCTGACTCTGCTCATTTTTCAATGAATCTTAAGAAGTGGAGATATGTCTAAAGCTGAAATGAGTTAAATGGTGAACTGTAAGACACACAGATTTGAAACTGAATTCTTTACTCAGTGAACAGTCAAAGCAATGAATGCAATGCTGGTGTCATATAGGTTGACCTTGAAGATTTTGCCATGGTTCCTGCCACAGAATTTTCAACCATTTCTAGTTTGTACAAATATCTAACAGCAATATCAATGAGAGATTGAGTTGCAGTGTCGCTGCAACCACATACCAAAGCAGTTGCTACTGAACTGAGGCATATAAGATCTGATTCAGAAAACAGATCTCATTCACAACATCGCTGCTCGGTCTGCCCGACTGTCTGTCTCTCTGTCTGTCTGTCTGTCTGCCTGTCTCTCACACTCACTGTAGCGGCACTTTCTCAGCACTGCCAGTTTGAACACAACAACTCAGGACAGAGGCATAAATTATTTACGAAGCCTAAGAGCTGTTTTAGAGTAAAAAAGCAAAGGCAATGTTTTAGCTGACATTTAACATTTAAACAGGGATTGAAAGTGATGACGCCAACAAATTAAACTGTTAGGAGCAGTCACCTTTTACAAAAATCATGGAATGAGTCACACAAAAACACAAACCCAACATGAGATGGTTCAAGTTTGTGCAACACAATTGTTGTTTCTTTTACATGTAGGCCATAAATGCTTGTATGATCGATGTATGAATATGCATTTGAGTGACTGGGCATCCATATAGGGCAAATTAACCTTTAACTGCCGCGAGTAATGAAAAATCCTGGTGCCAGAGGATATATCTTGTTGGCAAAAATCGAAAATACAATATTATACATGCGTGCATACATACACTACATACATGCTTTTATTTAATTATACATATATATATATATATATATATATATATATATACACACAAATACATGTGCACATACTCACATACATTAGTATATACAAATAAACATATATAAACTAGGGTGACCATTTTTTCGCCATCAAAATTGGAACAGTTTATGGCAAGCAAGCAATTGTAATTCCTCAACTACTTAACTATAATAGAACTATGAGGGCCTAGCCCAATAGGGTTCACTTTAAAAGGGGAAAATCAAAAGGGTGAAAATTCAAATGGTGCAGTCAAGAAGACGAAAATTAATAAAGTGAATGTCCAATAAGGCACAAAAGAAGAGAATTCTACTACCACCATCGTCGTCTTAATGTCTGCCAAGGCGCTGAAGTAAGCCACAAGAACAGGTGCAAGCTTTGTGATGTTCTGCTATAAATCACTCACTCACATAAATTTACACAGCACCCCTTCAAGATCTTTACTTAGAGGTGCACCCAACCCAGGCCTGGTCAAAAATAAAGCCTTATGAAGACGATGGAAAGAGCCAGCAGAATCACAGGAAGCGAGCGAGCAGAGAGCCGCAGGGAGGCCATTCCCAATAACTAGACCGACCACCGAGAATGCTCTACTTACATGAAAAAGGGACAAGGAAGTCGCCACGGGTAGCCAAGCGCAGCGGATGGCAAATTTTTGCTTGGCACTGCATCCTGGCTCAACTCGAATCCGCCTCAAACCGCCAAGTAGAGACCTTGACAAGTTCTTTACTTGAGAGATGTATGGTTCAATGTTTTGATCGCAAGTGACACAAAATATTGCACCAGATTGCAAAATTAGCCTAGGAGTCAGAATTATTGTTTTCCAAATTTCACTATTTGTCTTATTTACGCAGTCTTTAAATAGTAGAGCAGACTGTTATTGTAGGTCAGCTGGAAACTGCTAGAGTTAGACCATCAGACGGTAGTCAAGAGCAGTATTTTACAATTGCAAGCATCAGCGGGCCACAGCAGTTGAAGCAGCATTTATGTACAGTCACTAAACTACACCACAACCTTCAATATTCCATATAAAATTGACAACTTCAGCTTGGCTACATCTTCTCTTTGGGTTTCACACTATAATCTGTTCTGTCATTACCAAAGAATTGACTTTTCCAAGACATAAATAAAGCTGACAGCTTCTTTTCCTTCAAGATTGTCAAAAACTGGGACAATTTTTACTGTTTGCCTAAGTCTTCAGTACACACCACAAAAAAAGGACATGTCTTAGAAATCCGGGATGTATGGTCACCATAATGTTTAACTTGTCCTGCTTGCATATATGCGGAATGCATGTTAGCGGTAAACAAAATATCTTACGATATATACAAGTGTACATGCATACACGCATAAATAATTAAATATGCACACAGAAAAACATACACACAGTCACACACACACACATAAACACATATAATCACATGCAGAATACATGCAATTTATTTCCTCTGCCGTATAAATCTGGCAGGCAAGAAGAATCCATGTAAATGAAATCATGAGAGACCCACACAGACTGCCCACTAGTCTCATCTTCACCATCGTAATCACCATCCTTGTCATCTGACTCATCATTCTTATCATCATCATCATCATCATCATCATCATCATCATCGTCTACGTCTTCTAAATCACCATCTACGTCATTTCCGCAACTGATCTACAGCTTCTTTCACAGTGAAAAACAGCTTCTCATTCCAGCCATATTGTTAGCCAACACCTTGCTGGTCGCTTTTCTGATCAATGTTACGCTGACGGCTGGTAAACACCCGGAGGAATAAACAAGCGATGGTGATTTACCAGCGCAGACTTCGGCATGCGTTATCTTGATGACCATAAAGAACGTGCTACCAAGTACCAAGGTTACAACATAGATGGGGGAAAATTTCTGGATATCTCCGGCTCTCAGGAGCATGGGTGGAGACATAGGGACAGTCCATACGGATTTGCTTATATCCCCCAATATTTCAGAAATTTTTCATACTAATCATCATAAATTTCTAAAAGGTCATCATTGACTGTTTTCCATGATGAGCAATTTTGCTAAGATGACGGCTTACAATGCACCGTTACCGGATGGTAATTCAAAACATCTTAACAATGGAGAGGGGACATTTATACATTTATTGAAGTCTTGAATCATGTCTTTCAGCACTGAAATTATGAGCAGTTTTGTTGAGATAGCAGCCTAAAATGTTACTATTTACCTGGTGAAAATTTGAAACATTTTATACACTTGTTGAAGTAAGTCTTAAGTCACAAAGAGTTCAGCAGTAAAATGATGAGTAATTTCATGATGGCGACAGTCTAAATTGCAACCATCACAGTGTAGAATTTTTTTATTCGACAAAGGGGCACACTTCCCTCCCAAAATCCCTCCCCTGCTTGGCACTTCACACCTAGGCAATAGTCTTTTGGACGCTTGTTCGTCCCCCCCCCAATTCTAAGTCTCTGCCCCAAGCTCAGGGGAATATGATTAATTTCCTACTTGAGATAAATCTGGCGCTGTAGGTATCAAAATGGTACAGAAACTCTCGAAAGCAGTGTGCACATGGTTGCCCAAGAGACTTAATTAAGCAGGTGGGTCATAACAAACGAGCAGACTGATTATTCTATGACAATGTTTGTCATGTCATCAGAAGTTATTTTAAGAACCTCTCCAAGCCACATGTCCAATTAACACTTGTGCCACTGCCACAAACAAAGAATTAAATCAAGTATAAGACGTTCTAAAAGCAATTAGATGCTGGTAGAAAAACTGCAATCAGTGGCTGACCCCTCCTTGCCAGAGGGATTAATTCTAGTCTGAAGTGAGAGAAGAGAACACCCCTATCTCTATATTTTGAAGTTGCTTTGCAAGTCAGCAGTCACTGCAACAATTCTCCAAAGACACAATAATTATTCTAAGTGAAAGAGAGAAGAAGAGAGGAAAGCTGCAGACCTGGACATTTGTTTCCAGCCGATGTTTCCCTGTTGAGAATGGCAGAGGATGTCGAGCTGCGTGAAGAGACTGTGTCTGTTGAGGGTGATGGCTGCACCCCAGTCACCACCATCACTCCCCTGGCAGAGAATTGTACGCACCTGAAAGTAACCAGAAAATATAGAGCTGTCGACTCTTCAAATTTTGTTCCGTCACTCTTCCATTATCTCCACTGCTCTCCCTATTCCTCTCTGCCTCTTCCTCTCTGCCTCTCTCTCTCTCTCTCTCTCTCTCTCTCTCTCTCTCTCTCTCTCTCTCTCTCTCTCTCTCTCTCTCTCTCTCCCTCCCTCTCCCTCTCTCTGTGTCTGTGTCTCTCTCTGTCTCTCTCTCTGTCTCTGTCTATCTCTCTCTCTCTCTCTGCTCTCTCTGCTCCTTGTCACTGTCTCTGTCCATCTCCCTCCATCCCTGTCTTTTTCTCTGTCTCTGTCTGTCTGTCTGTCTCTCTCACTCAACGTAGTGACACATGCTCAGCCCTGCCAGTTTGAACACAACAACATGGGACAAAGGTGCCGATAAGAACATTGGGGCAGAATTTCTACAGTGCAAGAATTATGGACTACTGGAATGGCTTGGATAATGCTGCTACTCTCTCCCTGGTCACTGTAAGGGCCTTTACGATTGGTCATTGAAAATGATGAGATCTGGTCTTTCTCGTCTTTCCCTTTTGACTCAATGCAGCGCTCATGAATAAGCTGATGCCCCGTGCTTGACTTTCATGCAGCACTTTAGAAGTTTGGAGATTATGAGTACGATTCTACTTTATTTGTTTTTTCACTTTTCAAACCTTTGGGTTTTTACACAACAATTCAGAGATTGAACTCGCTTACAAAGTATTGGTCCCGAAAGCAGTTAACCTACCATGCCAGAATTATTGGTCAATGGAACATAGAAAAACTGCAGTGCAGCAGCAAATGTTGAAATATTGACTCCACTGCATTATACCTCTTTACGTATGAGCTGATTTATACTCTGCGCTATATATGACATCTTCCTCAATTACTTGGCTCTTGTCGAGTACCAATCCTGATTGAGCACACAGCATAAAACCATAATATCTCGGGATAGTTTGAAGCACTGTCATAATAAGCAACGCCTTGAAGACACTCGGGGGAATATCTCAAGTTGCTGGAAAGTAGTTCCATCCATGGGCAGCTAATATGAGAAAACTTAATTTATGAGGCTGTAACCACGTCAGAAATGGGCCCTCATGCCTCGCAAAGCCAAACATCACAGTGAGGTACGCACAGTCTTACAAGGCTTAACATCATGACATCATACACCAAAGATGTTCAAATTCCATGTATGTATTCATTCATTCATTCATTCGGACATTTATATAGCGCTTCTTCAAGAAAAAACTACTCAGAGGCGTATGTATGAGCTTTCATTATAGCGCCCTTTCAAGATAATTTCTACTCAGAGGCGCCTCCCGACTACAGCGCAGACACTGAATCGGAGCTTCACACCGAAGTGCATGAGCAACTGCGAGTTAAAGACTTGCTCAGTGTTCCTACTAATCCACTAATCCATTCTGCTGCTCAGTAACTCACTCATACTCAAACAATGCAGAAATCAACAATATCTTTGACACCACGCACTAAGCTGTTTCTAATTTAGAGACTGTATTAGTACCTACATTCACTGTCTCGATCATTCACGCACATCTTCATTTGTTCCTTCCCGTCCATCCTTCTTTTATCCATTCATTCATCTAATCCGATCAAATCTAATTGTTTATGGGGAGCCTCAAGTAATGGATGCACAACAAATCAGTCAACCCTGAACCACAAATTGCTAAAATTCTGTATTATACCATATAAAATATAATGCCCGATTGCCAGTCTCCACATACTGTCAAAAAATCTCCTGCTGGCTGGCATCTGTTATCATCATCTTGTAGTCTCCATCGAGTTTCCCAAGTGTACCTGCGTAATCTCCACTCATCCCCAAGCCGCTGTTAACAAGCAATTTCTCATTGTTTTTTGAATCAATTTCCATGTTTGGCTAGCCATAAAATCCATGGTGGACGAGAGTGGGGGAGGTGAGTCAACGCCCTCTCCAACTGATCTCCTGCTGACAGCCTATGGTCTGTACACTGATTTGATGGCTGAAGCAACAGCTTGTGCGGCATCGTTCTGCCCTGGGAGACATTGACAAGATGAAAACTCAGATGGATGGTGCCTTTTGATGCTTTCTGTCACCTCATCCCACCACCCATGTTTTCTGTCACCTCATCCCACCACCCATGTTTTCTGTCACCTCATCCCACCACCCATGTTTTCTGTCACCTCATCCCACCACCCAATTTTCTGTCACCTCATCCCATCACCCATTTTTCTGTCACCTCATCCCACCACCTATTTTTCTGTCACCTCATCCCACCACCCATTTTTCTGTCACCTCATCCCATCACCCATTTTTCTGTCACCTCATCCCATCACCCATGTTTTCTGTCACCTCATTCTGCCACCCATTTTTCTGTCACCTCATCCCACCACCTATTTTTCTGTCACACTCAATACTAACAATGCTTCAAGCTACAGATGACCTCCTCTCCAGCAATCTCCATTCTGGGCCACAAACATAGTAAGACACACCTCACAAAATTACACCTTAATGTAAATAATGTCTGTTATTATTCATTAAAAGAAATTATACCATAACAATGTCTGTCTTTGTCTGTCTATCTGTCTGTCTGTCTCTGCCTCAGTCTCTTGTCTCTGTTTGAGTCTCTGTGGGTCGGCCTGTCTACCTGTCTGTCTCAGTCTTTCTCTGTCTCAGTCTCTTGTCTCTGTTTCAGTCCTTGTGTCTGTCTGTGTGTCTGTGTGTCTGTCTGTCAGTCTGTGTCTGTCTCTCTGTCTCACTCGGACTGATCAAGTGGATAGAAAACTTGTCACGCACAGAGACAAACGAGAAATTAATCATCAACGCCAGCCAGCCATTGTCGCGAATACAAATGAACCTAACAAGTCTGGCATCGAATCGATCGATCGCTGCGCAGATCAATAATTGAACTAACAAATAAGTCGGTCAGTGAGAGAAAAAGAATGGAATTAGGACAATAATTCAGCTCCAATGTCTATGAGCCCCAAAGAAGAAGAAGAAGGCGGCCATTGCTATTGAGCCAACCCTTACAGGCTGTGATGGGTAGCCGACAGTGCTAGCACCTTCATTTTGTCAGTCTTGGTATACCATCATGATGATATCATACTGTATATGATGTCATCATGATGATGTCATACTGTATATGATGTCATCATGATGATATCATACTGTATATGAAGTCATCATGATAGTGATGATATCATATACCTCTCTGCCTTGCTGCCCAATCTTACCACTGACAGTGCATACAGTATAGTCAGTGTACACATGACAACGTTCACTATAAGGCACGAGTGGCGCAGTTCAACATCTTTCTGCCCTGGTGGAGGATATGAACATGAATCCCCAATTGCCTGAATGATAGGCCACCATGCTAACCACTAGACCATAACAACACAACTCTGAGAACCTAAGGCAGATGATTAAATGTTCATTGACGATATTGAATTAAGATTTAAATTGTAAACGGTCATTTGTGTACCTCTCCGTAAGTCTGTCAGATGATGGCAATGATGATGCTGATGATAGTGATAACTATTGCCATGATTTACATGTAGACCCATTGGCCTTCATCATCATGGTTGTCAGCTTTGTTGATGACTTCAATATCTTGTGGTCATCGTTGTCGTCATCGTCATCATCATCATCATCATCATCATCATCGTCGTCGTCAACATTGTCACCACCACCCTTATCATCACCATCATAATCATCATCATTATAATCATCATCATCATCATCATCATCATCCTCTTCTTCTAATTCTAATTCTTCTTCTTCATCATCTTCTTGATTGTCATCATCTTCTTCATCCGTTATCATTATTTTCTTCAGCATCACCACCCTATTCACTTCCATCATCTTCATATGCTGCCATCATCATCATCATCATCATCATCATCATCATCATCATCATCATCATCATCATCATCATCATCATCCTCTTCTTCTAATTCTTCTTCATCATCATCTTCTTCATTGTCATCATCTTCTTCATCGTTATTATCATCATCTTCAGCATCATCACCCCATTCACTTACATCATCTTCATATGCTGCCAGCATCATCATCATCATCATCATCATTGAGACCTTTGCCAACATCATTGCCGCTGCCATTATTGTCAGTCCTCGCTTTAATCAAGGAAACAATGATGGTGATGTCAGTCATCGTGTCCCCAAAAAATCATATTGTAAATGATAATGTATTTCATTACGAAAAACGATCACGCTGAGATTAATGCAGCTGGCAATGAAGATAATGACGATAATGACGATAACGACGACAATGACGAGTAACATTAGATCGGCAAAAAATAAGCAATTATTATAAGAACGTTGTTTATTGATTTCTAATTCCGTCAGCTGATATTAGAAAACAGCCTGTAGCACAGCTCGGTTTGCAAAGGCCACGGTCTGATAATCGGGGTGAAAAATTGTCAAGGACGGACTGTCCTTTATTAATATGTGCTGGCGAGAATGCTGTATGCCTCTCCTGCATATTGGGGTCCTGTTGACAGATTGGGAGGCAGAGCTGGAGAAGTTAATGGGCAAACTAAACAAAGGAGTATATTTACCACCTACAACACTACCAGTCGATTCACTAGCAACCAGGGAGGATCAACACTTGCTTAAAGTAATGCAGAGCAGTGAGAATCATGTTCTACTGGGTCTCTATCAATTCAAATGATCTACCCAGTATAGCCGTATACAGAACCAACTACACTCAGTTGCTCTCCTCCAAAAACTTTATATCAAGAATGCTATATATACACAGTTACACACCTACTGGAGAATAGTGCAGCAACATCTTAGAAAACCAAACATTATAAACTAAACAATCAAACGTAGCATATGCAAAGGAGCAGCGTTCTGCCTGAGCACTCCTATTGATTAAATAAATGAAAATACGACACAATAGAATGCTCCACTGCTATGATAAGAAACGCTGTCGTGAAATCATCCGTTATAATCCTAACAAACTGAACCATCCATTGTGTGGTCTTCTCTTAAAGAATTTATTCAAACAGTTCTGAATCAGGACCTGTTCTGATTTCATTACAGCCCTAATCTGGTAACTTGTCATTAGGCCTACTGTGATTGATACTGACACGTAGTAATAAAATTACACTGGATAATGTGCAGGTGACATATTATTATTATTACATAAATTTATTACGCGCGCAAGGTCACACCGAAATGTGAATCTGAGGAGCGGATAGTCAGTCACCAGAGAAGATGCAGTTAGATAGCCGAGTACTTAAAAGCCAAGGAGAAATAGTGAGTTTTGAGCCGTTTTTTAAGGTTGGGAGTGAATTTGAGCAACGGAGAGAGAGTGAAAGCAGATTCCATTCCTTGGGAGCAGTGGCATGGCATGCACGCGAGCCCATAACAGTTCTGCATCAATGGATGGATGGATGGATGGATGGATTGGGATGAATGGATGGATGGATGGATGGATTGGGATGAATGGATGGATGTATGGATGATAGGTGGATGAATGAATACACAGATAAAGAAATATTAGAAATGAGTTAGTTATGACTGACTCAAACTGATAACTAAATCGATTTCATTCATCCATTTCCTATGAAAAAAGCCCAGCCGTGATCTACTGACCTTTTCAATGAGGTTACGAGGTGGCAGGAGACTCGGAGTCCGTCCTGTTTGATCATCACTCACTCCATCAATATGATTGCAGAGAAGGTCATCTGCTTCGCCGGACTCGCCTGTGTGATTGCGATTTCTCATTGCTGGCGACTGACTCAAGCAACCGCTCGGACGACGATGCAAGTCGCTTGCGTCGAATTCATTTTTCTCGTCAGCAGCGGCTGTTGCCCCACCGTTCGTCGTATCTGAATATTCATTGAAGATTATGAAAAGCATGATTGTATTTCTCTAGTTTTAAAAATCCTATATCCTTCAGACATTCTCAATGCCATTTTGTGTGGACATAAGCTGTTCTGTCTGAAGGCAATGAATACCAGATACTTTCTCCTTGCCTCAAATAATTGGAAGGACTGTTTAACCCTTTACCGGTTCATTTTTAAATTTTAAGCCCGTTTTCAGCGGATATTCTCAGGCAAACGGGTAAAGGATTAAAGCTAAGCTACGCTAAGATAAGATCATAAAATAAGATAAGACAAGACAAAACAAGACAAGATAGGATAAAATAGGATAGGAAGGATAGGATAAGATAAGCTAAGATAATATAATATAAGATAAGATAAGAAAAGACTATTCTTTATTTAACCAATTGCTATCCACATTTTAGTGCACAGACATGGTAATAAACATATATAATTCATAGAATCGATAAAGGCAGTCAAATCTTTAAAAAAGACATCAATAGGCTAAATATATCATTCTAATGATGAAAGTTTTTCTCATCGTACTACCTGCCCAAGGGATTATAGTGCGATTATGGGCGCACATGGTATAAGGCGGCATTGACCGGCGGGAGCAGGTCATGCAGTGCATGGCCCCCATCCACCAGTACAGCAGTAAAGAGCTTGGAATCCGCCTCAGCACATAGCTCTTCAAAGGAGGGAGTATATTCATGGAGGAAATGGAATTAGACAAATCCCTGAATAAGGCGGCGCATGACAGACCGGAGTCAGCCTGGGTTGAAGGTAATATGAAGTAGCCGTTATTTACATACTCTTTCACCACAGGATCTAGCACAGAATCCTTGCAGAGCTGCCAAACCCTCACGATGTTTATAACTTCGTTATTGCTTTGCTGGATGGTCATCAACATTGCACTAAATTCCAAGCGGAAATATCGGGTTACATTCATCTTGATGCCAGCATCCATTAATTAATTCATTCATAGCATTTATATAGCGCCCCTTCAAGAAACTACTCAGAGGCGCTCCCAGCCCAACCACGAACAAAGAAAAAAGACTTGAGAGACTTGTAGAACCTAGCCGGATGGGCCACAAGTAGAGAGCGAAGCGTGACCGGGAGGTCGTTCCAGACAGTAGGTCCCACGACTGAGAAAGCACGGCGCTGCTTAATAGTCAAGCGAGCCCGCGGGACCAGAAGCTCACCCCTAGCCGAAGAGTGAAGTACACGACGCGCTGCAACGTCAGAGACTGGACAGCAAAGATCACGCAAGTATGACGGAGCACAGCCAAGGACACAGCGAGAGACTACAGCGGCAATGCGGTATGAGGTCCGCTGGGACATAGGCAACCAGTGCAGCACATCACGCATATAGGCAGAGACAGGAGAAAATTTAGGAAGCCGCCCAACAAGGCAAGCAGCTGAGCGCAAGACGCGATCAAGTCGCCCCAGAACTCCAAGGGGAAGACCAGCAAATAAGGAGCAACAGTTGTCAATTCGACTTGTAACAAAGGCGTGGACAAGGACGACGACTGCATCATGTGAAAGAGAGCGGGAAACCACTCGGAGCTGACGAAGCTGGTAATAGGCATCGTCCAGGTGTCGGGCGTAGGACCCACAAAATTCATTACTGCTATCTCTAATCTTAAACCTGTTCACCCTTCTAACCTTCTCCACAAGTATGCAGATGACTGCTACCCCATAATTTAGCATCATTCAATAGTACCGGTACATCGATACCTCTAGAACTGGAGCGTCTTTCATACTGGGCTACAAATCGAAATTTCAAATTTCGATGCTAGGTGGGTGCTTTGGGTGTTTGAACACCCCCGAAATGTAAAAAGTAAAAAATAATAGAATACATTTACTAGCGTATGATGCAAAAACCATGAAATAAAACCATAAAAACACACCCTGAAATGAAAAAATGTGAAAAAATATAATTAATTGATTTCGGTCGGATGACTAAAAAAAGTCATCAGTTTTATTTTTTCGGACAGGAAACTGAAGAAACTACCCCTCCCCCGCCCCCCCCCCCCACCCCCCCGAATCAAATCCTGGCTATGGCCTTGGAAATTTGATCCACTCCATTCAAAAGGTAAATGGACAGCAACAGACCATAAAAAGGGGCCAAAAAGGTCAAAAATGTGCACTCGCTTCAAAACGTCAAACATGTGCACACGTTTCAAAACGTCAAACATGAAGTCAATTCATACTGAACAGCACTGGCATAAACTTTCACATTTTATGCACAGGTCTTCTATGCGCAATTTAAGGCGGAGGCTGATGCCGGTGCAGCTGACATTTAAAACTATACCACTATTCGTGAGCTATTTAGAGTCGGGTACGGCACTACAGGAAATGACTTGTCAGAATATAGTTGCCATGGCCACAACACGGAGGAGTTCTTTCTCGACAAACACGTAGATTTTCAGCGAAAAGCATCCTACGTCAATAAAAGGAAAGAAGAGACAGCCACACCTTTAGTGCAAGGCAATCCATATATTCGATGTGCAATATTAAGACGCAGATAATTCTATATGTTGACCCAGCAGGCCGCATAGGTGAAGGAGTGACGTGTCACTTCAAGACAAAACATTTGTACAGAAACAACAAACTTTCAAAATATGCTGATTGAAGAGGGGATGACCCTTTTATAGATTTACAGGGTAAATCAGGGAGGTTAGATAAGATACTAGCTGATTTTCACATTGCTTTGTGTACAACAAGTGTCTGCTTGAAGTACTCAGATATGCTCAGATACAGAAAACCAATGTAGAGAATGAACAGCATGTGTGATATGGTCCTGACTATTAGAGAGTCCAAGACACAGTCATGAGGTCTAATAGATAATTCTAGTCAGTCAAGACTAGCGAGTCCATTAAAGGACATACATTACAGTAGTTGACTCTTGTCTGGATAGGGTCATATTACGTCAATGTTCTCAGCAGTGCTAAGTTTTATATCAATCAAGATAAAAACACGTGTACTTGAATCTAGGAAAAACAAATCCTTGCGACTGACTGACTGACTGACTTACTTACTAGCTGACTTACTGAACCAAACTGATCATGTCTGTTAGCCAGATGCTGTGCGAAAACATAAAAAACAGACTGGCCAGTAGATAAGCTGGGAAGTAAAAACAGCGTGCAGTTAGACGGACTGCAAAAGCAAAACACAAGTTACGCAACAAACACTTAAAGCGAAACAAACCAGAAACATAGAAGACTGTTGGAAAAGCAAACAGAAGAAGGCAAACAAGGCAGACAGATAAAGATATTCTGAGACATTAATGGTGCATGGTATATCCTGCACTCAACCTCATTAATTAATGCTACACAATTTACTTCGTTAACAAGGTACGCCGCCTCGGATGATGAAAAAGCCGATGTAACAATGTTCACCGTCTGTTGGGCTGTTCAGCATTTTATATCAGTTCTCAACCACTATACGGCGGTCAGTGGAATTTGCATTAATCAAGATGTCCACAAAGAGATTCCAACACAGACCGTCGTGCATTTACTGATTACATCCTACGGACAGCAACTGGAGCAACCGACTTGCAACCAAGCATGCTCCTCCAGCAAACGTCTAGATGCAACACTGGCCGAGGCTGCACTCACTCACATATGTATACGTGAATCGCAGAAAGCCATCAATAACGAAATCCAACAACGGTGTGGCGTTTCTGACATTTGCACAAAGTGCTTGCCAAGTTTATTGATTGCTATCAGCAAACATTGAAACTGCAGAAATTCTCAGACAGGAATTCCTGGTGCTAAAACCAACCAGAATGCCTGCTGGCATCAACCAGTGGTGGACTGGTTGCATCCAGGCCTTCACCGACAGCGTAATGGAAGCCAGCCCGAAACAACCAATTTTTATCATATTGAGAGAAGATGCTGAAACTTTTATTTTTCTCAGTTTCAGTGGATTCATCCAGGTTGCCTAGTAGAAACACTTCTAGAATGACTTTGAAATCATTGATAAAAAGTCTCACTCTTCACTCAAAGACTTATTCATTCATTCAGTAAATTTACAAAGCACTGCTTCAAGACTTTTCTTCTTCAAGCTATGTCTGCTAGAAAAAATGCAGCTAAAACAAGGTCATTCCTGACAAAGAGCACAACTGCTGAGAAGGCAAATTTATTGCTTTGAAAACGTGGATACAAAAGGAGTGTCCTGTTTCCACATAGATGTCATTTTGGTAAGGATAAGGTGGAAAGTGGGTGGGAATGCGTGGGAACAGCATTTCCGCAACTCTCGAAATTCTTTACTTCGGTTCCCACTGCTCAACATGCATGGAACCCTGGAAACACATGTGTTCCGATAAGATTCTTTTTCATCATTCCCACTGCTCACCCATTCAACTTCTCACCCAAGCCACTTTAACAATGAGGTAAGTATCTGTTGCCATGGTTGCAATTTTGGCAATTAGGCTGCCACATCAAATTCTGGAGCCCCACATTAAATTCTTAACACCAGTGGCGCAACCAGGGGGGTGCTGGGGGGTGCTTGAGCACCCCCCAGGGCTAAAAAGGTGACCCACGCAATTTTTCCAAATCCGATGAATTTTTTTTGGCGGGGGTGGGGGGGGTAGGGGTCTTTCGTTCTTTCAGATTACACTATCAAGCAAGTTTCTTCATTCTTCTGTATTATAATCTTAGGCAAATTCATTGTTCATAAAGCACTAGATTTCAGTGTTTAGCTTGTCTACCTGAGTTTGTTTGGGTCTCGACAATTTGCCTAGTGATGAATTAAAAGCGTTAGTGATATGAATGAATTCACATTACAGTTATATAGTGTCTCGCCAATTTATTGATAATATGTTTCGACTTAATTGATAGTACCGTGTGTGCTATTTTATTAAGGTCTGATTAAGAATTATTTCCTTCAAATTAGTATTATAATAATACATAGTTATTCAGCTTTGTTTGTTCTAGAATCTAGACATTTCCAGCGGAGAAAGCGTCCAGAAATGAAAATTTTTCCCCAGAACATTTGACAAAATGAGTTTTTAATTAATGTTTATTGTATTGTATTGCATAAACTGCCAGATTATATAATGATCTTATTTCCTACTGTATAATTATAATTTTATTATTTATTATTATAATATAATTATGATACTATCATATGATATTACAATGTGCATAACTTACTGTCATGGGCGGATATTTTAGGGCGATAGGGAGACGTAAGTAATTGTGAGGCAACACTCTGAAGTTTTAAACCCCCAAAGTTTGCGGTGGGGGGTTGGAGATGCTGATATCCCCAATATGTTATAAATATTTCAAAAATATTATTATAAATTTATGCAGTGTTATTCACTGTTTATCATAATGAGCAATTTTGTTAGACGTCAACCTAAAATGCTGTCATTTCAGTATGTATAGGTTAAATTAAAAAAATTCTTAAACGATGGGAGGGACATTTATTGAAAACTTATATCACGTCTCTGAGCACTAAAATCATGAGCCATTTTGTAAAAATGACAGCTTTAAAAGTCACGATGCACTGTGCAAATCCAACATTTTTAAGTACTTGTGAGGCAACACTCTGAAATTTTAAACTAAAATCTATGACTATCAGCATTGAAAATGAGCAATTTTATATAGATGACAGCTTAAAAGCCTACCATTACAGTATGGAAATTAGAAAAATTAGACAATGGGAGGGGGCATTGAAGTCTTGCACCATGTCTTTTAGCTATGAAATCACGATAAATTTCGCTAAAATGACAGCCTAAAATGATACCATTGCAGTGTGGAAATAAAACATTCTATGTTGGGGTGGAGGCACATCCCCTGCCCAACCACCTTCCCCTGCTAGGCCGATGTTGAAATCTGAAATCGCTCTTTTTTATCAGCACTGAAGTAATAGAGTTATTTTGCTAAGTTGACATCTTAAAATGGTACCATAATAAACGTGAAAACTCACAATAATTTTTTATAATTGTGAGTCTATTCATTGAAGTTTAGACCACTCTTATCAGCACTGAAATGGTATAGCAATTTTGCTTTAGATTGCAGCTTAAAATGCTGCCATTGCTGTGTGGAAATTAGAAAATTTCTGATGTGGAGGGACACATCCCGGACCCCTCCCAAAGCCCTGCCTTTTCCATCGGATGCTCGCTTTTTCCCCAGAAACCTTGATTCCCAGAGAAGGGACTAGATAAAACACTGGTCATTTGGGGAGGACTAGATTAAACACTGGTTGTTAATTCTGCCACTCGCGAGCTATAGGCCTAATACCCATTGTTGTATCTAAAACACATGGGAAAGGACATTTTTGAAGTCTTAAACCATGTTTTTCAGACGTTTTCGTGACATTATCGCTCATAAATACAGCTGGCAAACAAGAGTCTGAAACGTGCTCTAGCTGATGTCAAAAGTAAAAAATGCGTTGGTTTCTGGGGCTGCGCCCCAGACCCCCGCGGGGGAGCTTACGACGCTTCCTCAGACCCCCCTAGTCGGCATTGGCTTCGCACCTTCGGCACTCGATGCTTCGCACCTTCGGCGCTTACAATAATAATTTTGAGCACCCCCCAAGAAAATGTTCTGGTTGCGCCCCTGACTTAACACTGAAGTGCTGTGGTTTCCACCTAGCAATAAAGTATAACATACATAGGCCTATAGCTAATGGTAAACAATTTTACAAGAAGAAGCAGTACACTGCATGTATTCTAGGTCCATGGCCGCATTTATCTGTTTCAAGATGTGGGAACGAAAAATTGATCCTTTGAAACATGCACTATAGTTCTTTTTAAGAAGCCTAATATATACAGAATTCAGTTATACACTATGTTAAACAAAGAAGTCATAATATTTTGTTATGGCAAAATTTTTGTCTTACCCAGACCCATGACATGTTACTTTATGTATCTGCACTCAGTTCGAATACTAATAACCTTCTCTCCCATCTAAACCTTCGGCTATCTTTCCATTCTAATCACCCTCTCTAAGAATGAATTATTGCATCTGTCACATCAAAACTTCCTTCCTCTTTGGATTAATGAAGAAGAAAACCTATATTTATTAAACACCCAAATCAACATCATCTGTTAGAGCTCTCAGGCTCAATGTGTCAGTCGCCAGGCTCACTTCAGGAGAGATAACGCTGAAGGTGGGCGACCGCATGTAGGGCATTGTAGGTCATAGACTGTTCCTTAATTAGACACCAGTGATTCCAAACACAAATCACCATCCATAGCATGAGAAAGAAACATAAGAATTACAGCTGATTTTCGCAAAAAAGTTAAAACTAATTTCTATAACCAGAGAATAACTTGCCAAGAAACAATCATGACGATATCAACAAGAGAAAAATGTGTCTGCGTGTCTGATTTACACCTTAGCTCAGAATTTGACAGAGAACCTAAGGTCACTAGCCAATAAGCACACACGTTTTGGTAACAAAAGTGAGTCACACCGTTTGGGGTAATCGAAGGGTTCCTATATCTTTAGCGCGATGTATCTAATCTCTGAACAAATTCAAGTATCTGACCTAAAATGTGAATACATGTATGCCAAAGAGCTTGTGGCTATTGGGAATGGTGCCACAAGATGTGTGGGAGCAATTTCTTCATGTTTCCTCCCCAAATCAATACATTCCATGGCACTGTATTACATTTTAATTTAATGGCCCAGAAAATTGGCTGTCAAAAAAGTGGAAACTAACAAAAAGAGATAATTCTAACCCTTCGCTCCCCAGAATTTAGGGCCCTGAATCTAGATACCTAATCCACCCCAATGAAAGGGTTGCATACAGGAAAGGCTTGTGACACAAGTTCAAGTTTTATTGCTCCCAAAAAATAACATCAATTACATGTTATGCGGTGTACATAATGAACAATAGTATGGAGTAAGTAAGAGTAAGATATGTAGATCAGGGGTTCTCAACCTTTTTCCGCTCGCGACACACCTAAACTTGCAACAAAATTTCGCGACACACCATGCAATCCGCATAAATTATGTCAATCCCTTCAAATTTAAAATAGTCCTGTGTCATAGTTAAAATATATTTTTTCCATTTTAAATTTTTATAAATTCTAATGAATTGAAATGTTTACACTGATCGAAAACTTTCCCGTTTCCAATGATTTAAAAATTCTAAAATTCTAAGATTTAAAAATTCAAAATTCCACTTACCTAAATCTACGATTCCACGTCTTTTTATGACACTATCTTCCTTGCGATTTTTTCCTGAATTTTCTTTGCATCGTATAATTATATATAGAAAGATGCTCCAGGATCGATAGGTTTGTGAGTGCAATACCGGTACACACAGCTGCGTAGCGACTTAGCTAGGGTCCCTACATGGACACTTTAAGCTTAATTGGGGCCTTACCCATTAATGAGAATAACGAATGTAGGATAGCTATATAAAACTATTTAAAGGTTAAAAAAACATGAAAGTTATCATCAATTATCTACATAGTCCAATCCAGCTCTTCAAAGTATGAAAATATAATAGGCTACAGGACAAAGACAGCTAACCACTGTCGAAATTAAACGCTACCCATCTACATGTAAACGTCCAATTATTGTCACTGAAAACTTGAAAAGTAGGCCTGCAGGACATTTTTTAGGTAAAACGTTTGGTGTCATTTGAACCTCAGCCTACACCTATATGTTAATTGTTTGACTTTGAATACGCAATTAAACAGGCTGAGAGAACACATTTCCGCGTCATTCGCAAAATTTCCGTTTTTTAAATTTTCCCCATTTTCGAATATTACAGCATTGGGCAAAAGTTTATATAGTCGGCGCCGACTCGGTGCCATCGATAACGTGTTATGTTGTAGGCTAAGACTATAAGAGGGCAGATTTTCGCGTCATGCGCAAAATATTTCATGTAGGGATTGCGATGAAATACAATAGATAAACAGAGTGCAAAGGATATTTATTGTCCACACTCGTCAAACTGCTGAAGTAATCAAGTCAGTGTAATGCAAGAATGACGGCTTATGCTGTGAGAATTCGCGACACAAGTTCTTCGCAACACACCAATTCTTCGCGACACACCAGCGACACACCAGTTTTACGCGACACACCGCATGTTTCAAGGGTTCCATGCATGGTGAGCAATGGGAATGCAAGCCAAGAAATTCGAGAGCAGTGGCCATGCATTCCTACCCACTTTAAACCCTGATTCAGGAACTTCAGCAGAATTGGAAA
The DNA here is from genome assembly GCA_949752735.1 of Lumbricus terrestris. Lineage (NCBI taxonomy): Eukaryota > Metazoa > Annelida > Clitellata > Crassiclitellata > Lumbricidae > Lumbricus > Lumbricus terrestris. The sequence goes on along the minus strand of OX457039.1, from coordinate 17,047,185 downwards.
AGTGATATAAGAATAGCTAATGGCAATAGAAAGTGATTCCGTTCGGACTAAATTCCAGCAATGCTCAAAGTCTGAACATTCAGTTGTAGAGGGTGACCACTGACTAGCCATGCATGTGTTGAAGAAATTAAAGTGGTCAGCTCAAGCACCAAAAATTCTATGTTCCAGTAGTTGAAGTGATTTTGGTAAGCAGTGAGAATACCGAATGGGTGAGTAGTAGTGGGAGCGCTGGTGAAGATTTCTTTTGGAACGCATGTGTTTTCAGAATTCCATTGCATGGCGAGCATTGGAACATAAGCAAAGAATTTCAAGAGTCGCATCAAAACCCACTATAAACGGCTGTGGTTGTTTCCGTGATCAGCTCCACACTGATTATTATTAAAAAACATTTTTAATGTGTGCAGAGTCAGGCAGAAATGCGAGTTTCATATTGGGATTTGTAATTGCCAATTGATGTTATTTACAAGCTGCTAATATCACAACACTCAATCACCATCGCTTTGCATCACCAATATATTTCTCAGTATTTCATCCATATCGCAGAATTTCTAATATCGGGTATCGCATATATGCAATGCGCACACTGCTTTAGCTCCATACATCTTCCTTTTCATTTTAGTTTTCTGTCTGGCAGGAGGCAGATGAACCAAATTAGTGAACCGTTTGCCCGTGGCGTGCGTAACCTCCGTCCAATTTTTTTCTATCTTCAGCATTTCCGCTTGAAAATAACCATGTGTTTGATTTCACTTTAGATATGGTTGCCTTTTGAATTTTATACAATCAAACAAATCTTTTAAAGCCATGCATTTCATTGATTAGAACAATTTCCCTAATGTCCATGGGCACTCAGTCCACAGATATTTTTGGTGGAGGAGTAAAACACAATGGTCAATGGTCATGGTCAAATCTTTTAGCAAGAGTCTGATAAAATAGAAGCAGGACCTGCAGATAATATTTTAAAAGAAATTTTTAAATGTGAATTTCTCAGTTTTCACTATGCATTTCATTAGAGCTTTACAGAAAAGACATTTCATAAAATCAAAAGTAGAAGCTAAAAAATAGATGTCATTTTCCATGGAGGGGTGGGGCAAGTGTCCATCATGCCCTATGTGTGGACGCACATGCCAGTGTGGCAAAAACAAATTTACAAAAACACCATGTGTAGAAATCAGTAAATCAATTCTGAATATGCTAAATAAATTGCAATTTATCTAACAATCAAAACAGCGTTTCTTTCAAGTTTCATTGACTTCGAGATAATCTTCATAATTCTAGTATGTTCAGAATTATTTTGTCTCTAAGCCTGTATTTCAAAACATTTGGTTTTGAAAACCTTCTTCGATTTCATGAGATTCTGTACAATACCCGGTTGCTGGTCACATGAAGCCAAACCAGGGCTTAAAGTGGGTGGGAACGCGAGGGAACGGTGTAACCAATGCTCTTGAAATTCTTTGCTTGCAGTCCCTCTGCTCGGAATGCATTGAACCCTGGAATACTAGGAGTTCCGATAAACACTTCTCGTTCCAATAAACTCTTCTTCGGCGTTCCCACTGCTTATTAATAATAATAATAATAATAATAATAATAATAATAATAATAATAATAATAATAATAATAATAATAATAATAATAATAATAATTATTGGATGTGGATGAGAAATGTGGATGATGAAGTGGTTGGACTCGCCCAAATGCACACAGCTGTTGCACTGTTTGACTGTTTGATTGTTTGCAATATTTGTTGAAACAATAATAATAATAATAATAATAATAATAATAATAATAATAATAATAATAATAATTGTTGCTGGATCTGATCAACATTCGTCATAATAATAATAATAATAATAATAATAATAATAATAATAATAATAATAATAATAATAATAATAATAATCATAATAATAATAGACAGACAGACGGAGACGGATAATAATAATAATAATAATAATAATAATAATAATAATAATAATAATAATAATAATAATAATAATAATAATAGTAATATGTATGTATGTATGTATGTATGTATGTATGTATGTATGTGCGCACATGTATATACATTTGTTTCTTGATGAACAGTCCCATGATGATCCATCCTTTGATGAACAGTCCCTTGATGAATGGTTCTTTGACAAAAGTCCACATACCGATCTTTGTATCTGATAAGTTACAACTAGCAAGACATTTCACCTATAGTTAGATAAGTTGATACAACAAACCTTTCAGTTTCTGCTCCGACTCTGAGTCAAACTCCCTAGGAGAATTAGAAGTCTCGGACTTGACTACTTCACTGTAATCTGGTAGAGACATGAGGTCAGTAGGTTCAGTAGGTTGTGGCCACGGTGCACAGAAATCTTCCACTTCCTTCGCATCTCCTGGTAACGATTGGACTCCAGAGAAAAGCTTGCAGATGCTGCTGCCTGACACCGAATCGTGTTCTTCTGCCTTATCTGGTGAGGATGATTCAGATTGAGGGTGGGCATTGGATGCCTTCGTCCTACCTTCACACTCTCCCATTTTCCAGCGGCATTAGATTAAAAGGACAACTGGCAGGTACCTATAGCAGCTTTATCTACATAGAAAGCTACTTCAGCAATCGTGGAAATTTCTTGTCCTATCATTCTGTTTGAAGACTGTTCCATAACCTACATCTAACGAGAAGTTGACCAGCAGTTGTGCCGAGTAACCGCTACTATCACCTGACCTTTCCATCGCGCCGAGGTTTCTCCACATGTTTACACAGGGATTAAGAAAGCAGTTCTATCGCTTTCTAAGCAGTTGTTCAACGAGCTACAACAGCGCTGATCGTATTTGCGCTATAGTCGACAAATCACCGCCCATCGACTGATATTTCTGCGGAAAAGAGATTAAAACGACTGCAAACGGTCCTAAATCAGACGCTTGCACGTCGGCTGCAAACCGCATTAGCGTGCGGCGGTGACGACTAAACACCGCGAGATCCAAATCAGTCAGCGACCACAACGACGACCATGCATACGATGTCTCGAGAGCAGCAGTTCTGCGCTTGACAGCGGCGGTGGTGGCATTATAATGCCAGGCAGGAAGCCGCGTCTCCTTAACACTAAGCAGGAAGAAAAAGCGAGGGATGGAGGGATGGATGGATGGACGACGAAAGAAAGGGAGAAGCTTCCAGTGTGAGATGGAAAGAGAGAGGGGGGAGAGAGAGACGCCGATGCGTGCACTGGAGAAAGCCAGTTCAAGCCGACTGTATATACTTTCAAAAGTCCGGCAGTTGCTTTCTGACTATAGGCTTACCGCAGCGTCGTCCGCACTTTTATTCCTCGACCGCCTTTCTCCCGTCTTTCCGTTTTTTCTGCCTGTGGTCGGAATACCGTCCGCCTCTTTCTCCCATCTTCTCCCATCCTTTCTTCCCATCTTCTCACGTTTCTACTCCCCATCAACCATAGCAAGGCACAGGATGCAGATCAATACGTGCCGGCTGTTGTACGTTGCAAGTGGCAACATCAACGGCTGAAGCAGTGGCGACTGCTGCTGCCGCTGCTGCCAGGAAATAGGAGGGAGACGAGCAGAAGCATGCTCGAGGAAGAGGGGAAGCAGCAGGAGGAGCTGCTCAGGAGCAGGAGTAGTAAGAGGAGGATGAAGACAGGCGTCCATGGATAGACTGTGGTAGCGGTGGTGGATGCATGGCCAGGGTTTCATGAGGGCCACGTAGCGCGGTGTCAACCCCGCTACCATCGTTCCCATGGCCCGTAACTGATGACGCAGGTCCTCGAACATCAAAGAGTCTGTCCTGAAGAGGAGGCGAGGATGCAATGAACAGTCGACTCAGGCAGAAACGGGAGCCAGAGCAACGTTAATTAAGCAGGACAAAGAGAAGAAGCATAAGGATGAAGGGAGCGAAAAGGAAGAATGGCGGGATGAAAAGGATGATAAGGAGCAGACGAGAGGCAGAATTAAGATGGAGGAAGAAATGTGGGAGGGGTTGAGGACAAGAAGAGCATTTGAGGCGAAAAGGAAGAGACTGAGAACGAAAAGAAAAATGAGGAGCAGATGGGAGTGTGTCAATAGGCCTACCGGCTGCAGTCCTACGCTGCAGTCCATAGACCCTACTAGGCTTCAGCTGTAGGCCTTTTGGTCGGCTGTTATCTGACTAAAGCCCTAATATAAACCTTAATGTTATGGTCCTACTGTCCTAGACTCCTATAGCTAAACGGGATATAGACATTCCACGCGCTTTGTGTACCGAGAAACACCCAAAGAGCTCAGATTTCGGTGCGGCTTCAGCCAATGCACACGTTGCTTCGGCACCGTATTGGGTACAGAAGTCCTTATAGGTACCGGTACGTTAAAATCGATTGCTCTGAACAGCGCTTACAAAAAGCTCGTATCACACGACTGAACATATCACAATGTCATGTCAACTGCTGTCAATTTAGCTCAGTATATGCGTTGAGCTCTGTTACAGAGCTGTCATAACACATCAACGTTAGTCCAAGTCCTTATAAGCGCATCATCAAGGGACGGAAGTATCATCAACAGAGGGAAGGGAGTATCATCAACGGAGAGCAGGGTGCATAATCAACGGAGAGCATGGTGCATCATCAACGGAGAGCAGGTGCATCATCAACGGAGAGCAGGGTGCATCATCAACGGAGAGCAGGTGCATCATCAACGAAGAGCAGGGTGCATAATCAACGGAGAGCATGGTGCATCATCAACGGAGAGCAGGTGCATCATCAACGGAGAGCAGGTGCATCATCAACGGAGAGCATGGTGCATCATCAACGGAGAGCAGGTGCATCATCAACGGAGAGCAGGGTTCATCATCAACGGAGAGCATGGTGCATCATCAACGGAGAGCAGGGTGCATCATCAACGGAGAGCAGGTGCATCATCAACGGAGAGCAGGGTGCATCATCAACGGAGAGCAGGTGCATCATCAACGGAGAGCAGGGTGCATCATCAACGGAGAGCAGGTGCATCATCAACGGAGAGCAGGGTGAATCATCAACGGAGAGCATGGTGCATCATCAACGGAGAGCAGGGTGCATCATCAACGGAGAGCAGGTGCATCATCATCGGAGAGCAGGGTGAATCATCAACGGAGAGCATGGTGCATCATCAACGGAGAGCATGGTGCATCATCAATGGAGAGCATGGCATCAAAACACAGAGAAGACGTGAGCACGTTTTATGTAACCGGTCGATAACTAACGGATCATTCCGTGTCAATTAATGCTGTCAGTTGATGCACTAGGCCTATAATTGACATTGAAAACGCACCATGATTATGTGGCTAGCCTATATATGTAGCTGTGCCAACATTCTTACATGAAGCCCCATATATTGGTCTCATTTTCACATTGGTATCCAATGGGTCTATGACACTATATGGAGCCCAGATGTGTCTATCTAATGTTCGCCATTCTATGATAATGCTGACAAGAGAATGAGAGAGAAGATGAGGAGACAAGGAATGGGGCTGGATGGTGGTGAAAAGAAAGACACGCAGGGCAAATAGAAGATGACTAATGTACGAGGAAGCACTTGTACTGGAACTCTCCTGTTTCGCATCCATCAGTCTTGTCCACGATCGACTCTCCCTCCGGAATGACAACAAATCCAAGGTCAACGGGTAACTCCTAACACTTCCCATTGCAGTTCTAATAACAACTCTATTAAGGCTAGACTCTATAGGCCTTTCTCCTTTATTATTTGACCAATTTTCATGGGCGCTCACACAACGCCGAACAAGAGGGGGCACTTGCCCTCCCCCTGGAAATTGACATCTAGCCTATATTTCTTTTGTGTGCTCTTTGGTCTAAACAAATTTCTTTGTGCTAAAGCACTACTGATGCTCATTATGCACAAATTGAAACTAACCAACCACAGTAGTAGATCATCATTTGCACGAAATAATTATGGAATAATCAAAGCTCTTTCATAGCAATTTAAATTAAATAATTTATGACGAGTTGCATTAGTCTCCCAGTTGGTGTTAGTATACTCCTGGCATCAGCATGAGAATTGTCAAAAAAAATAACTGGGGTCAGACGTTGATTTATGTGGCGTGCAATGGGGTCTTTCGCCTCAGATTCACACTTAGGTGTGACCTTGCGCGCGTAATAAATTTATGTAATAATACTATGGCAGCTGGCTCCTAAGAAAGACTGGGGTTGAACCCCCACCCAACCCATCCTGCAATTCTCACCATGCTTGGCATTAGAGTTGCTAAACAATCTAAGTGTGCAGGATTTGAGCCTCACAATTGCTAGATTAGGCCTACAGTGCAGTCAATTAATCTGCAAAATATAAAAACATCCATTAAACTCGTTTTCCTTGCAGAATTAACTTGCCATGCTTCATCCTGCTTGCTCTTCTGGTTAAGTTCAGAGTTTTAAAGTGTGACTGGCATTTATTTGCAAATCTGAATGCTGTCCTGCCATGTATTAGGACAGCACAGCCTGGAAAGGTAAGGCACTTCTTTTTCTACACTTTAAGCAGTGGCTACAAGTTGGCGTGTTGAAAACTGCATCACAGGAATTCATGAGCAGCACAGGGCATTTCAAGGCAAAAAAGAAGGTAATGAAAAAGAATAGGTAAGATAATGGAAGAAACAATACTAAATGATGATATCAGCATGAAGAGGTAAGCAATTGAAAAGGCTACAGTACAACACAATTAAGTGAAATCAGTAATACTAGGAAAGGTAATGCAAGTCAGGTTAACACTTAAAAGACGAGCGTGCACCAAAAAGGATGGAAATCAACGCAGCTAATAGTGTCCCAGTTGCTTTAAGTGCACTCTTGCCATTAAAGAGTTAAAGAGGAAAAGGTCAGGAAAAGTAAAGTAAAGTAACACTTGACTGCAGACCATGGAAGAACATTGGCTTTAGCACCTAATATCAATAACAGCGAACATCAGGACAAGAGCGTACTTCAGAAGATGTTAAGAAATGTCGCCAACATTTTCTGTCATATTTGAACCACATTTTCTGTTTTCTGATCACAGTCCACACTACAGCTGGATGTCAAAGGATTCATGATCTTGACATAAGAATTTCATATTATGACAACAACAACAACAACAGTAGTCATGAAAACAAGACAATACAAAATTTCACTGTTTGTATCAGAGTCATCATCTTCCAAATCTCAACGTATATATGTGACGGTCACCAATTGATCCGGTCATAATTGCAGACAGTGAAACAAACACTCCCATCAGTAATAACAACAACCATTAACAATGATGATGATAATAACGATACACTATCAACTTAACAGACTTGTAGTGATGACAATGATGATGATGATGATGATAAGGACGTTGAAGATGACAACGACTGACGACGACAACAATGGCATTCATAATGATCGCAGTGAAAAACAATAAAAGATAATAAATTAGCTAAACCAGTTAGAACTTTAAAAACAGCCTGATAGTTGCCATCATTATTATCATCAAGAGCAGCATCAGCTACAGATTAGGCTTCTTCTGTTTAGTTTGCTTCGTAAGCTTAACCTGATCAGATGTCATTTCAGTTTTTAAGAGCCTTAAAGCAGCCACTGAAATGACTGCAACTGTTGTTCTGTTCGATTCTGGACAGAAATCGATTCACACAAAGTTTTCACGGTCAGATAAAAAGAATAGAACGAGAGACCTCTTTGAGATGAGCCTGTTATCGCCGTCTCCCAATCGCATATATCGCCACTCTGCCTCTAGAACAAGCAAACCTTGCTCAATTCCGTTCACCCAATCATACTCGTGTGCAAGCCTGATCCGAATAACTTTGCAAGTGCACAGTGGCCTCCTTCAAATGCAGAATGCCCTGCTTCCAACTCAACTGCAACTCAATCATTCGTTGACTTCTTCAGCTCCTTCGTCTTTCTATGGAGTCGATGGCATCTGACGATTCAAAACCTTGCAAAGAGAAGACAGAGCGCTATTAGCCGAACAGAGCAGATCGGCCGTAGCATTTGTCTCCGGCAGTGCAGCTGTTCGCGTCGTCTGCACGCTCTCTGGCTCGGTCTTGGGTAAAACAGAACTCGTTTTTGATTCGGAAATTAAGAATTGCGGCGGATGAAAGTTCGGTATGTAAGAGAACTGGCTGTTCGGAAAATTAACCGGTACAGAAGCGGTCGAAAAAGTCGCCGAGTTCGGCCGGAATTCCGCGTTCGTTAGGCTCTCTCCGGCAGGTATCCGCCACGGCTGTTTTATTAGCGTTTGGATGTCGGGCAAACTATGAAATGTCGTGACCTGACCGAAAGAGTCATCACCTGAATACGATGTCGCTGGTGGTTGCCCCCGCATTGTCTGCGAAGAAGCAATTCCATGACTCAGACTAACGACAACTCGTGAATTGGACATGCCGAGGGCGGCCAGTGGAAGCATGGATGATAGAACGGAAGGGAATCGAGGAGGGGGGGCAGGAGGCACCGTTGTGGCATTGAGATGCGACGTCGCTAAGCTACTGTCCAGCATTCCGTTGCTAGTTAGAGGAAAGCTGACGAGACCAGGAAAGCGCACGTGCGTATCAACCGGTCCCAGCTGCGAATGATCCACAATCGGAGGAGGGAAAGTGCAACTGACGACGGTGCCAAGCGGATGTTCTTGAGCAGGATACTGCTGCAATAGTCCGGAGCCATTTAAGTAGCTGATGCAGTTGTTTGGGGTAGTACCATCGCTATGGTGCAGGGTGGGTTGCCCTGTGACGCCGCCCGTGGGGCAAAGGTCCAGCGCCTGGCTCATGATTGACGACTCCATGACCTGAGAAATGCTCCTCAGGTCATGCACTGTGAGGCTGCTCGCAAGGTCGTTGAGGTTATCCTGGTCGTCGCTGACTGATCCGCTTGGACTGAGCGCCGTTCGATTAAGCAAAGAGTCGGCGATCTGCTTCGTCAACTCATCTTCGTTTTGGCCGTCGGGTAGCAGCGTCGCAAGAGTGTGATCCTCGTGTGACATCTGCTCCAAGCGATCCTTCGATTCGCTCAGCGTTTTCGTCGCTTCCACGAGGACGCGAACAAATTCCTCTTCCACTTCTTTCGATGAAGGATAGCAACCATTTTTTCCTGGAAAGGTAAAAACCAAAGTCATAAATAGCTTTTCGTAATGAATAAAAAAAATCCATAACACCTGACATCTGATATACATGCAATTATTCCAACTGGTCCAATCTCATTTCAAGAGGAAATTTTTTCCTGCACTTCAAACTTCAAAAGCCTAAAAGCTGTTTGTAACGAACTCTTGTTTTCTCACAATAAAAATGCCTCAAAGAAGACAATAAATGAATTAAGATTTCATGAGAAGATTTAAACAATCTGCATCTCTGATGTTAGATAAAAAAAACAATGGATCAGATACAACAATGAAACAAAAAGAAACTGTCTCAAGACTTATCCAACGAAGCTTATACAATCTTAATAGATTTATGTAGATATGACCCATCCATATACGAACAATTGCAAAAAAATTTATTTTCAACAACCCTACTGCAACTCGTACTATGGAGCCCCCATGCGTACGTACAAATAAGCATTTTTACCTCTTCCTCTTAAAAAAATTAATTGGCTAAAGTCATGTATAAAACATTTATTTTAGCGTAGGCCACTATTTATTATAGTACCCTTTAAATGTATAATAATAATAATTACATTGTGATTAAATTTTCATAAAAGATATACGTTGCCATGAGAATCTATAATGAGCATGGAAAGGAAAAGCCTGAGTGTTCTTATCATGTACTCCTTTTGATAAGATTCAAAAGATGACAGGTAGACTGGTTGACCATCCATTATCACGAGTATATGATACTATAATAAGTGTATCGTGTGTTTAACAACCAGATACTGTATTAGTCTAAATGTTTGTGTACAGTCATATGCACAATTATGTATTATTGACAGTGAAGTAAAACTAATACAATTTTTATTATAAAAAGTTTCCTTAATCTTTTACACGTTTGCCCCGAGAATATTCACTGAAAACGGCCTTAAAATTTAAAAATGAACCGGTTAAGGGTTAATTCCTTTTCAATTTTTAGCCACCATGACATCACAATGCAATTGTCACACAATGAGAGGTTACTATGGCAATATAGATTCTCTATAAATTATGAAACCAGGATGCAATTATTACAAAAAGGTTACTATGGCAACTTATAAGAACTATTGAAAACATAAGGGAATTATTATTGTCATAATAGATCACCATGGCAACGTATATCTGTTTTGCTACCTCCTGCAAAAATGTATGTGGGTGTGCAGGTCTTCAGCACAATTCTTAACTAAGCACATCATTGACTTTCATTTGTGGGTCCATTTCATACAGTCAGCATGTGCAAACACGTCTCGTCACTCGAGTCCACTCCAGCTCCAACTCTGTAGGAATCTTTCAGTTAGATATGAAGTCGATACTTATCTTTACCTTCATCTTTAAGCAACTCATCTGCATTACACACGAATGGGTAAAAAACGAAAAAGGCTGAAAATAAATACCTATATTTTTATAACAGATCACCAGACAAGCACCATACATTCTTTATCTGATCTGTAGCCAATTCTCAATCGTACCTGCTGACAACTCAAACGCCTCGTCAGCCATCTTGTTCAGCATCTCATGCAGTTCGTGTTCATCAAGGAAATTTGTTCCCTGGTCGTTGTCCAGCGGAAGTCCGGCTAAAATAAACACAGAAACCAACAAGGCTAAATATTATAATCAAGACAATCATTGAAATACAACAATACAAGGGAAACACACACCGACTATAGCATCCATCCAGTTCTGCTATCAATAACATTTCTGCATCATTAATGGCAAAACAATTTCTGTCCTCTAGAGCTGCAAGGATCTCCTCTGTTGTTGATGTCTTGGGCTAAAACCTCATGTCCGTCTTTCTGGAATAAGTTACCTATTAGTCTCCGTAATGAACTTGTCTTTCTTTGCCCCTTTTCCGCAAGCGCTTGAAACCATCCTCTTTGTTTGCGGTTTGCGTCAGGTCGGGAGCGCCTCTGAGAAGTTCTCTTGAAGTGGCGCTATATAAATATACGATTACATTTACGTGTCCCTTCTAATCATCCTGTCTTACAGTTTCTGAACACACATGGCCTTTGACTATGTCCAAAGGATTGTGGTTTCTGAATGCAGTTTTAACTGCAAGCAACCAGTGACCGACATCTATTATTGCCTCTCTAGAAAAGTTTCCAGATAAGATAATACTGTAAAACTTTTAATACATTTTATTCGATTAGCCTGCCAGAGCACCATAAATATGAACCATCTCCTATAAAACACCAACAGAAACGACAGAAGAAACCAAGACCTACTTGGAGAGAATGTAACGTCGAGGTCCGACCCAAGTGCGTCGTCATCAATCGAGTCTTTTGACTCGGATGAAAGCATTGTACGGGCACCTGTCGTGGCTGTGGCAGCAGATGAATCTAGATGTGACACCTGAACACTCATCGATGATGATGAAGATGATGACACAGACGACTGGGCAGCTGGATCCACACTCATACTCATACCATCACATGTTGACACTTCCACTGTAATGCATTATAATATTCAAAAACAATTATTTTTTTATTTTCATGAATGAATCCAAACTAACGTTGTTAGTACACAGCATCTTGTAAACCCACTAATTTAGGACATCTATGTCCCATGAAGGAATCCAAACTAGTTAGTACACAGTATCATGTAAAACAACCGATTTAGGATATCTATGCACCTTAATTTGCATGCACTTCAGCTATTGTAATTTCACCTTTGCAGGCCTGCCAAGTTCAGAATGCATCGTCAATGGCACTACACAACTAGGCCTACTGCCCAATCTGCTGGCATGTTTACTGCTTCGTCTATCCACTAACAGCATATGGTCAGATTACTTAATCATTTGATAGCCATGCATACTTGGGGTGCTATCAGAGCCAGAAATCTTAAAATATCTCCTGTCCTTATAGGAATTAGAACCCCAACTCTTTGACTTGACAATCCAGCAAACTAAACATTAAATCATCCCACATCTCTATCTACTAAAAACACAATGGACAATTATTTTTTATAATCCTGTTAGTAAAACTCCCCTTCCAACTGAAAACGAAAGTTATTCCTTGAAGCATTTTACTATGCAGGAACAAGTGTTTAAAATGTAACATCAACATGCCATAACATGAAGACCAATTGGTTTAGAACTTGTCTTGGAATGTAGAGAATATATGCTCAAGCCTTTTTGCAAATGGACCATGTGCAAGTCCTTCACGCACAATCGCTTAGTACAATGTAAGCTCATTCATTACACACAGCAATGCTAATAATAACAGCAATAGTAATAATAATAATAACACTACTAATTTAGTAATAATAATAAATATAAACATAATACAAGTGTTTTAAGCAGAACCTGATGCAGAATAAGCATAACTAAAACAATTTAATAAACACTCTTTTCAAAAACTTTTTAATGAACTATGGCTCAAATGGCTTCACACCTGAACTTGAAGGACAGTTGTCCAGCGTGAGAAGAGGCTTTTGAGGCTTCTGCCCCGTTTTACGCTGGCATTTCTTCTTCTTGCCTTTCTTTGGCGGTCTCGTCAGAGCAGAAGGCTTCGTCTTCTTTCGTTGCTTCTTTGGTTTCATCTCTTGACTTTCCTGAATGATATCCTGATAAGCAAACACATTTCTCGCTGACAAACAGCATTTACTGTTGCCTAATGGTCAATACTAGCCTAGTTAGCTACACCGGTAGCGAGAGCGGCATACGTCTGTTGGTTGCAATGGACTGCGGTTCAAGCCCCGGGCTGGGAGTTGACATTCAGAAATTTAGATATCTCGGGCTAGCACGTGTGGGACGAAGGGTGCAAGCTGTTGCGGAGCGACCTCGGGCAAGTTGCTTACCCATCATTGTCTGTGGGGAAGGCAACGGGAAACCACCTCACTCATCTCATCCCCAGGGGTGTAAAGCTAATGAACCTGCCTACGGGCAGAGAACCATCATCATCATCAATGGCCAAAAAAATTTTTTTAAACAATTAAATTTTTTCTTGGATTCCCTGTCATCGCTTACCTGACCTGCACTGTAGTATTAAACCAAACAGGCAAGAAAGTACCGTCAAACTAATTATCTACCACCTGAACAGCCTTCAAGAACTGTATCCTAAAAAAGACCTTTTAGAAGTGCAAAATGTTATGTCAACAGCCCAAGTGAAGAACTTCAGCCTTCAGTTTAAACCTAGTTAAGTGCGTTCAGCCAGCGAGTTCAAGAAATTACTGAAAACTTAGGAAACAATTGATGGAAAACAACCACAGGATGACAAAACAAGCTTACCTTCATCATATGGTCCGAACAAAGAGGTAGCTCATGTTTTATGTCGAAGACAGGAACACAGCACTGAGTCTTATCGGCGAATTTGGCCGTACAGTAACCAAACAGCAATTGATCAACGTTATACATTATGTCTAAACATTTTAGTTAAGAAATCAAATCACAATAGAAAAATATCATTTTGTAAGTACTTTATAATGCTAGAATTATTATAATGATAATGCAAAACTTATACTGTAGATCAGCGGTTCTCAACCATTTTAGTGTGGCAACACCTTGGTAACATTTCGAAAGTTGTGACGACCCAACAATGAAACAGATCGAGTTACCCTTCTCGTCACTGCAGTTTTTTACCATTGTCTATTGCTGTGCATTTCACTTCATAATTCGAGGTTCCCCGGCTCTTGTGATTCTTGAAGTTGAAGTTTCAAAGTCTATTCGGCATGTGAGGCTTCAACAACTGCCACGTCATTTCTAAAATATTGGGGGATTCATAAGCAGCTTGGTCCCCACCACAAATTGTGGGGCATCGTCTCTCCTTAAGTCTCTGCCTACGCATACACCTCACAAGCTGACAGCATCGATTTTTTCAGCAAACCGGATATTGTTTCATATTTTAGAAAAATGTGGGATTTACATTGAAATTGCTACTACATGTGTACATCTTCTTCAAATTTCTTATGGGTCCAGGCGACTCTAGCAAATCGTTAGGTGGCCTCCATTGGGGTCGCGGTCCACAGGTTGAGAACCGCTGCTGTAGTTTTAATTTGTTTATTGCACAAAATAGGTTATTACTAATCACAATTACAAGATGTCAATCTCTTCTGTGCAAAGCTGTTTTACCTGTACAAATCTATCCTATGCTCTATCTTTAACCTCCTGCATCAGATGCAACCACCTCGCTTGATGGCTCAGCTCGAAATGCTAAGTGATGCTCAGAATCTTGAGATCAGCTGAGCACCATTACACAGTAGCTCATAAATGGAGACGGTAAAAAATATAGTATATAGTTCACACAATTTTCTCTGCCAAAACGCATGCACTTGAACCTAATCCTCTGCAAGAAAGCCACAAAAGATACGCTTCAAGCAATGGTTCGTGTACGGCAGAGCCAAAGAGTTGCAAACAACATCACAGTCGTTCCGATGTAGACATGGTCGTTTGTGTAAACGATGTACATCACCTGACCTACAACACCAACAACATTTAACTTTGAATACTGGCCAGAGCTTTAATATTGAACGCTTGCTAGAAGATCTGCTAGCGTCCAAAGCAATAGAACAGTAAAGTAAAGTCCAGTCTAGGTCCCATGTCCATCATCAAACTCAGACGCACACATTTTTAGAACCTAGAGCCAGCAATGAATTAAATCCATGTACACGTACATGGTCCTGAATATATAACCTGTGCAATGTGTGCATCTCAGGACTACCATTACGGCTATGACAGTTACCAGTATGCGGTCAGCAACTGAGAATTAAAGTTGATACTTACATACTTACTTAGTAACACATACTACTGTCCGGTAATATAAGGATAGATGCGCACAAACTTGCCCAGGGTCTTTACAAAGTCCCTTCATCAGTTGAAATTAACAATTGTTGTTATAGAACTAGCCTGCTAACTGAGAAGCACACAATGTCACATGGCTGAACAAAATTGAACATCCCTGTCTGGTAACATCAACCACTCCTAAATCAGCAGTACCAAAGGGTATTCTCTATTTTAATTGCATATACATGAAATTAACTACCAACATGTATCAGTACAAGAGTACAGGTCTACATACATCAAATGTAGATGCATTGCACACTGTATATAGGCAGTAGTGAAGCATCAGTAGTTTGACATAAATTAGAAACCAATGTATAGTAATCGAGCTGTCATAATGACTCGTGGATATGAGAATACAGCTCAGTCTGACTGTGTATATATATGGTATACATATCACGATACCACTAAAAAAACAGACATGGTAAATTGCACTGGTATGAAATTCATGAATATACACAGCACAAACTGGTTAAGTTCTTGTAAAACTTGCAAAAATCTGTTGGCATCATGCAAAACATTGAGACAGCCGAAATTGGATGAGAACTTCCCTGAAGCCCAGTGTTATGCAATGCAACTAAATATCTAACCAACCACCGAGAAGACACGATTCATGTCGATTCTGCTTGGTACCCTGCTCAGTACAGCAAAGATGGTTATGGCCCGGAGCATTCAAGGGCAGCAGATGTCGTGAAGATAAGCTGGAGCAAGACCTAACAAGGACCGCCAGACCAAAGTGATGATTCGCTACAAGATCCACTGCTGGAGGAAGAGCCAGTGGAGCACATCCAGCATATAGCCGAAGACATGGACGAACCTGGGGATGTGTCCCTAAAGGTGCACCAGAACACAAGACGTGGTCCAGGCACCCCAACCGCCCAACTGGGAGGCCGACATAGAGCGAGCAGCAGTAATCTAGTCGAACTGCGATGAAGGAGCGAATGTGTATAGCAGTGGCATCACGAGTAAACAATTGGTCAACAGTGCAGAGCTGGTGCAACTGGTAGTACGAATCACAGCAGAGAACTTGGCAAGTGAGGGTCAGCTCTTGGTCTATCATAACTCCAAAGTCACACGGCAATGGAAGCTAGATCCATTTTTGCAAGCTGCTGCCGAGTGCCCAGCCAGAAATAAATAAAAGAATCATTTTCCAACATTCTTCAGTGAACCTAACTTAGGCGCACTGAAATTCAGCTGACCTGTCCAGCGATGAATTGCTGAGTTTGATATTCTTGATGGACCTCAGAGCATCAACCGTAGCGTGAGTGTCCTGCCTGCATGAAGCTATGAGGTAATCGATCGACGTCCGATGGTGCATTCGCACGGATGTGTTGCCTTCGTGACAGCGACGCAGCTGAGTGAACTGTCGTCGCATCTTCGATTTCAACAGCTGAAGCTTTGTCCGTCGAATATTTGATGTGATATCCTCGGAGAGACTGAAAAACGAAGCAAGACAGATATTTTGCAATCTTACACAAAGCTATCATTAAAAATATGTTGCCATTTTCTCCCAGGTAGATAGGGTCTTGCAGGATTCAAGAAAATGTTTCTGAAAAATTTACTTTGTAATGCCCTTGTCAAGAGAAAGTGCTGCAAAAGAGAACAGCATGGTAGTGATAAATAGCAACTGAAAGAAAAGATTGCACATGTATTTTATATTAATGTATTATGAATAGTATTATCATGACTTATTCGTATGCATCATTATCATCATAAAGTTAACTCAGCCTTCCATTCACAAGGTGGCATTGGTAAAATGATCAGCAGGACAAGCTGAAACTGGCAAGCTTAAAATTTAGCTAGAGAACTGACATAATGTACAATACTGAATTCCGAATGCCTCAGAGCAAGCTTATCACTGTTGATAGTGATGTGAGGCACAGCAATATTCAGGATGTATACCAGTTGATTGAGTGCAATATTTGCTGGCATGGGGTCAACAAGGAGCAAAGATAAGTTAGCAGCTTTGAGTGCAATGATTGTGAATCATAAGACAATTTTAAACCAAATTCCTTGACAATCTGAGGAGTGCAATATTGGTGATTCTTGGGGGAGAGGTTCTTTTTATGGCTCTTGTCACAAGAATTTAAAATTTCCAGTCTGTGCAAATCTTTTTGAGCAACACCACTGCCAAAGAGTTGTCGGGGCAATGAAACCAGAACAGCTGCTAGTGAGATTCCGACACCCTTGAGACATACAAGATCTGATTCTATTATATAACATGAATGCAAAAGTAAGCTGATAAACATACAGTTTGAACATGATCAGAGAAATGCTTAAAATGTTGGGGATGACTATCAAATCAATCAATCAATCAAAATCATTTATTGATCCCACAATAAAACAACAGAAAATAATGCAAGACAATTGAAATTTAACATAGTAATGTATTCGGTAGAGAACTTCATTAGATAGAGAAGGGAGCAACAGGCCCTCCAGAAGGGACAAGTCCCGCTTAGTAGGGGGCCTATATAACCATGAATAATTTAAGCAAGATGGTGGGGTATGATTAGATGGGGAGAGAACAGACGCTATAGTATAGTAAATAATAATTATTATACAGTATGAATAATATATGGATACGTATCTCAACTAAAGCTTAACTAAAGCTTAACTAATAAACAACAAAGCTGAGATTAGGAGATGTAAATTAATGTGTGTGCACGTGCAAGGGTTTTAAAGTGGCTGAGGGATGTAACCAAGCGGATTTCTTTAGGTAGACTGTTCCAATTTGTTGGGCCCTGGACCCCAAGCGAAAACTTACGGACATTAGTCCTAGCAAACACAGGTCTGAAATCATTGCTGCTTCTAGTACATATCAGATGCGGTGCAGGATCAAAATAGGAAGAGAATGATGGTGGAAGGAGGTTATTAATATATTTGTACATGAAAATGCAAGTTTGTAGAAATTTAATTTGGGTAATGTTTAGGAGTTTGTGTTCGAAGAATAACGGGCTGGTGTGTGAATTTGGTGGAGATTTAGTTATGACTCTTATAGCCTTTTTTTGAAGGATCCTTATACCGTTAAGATGAGAGTCGTATGTAGAAGTCCAGATCATATTGCAGTAAGTAAGATATGGGTATATGAGGGTATAATAAAGATCCCGTAGGATATGAAGTGGAAGAAGATAAGACACTCGCTTTATAATGCCTAGGTTCTTCTTAATTTTATTGCTAATTTCAAAAATGTGTGTTTTCCACTTCAGGTGTTGGTCAATGTAGACACCTAAAAATTTTGTTGAGGATACTTGAGGAATAACAATATTGTTTAAGACAATTTGACTATTGTCATAGGGGATGGATTTTCCTATGGAACGAAAGACGATGCAATTTGATTTTTTTGCATTAAGTGTTAATTTATTGCTTATAAACCATTCGCTTGCAGACATAAGTTCACTATTTACCAATTGTATTAAGTGATCATATGAGGTATGGGAAAAAATACATTAGAATCGTCTGCAAACATAATAAAATGTAGCACAGTTGACGAATTTGGCAGATCGTTAATAAATATTAAAAATAAGAGTGGGCCAAGAATTGATCCTTGTGGTACACCAAATAGAATGGGTAAAGGGTTTGAAAGGAAACCATTACATATAACTCGTTGGTAGCGATTCGTAAGGTAACTAGTGAACCAATCCAAAGATGTACCTCTAATGCCATAGTGTTCAAGTTTAGTTAGGAGGATATTATGGTCAACAGAGTCAAAGGCCTTGGCGAGATCAAGGAAAATTCCAATAGAATATTCATTTTTGTCCATCGCAGCAGCTATCCTGTCTTGGATATCTAATAGGGACATTGAAGTTGAGTGTCCAGATTGAAAACCATGCTGCGAAGGGCATAGGATAGATTTATGAGTAATGTAGGAAAAAAGGCGATCATACATAACTCTTTCAAAAAATTTAGAAAAAAATGGCAACACCGAAATAGGTCTATAGCTAGCTATATCATTTTTAGAACCTTGTTTATGAATTGGGACGACTTTTGCAATTTTGATTTCAGTGGGGACAAGCCCATTTGTAAGTGAGCAATTAATTATATCGGATAACGGTGAAACTAGAAATTCCATAATGGGAGATATGAGGTGAGGGAATAAATCATCCATTCCTGAACTGTGAGTTGATTTGAGAGTTTTATTGATCGACATTAGCTCTTGCGGACAGGTAGGTAAGAGAGCAAAAGAATTTATCGAACGTGGAGACAGATAGTCTTTAAAGTTCTTCTTACAAGGTGGTAAGTCAGAGGACAGAGATTTTGCTATTTCAGTAAAATAAGAGTTAAAATGTTCCGCCATCAAAGTGGAATCATAGATCGTGGCGTCATTTACCTTGATTTCTAAAATGGAAGTATCTTTGTTACCAGCTTTGATAATAGTTTTGATTGTCTGCCAGGTCTTTTTAATATCCCCGCTATATTTCATAAATTCGTTAGTATAGTAAGATTGCTCAATTTTGGTGCGTATTAATTTATAGCGGTTACGATATTTCGTAAAGATATTTTTGTTTTCGATCGTGGGATTTTTTATGTAGTTAATATAAAGTTTTTCTTTCTTTTTTGTAGAATTTAGCAGTCCTCGAGTCATTCATGGCTGAATAAATGAATTTTTCTTAGAAATCTTCTGTGATTTAAGGGGAAAGGATTTATCATAACAAGTTTTGACTTTTTCAGAAAAAAAATTGAAGGCCCGATTTGTTTCATGTGCATTACATAACTCTGTAACTGGGGTCCAGTCAATTTGGGATACAAGTGCTTTAAAAGAGGCAGTTGTTTTGCTATTTATAGTCCGTTTCAACTCAATTTTACCCAAATTACGTGAGGTAAATGGCTCAGTTTTAATCCAGGTTACTATTGGCAGATGGTCCGAAATTTCAGATGTAATTATAGCTGAGGTAATAATGCAGTCAGGGGCATTGGTGAAAGTGTTATCGATTAAGGTAGCCGAGGTGGGAGTTATTCTAGTAGGTTGGTGGATGAGTGGGAAGAAGTGGTGGGTCATCATACTTTCAATGAATTCATTGGTAGGGTTGTGATTACCATGTGCTAGTAAATCAACATTGAAATCACCAGTTAAGAATATTTTCCTGTTCTTACAAAAAGTAAGATTGTCCAATAACGAGTCTACTTGGGTGTTAAAGTCATCCATATTGAGACCCGGAGGCCTATACAAAACACCAAGTAAAATGTCGACAGACTTAACAACTTTAATATTAACGAAGAGGTTTTCGAACGAGGTCGTTGGTGTGGAGATTTGCATCTCACTATAATAGATGTCTTGTCTAATAAAAAATCCAACCCCTCCTCCCATTCCCTCCTCCCTATGCTTATGTACGAAATTGTATCCAGGTATGAATATTGAGCCAGCCATTGAGTTATTTAACCATGTTTCGGTAACCGCTAGGACAGAGACTGGAAGCTGAGTTAATAAAAGCTTAATATCGTTCATTTTATAAGTAATGCTACGACAGTTAAGATGCATGATCGAGAATGACGAGGGATCATTGGCAAATCTATGGGTTAGCTGGGATGCGCCGTAATATCTGCTTTCTTTGACGTTATCCCAAAAGTAATTAGAGTCAGGGTCTAAATCCTTATTGTTAAGAAGGGGTCTATTTGAATCTTCAGATTCAAACAGGTTTAATCTAGGTAGGTCAGGTTCCACTAAGGTCTCCGAGTGGGTACGATTGGAAGTCTTTGTACAATATGCACCGGCTACATACGGCCAATCCTCTGTGTTTACCTGGTCAGAAGCGTTCATGCATGCAGAATGGCAGAGTGTATTACAATTTTCGCAGGCACCAACATCTTGCCCTGGGCTAATTAGTGCAGTGCACACACAACAGCTTAATATCGTTCATTTTATAAGTAATAATAGATAGATAGATAGTAACTAGATAAGCATTAGCTTCTTCTCCTCACGAGTCGATTCTCTTACTCTTTATTGTTCTACTATCTATTGCATATTTTATATGTACTCATAATATGTTTTCTTATTTCTTTTGTGATCAGTAGTAAGTATACACTGAATCGATTCAATAAATTTTGATTTGATTTGAATGCTGGCCGAGTCAAAAGTTTAAAAAATTGCATGCTTGGAAAGATAAACAATCATTTCAACTAACTGAAGAGACATTATTCAATCATATTTGCCAAGTTGCTGCGTAAGAGAAGGAATTCAATAACGCTTGTTCCTCAAGAAAAAAATATAAACACATAATCAAATAATTCTGAAAGAAGACCAGTGCTTCCTCTGACAGGTTAAACACCAAGGAGACGGGCTTACTCAAAGTCTCCTTCGCCTTCATCAGATGAAAGATCATTCCATAACCGTTGCCATGGCAGTTCGTGATCAAGGTCATCGTTGTCATCAGAGCTATCAACACCTGCAAATATGTAAATTTTCAAAGATGTCAAAGTATATGCGCAGCATAAAATCTACAGAATGATATGTGAATATAGAAGAAACCCTGGCTATCAGAGATTTCTACACATGGCTAAAGTTCTAATGCAGGATTTAGTTTAATTTGTTGTCATCAAGACAATACATGAAAGCTGCACAAGACTATGCAACCATTATAAAAATAATAACAAGTTCATGCAGTGCATACTAATCTATTCCAAACATCATTACTATGTAAAATTCATTTATTGTGCTAGTTCTATTCATATGAAAGGTTAGTAAAATCAGCATGCTACTGAATACACCCCATGCAGCTTGGGTTCCACCCCTGGTGACATATTGCAATTTGTCATCAAGCCATAAGGTACTCCAGCTGTGATTTGGGTGGGTCAACAGCACTGGTCCTACTCGAGTTGTCGGTTTTCTTTCACTCACACATTCGTCTCTCAGAACGAATATTCGAGAGACAATGTAAATGTAATTGATGGAAGAATGAAAGAGTCAATGAAAATACGAAGGAATTGTTAAAAAGTTGTGGAAATGAGCAATTTTTCCCCATGTTTTAGCGAATAAATTCTTCCACCTCTACTATTAAGACTATATAACTCAAGTGAATAGCAATATTTTTGCAAAAAAAATACTTCAGACTACCTACAAGATGTGATTCATGAATAATAAAGAAGACTTGTCATGAACTACGACATTGCCAGAAAGAACCTTGAAAATATGGATGGGATCTGCCTATTCCTGCATATCATGTCATGAAAGTACTTACATGACAACTTACAATTTATATGAGAGTGAGAGACATCGTAAATAACATTTAAAAATGCAATAGCTTAAAAATTAGCATTTACATATATACTGATTGAGTGCCTAGACTGCGATAGATAGTAAATCAATTCAGTGCATGATCACAAACCCCAAACCAGTGCTAGAGACAATGCAAAAGACTGTAATGTCCACGGTAACAAAAGCAGCAGATGATGCAGAAAGGACAAGTGCTGTCACCTCACTCATATCCACAGAGCACATGATGCCGTTATAAACAGCAAATGTGGATTCTGATAATTGCACGGACCTGGATGTGGGCAAGTACACACAGGACTTGACATTTACTTTGGAGCCTTCGCATGGCACACAAAATTCAGTGGAGCAGGGAGATGGTTGAATGGCAACATGCTTCTGTGAAGATCAGAAGGACATGGATTTGACACCCACCAACCCCATAAGGTCAACTCAGCCTTAAACTCCCTGGGGGTCACTTAAAATAAGCAGGACAGACGAGCAAGTTGTGGGCCGCAATACAACTAAATTCGACACCAGTTATCATCCATTACTACTACAAGCATGTAAACATTACTGAGTACTTGTCAGTAGCTTCAATTAAATTTTTTATATTACTCAGTACTATTATTATTATTTGGCATCAGATTTATTGTTCCCCCCCAATGAAGGGGCTGGTACACACTCGTGTTCATTGTGTAAGCTTTCTTGTTGCATCCTCTTGTGAATTGCCCCTAAAGCTTAACATAACAAATAATATTGCCTTCACAACTGGCTTCAGAACATTTCTCTACCTTTCTTATGTTAACGACAACAAATGATCTCGCTCATAAATTTGTCTGGAACACTTAGTAGTGTGTAACACTAACACGAGCAGTAACTTCTAAAAGGTATCAACCACCTTGGTACATGCTTCTTTTCAGTGGAGGCCAAGTGTTCAAGTAAACAAATGGTAGCTCTCATTGGAAAACTATGCATCTTAGCTAAAAGACTGTTACGCAACACAATTTCTTACCAGTAGGCAGCAGATTCGAATTTTCCATAACTCGAGCTGTGTGATCTGAATAAATTTTCAAAGCACATTTCCTGCGTATTCTACTTTTAGCTTCTTTGTATGAAAAACGATGCGCTTTAGATCTTGGTCGTACAAAATGAATTGTCTTCGAGTCACTGCCTGACTGGGCATCTTCAGAATTCGCAGTCGGTAGCGTCTTTATGAAATTAGACACCATTTCAGCAGCCACAGCTGCAGACGGCTGTGAGTTTGAAGCAGATGTTGTCTCTGGCACCACTGACCCTCCCTGGTTCGCTTGCAGCACACCCACAGAAGGCGCTGAAACTAAAGTACCAGCAGCCAATTTCAGATCGAGAGATGCCAGCCTCTGACTAACTGTTGATGATGATGTTACGGTGGTTGGAGTCTGATGCAGCAGCGAACCCCTTTCCGGAGGCCGTTGAGGCTCAGACTGCGATCGAAACAGAGGATGGGCCGCAGTCGATTGCGGCATGCCACTGGATGCTAGAGGTGACTGTACGGATGACTTCAGCAGCGGCCCTTGATTCAGTAGACCGTGAAGAGCTTTTGAAAATGTCTGCATGACAGGCATGGTCTGCTGCGACACAAGCGGATGCTCGAAAACAGGCAGCATCACATTCCACGGGCTGCGTGAAGTCCCCGTAGCATTTTTCATCTCTGAACTATTAGTACTAACGGCCATCTTCTCATCAGTCAAGTCTAGTTTCGTGCCGAGCGAGTTATACAGAGGAGTCGACAAACCCGTAGAAGTTGCCGTTGACGACGGCGACGACGACACTGACAAGACTACCGACTGATTCATAACCGTCGACAAACACGAATCTGGAACCAGCGACGACGATTCAACGGAATCAACAGCGGACATAACACCCGACGGACTGCCACACTTTTTAAATTTTATTCGATTCTGTGAATTGCGACTTATCGGAGTGCTCGCGGTTCGCAGACTTCTCGCGGCAGCCTTAGGCCTCGGATGAGACTTATTACGATCACTCTCCAGCTTCTCGACAAGTTCCGGGTAAAGTCTGGAAATTGGAATGGATCTGTTTGGTTCCTGCGGCAGCGCGGCTGGCTTCGTGCCGCCGCCGCCGCCCGAGCAGATGGCAGTTAAACAGTTACGCATTCCACTAACATCAGCAACCATGCTCAGCAGAGGAGGACTAGATTTCGAAGTCTTTGGTGGGTCGATATCCGAAAATGTGTACGGATCGCTTCCGGCAGATTGCGTTTCAGGTGTTACGCTGATAACGTTGTCGCAAGTCTTGGTCTTGTTTCGCAGTTGGTCCTTCTGACAAGGACTTCCAACGCTGTGCAGACCATTTTTTATTAGCTTTCCCTCACGGTTGGCCTTTGAGCAAGATTTAGCACCAACCGGAATTAAACCCAACAGCTGAAGATGACTTGTACAAAACCTAAACACCAAACAGAAACAATGTCAAAACGTAATAAAATTCTGAAAAACTTAACAGTAATATTTACTTTACATACTGAGTGCCACTACTCTTTTCACTAACATCTTTGTTTTATTCTCTCAAAGTACTTTCTGAGCTGCATTCTAAAATCAGTGAGCAATGATCTCCTTGACTCTCCACCCTAAAGCACTATTCTCTGAATATCTGTGTACTGTTCACAGAAGCCTGACTGTATTTTGCTTACAGCACTATTGTTTCCAGGTTCATTAAACTTCTCCTTACTTAGTTGCCTTAGTTTACAGCTTATCTGCCTGCATCATTAACTGCATTAACTACCAATGCCAAAGAATCTATTAATTGATGATGATACTGTCCACCCTCATTTCTGAGGGTCGGAGACCAGAGACAACGACAGCAGCTTCCTCCATCCCTCTCTGTCCTGCCCCCGTCTGACACAGTCCACATGAGATAGTCCGGTCCAGTCACAGACATCGTCCATCCAGCGCCTCCTTGGTCTTCTCCGTGCTCTGGTACCCTCAATTCGTCCTTGTATTAGCAGTGTCGATATGTTGTCTGCCCTCATCAGGTGTCCGAAGTATAGCAGTTTCCTTTTTTGCACCCTCTCCAGCAGCCTCTGTTACGGCCGCAGCTCCGCCAAAATCGAGGCATTTGTTCTGTGTTCCCTCCAGTCAAACTGCATCATTCTTCTATATGTCATCATCTCAAATGCCATCAATCTCCTTCTATCCGCCGCCTTCAGGGTCCATGCCTCAATTCCATACAACGCCACTGACCACACCATCGCCTCCATAACCCTCCTCTTCAGCGCATCAACCAACATTTACCAACATTATTATTTATCATCAGCCATGTATCCAAATTTTCAATGCACCATATAAGGAGTTTGTTCTGCTCCTTGATAAGAGGTCTCATTAAGCAAACACAGCACGGATCTATCTTCCATACCGTAGCTTGTGCTTCTATATCGTTGTTGTCTTACATGTCAACTAAGACAACAAAATGTTTACCAAAAAAGGCTGAAAACAAACCTAACTTCATGCATGGTTGATATTGCCGAGTATGAAGAGAGCACTGCTAAGAAGTTTCCCAGAAGTTGCGCTATAGAAATGTACCATTACATTAAATACTGTACATGTTAGAATGCATTCAGTATGATTGCCACTGGTAGACAAGTATAAAGTATTTTGTTATATCATGTTACAAAGTACACGGAACTTAAAACAAAAGCAAACAAGTAAACAGTGCCATATGTGACCAATCTGACCAAAACAAGGCGTATGTCGCTCCACACGCTTCTGAGATAATGACCAAACAAGTGACAAAAAACAATTTTTTTTATTTTTAGCTTTTGACAAAAAATTATAAATAAATGTTTTATACACATTAAAACAACCATTTTGCGCAAAAATCTTATTTTTAACTATATTTTTTATGCATTTGTGGTGGTTATTGTTATTTGAACAGTTTAACCATATGTTTCACATAACTTTGGACAGGAACATGATAAAGCAATAAGACTTGTGTCATGTTAAGGAAGAGACTCTATTCTTTCAGAAGACATGACACTAAAATTGTACAAAAT
Source organism: Lumbricus terrestris (assembly GCA_949752735.1). NCBI lineage: Eukaryota > Metazoa > Annelida > Clitellata > Crassiclitellata > Lumbricidae > Lumbricus > Lumbricus terrestris. The sequence continues at coordinate 17,021,091 of OX457039.1, read as the reverse complement.
TCGACTAAAGCCTGGCTTTGGTCAGATGGGTCACATATGTCCATTGGCCGAACAAGGAACCATGAAGACTTTCTTGTGATAAAGGAAGTCATCAACACAAAGTCATAACTTACTGCGCATCATTGTTTTTGTGAATGGGATTGGTACACTGCTGCTTGTTCCTGGCTTGATACAGGCACTGCCTAAAGGGTGCACCTGGATCCTCCAGTACATGGCGCAGGCAGAGTGAATATCCATTCAGGCGCCGCTGTTTGCACACCTTGGCACTGTAAGAGCAGAGCGGCTTGTTATCGAGTGGAGAAAAGTGAATGTTCTTTCCCTCATACATGATTCCACGAAAATCTTATTAGGTCATAATAACTGTCAAAGTCATCTTAGTTCAAAACGTAACCATGTCATCTACAAGTCAAAAACACAAAATTATTATCATAAAGTACAGATCAACACACAAAAGTAGCTAGCTACAGGACATATACTTAAGTTAACAATAGTTCATATTGCTAAATTATTTTCCAACAAAATACATTGCTAAATTATAAGCGGCTATATCCAAAAACACTTGCTTTAGAGTGGGTAAATAGGTAAGTAAGTATATTCGTAATGAGATGCACTAGCAAATGCACAGCACAAACAAACAAACATTCACACATCCAAAACAAGAACTGAATGAGAGAAGTAATCGTATATCAAGGAGAATACAGGAAAAGAAAGTCAGGAATGAAAAAATTAAGAGCTCAAATGGTCAGATCTGGACAAACCTCATCTATCTGTATAGCATCCTGGGACAGAAACACTTCTAAATCAGGCTGTCAAACCAAATGAGCACATGGTTAGGCCAAAAAAAAAATAATGTTGTGTTTCCGGTAACCCGACCGACCCTCTTTTATTGCCGCGACCCAAATAATTTTGTAAAAAAATTTATTTAAAAAAAATGTTATTAAAAAAAAATTTAATTTTTTTTAATTTTTTTTAGTTAAAAAAAATTTGTATTGACATAATACGGTGACATTGCCTTCCGTATAGAGTTGGATCTTAGGTTAAAAAATGTTGTGTTTCGGGTAACCCGACCGACTCACTTTTATTGCCGCGACTCGGAAAATTCTGTGTAAATTTTTTATTTACAGTGACATTGCCTTAGAGTTTCACGCCTGCCTAACTACTTCCTGGTTGCCAGTCTTAAGAAACCTCTAGCCTTATCATTCTCACTTGAGCCACCTCTAATGGTGACTAGGGAAAATAAACCTAGCAACATCTAGGTGTAACTAGTCACTGGCTCGGCCAGTCTGGAACGACCCCTAGCAGTGATGTTCTGTTCGCACTCATCTTCCCCTTCCCTTCCCACTTTATCTTACCAGAAAAATGTCAACAAAATGAAATTAATAGAATTGTTTTCTAGAGCAATTTTAGGTGCAGACAGTCGGGAAATAGGCAGTTTATACTTGCTTAGAACACGTACTTTGTTGCAGCATGTACCTTTATGCAAAAAAGAGTAGTTGGTATAATTTTTCGGATAGTCACTGTATAAAAATATTTTACCAAAATAAAAATATTTTTCGACCTACCTACCCAATTTTTTGGAGCTCTGTTACCGGAAACACACCATTATTTTTTTTTGGCCTTATTAGACCAGTCGCTGGAAGCAGCAAGTTTGCTTAATCAGCAACAATTTATGCAATGCATGACAAACTTGAGCATAATCCATGTAAATTTGCTCTGTCATGACTGCTATTACTGATTAAGCCAGCTCAAAGTGGTATCCCGCTCTCTGACTTTTGGTGCTGCTTCTACCCTCGTGGTCTTTCATAGTCTTCCCATCTTGACTATAGTTCCCTCTATGATGGACTACCCACTGACCGGATTGGCTGTCTGGAATGGGTCCTATTCATGACTGCAAGATAATTGGTCATCCCAAAATTTGGCAATGTCTCTGAGTACATGTGTGAGCTGTCCTGCACTGGTTCCCTTTCCCACAGCAGAATTTCTACAGGATATGTGCATTGGTCTAGTGGTGCTTTGAAGGATTAGCTACCCTGTATGAGTCATCTAACTTTCTCCCATTAAGATACTGACACGACCTGCTGAAATCGAAATAGGCCTAGATCTGGTGACGTCATTGAACTTTTTACCCCATAAGTCTGAAGATTTATCAACTAAACTCAGTGGCTAGCCTAAAGATGTAATATATTACTCCATATAAATTGACAACTTCTCTTTCATTACGACATCTTCTGGGTTACAAACTATACATTGCTCTGTAATTTACTTAAAACCAACGTTTTCAATACGCAAGCTTCCTTCTCGTCAAAAACTTAACAATTTTGCTCTTTTGCTTAAGTCGTCGTCACATTGGGATGCACGACATGTCCCGGAAAACCGGGATGTATGGTCACCCTAGTCCAACCTTCATTCACTTCAAAATATGCCAACCATTTGACGACATTTGAATTTATTCAGATACAATGGAAATAGCTGCCTGCTAGTTCTGAAATATCGATGTCGACGCTGAAGCAAAGAAGAGCCTACTACAAACCTTTATTATAATCGCTAAAGTAATGCAAAGTACGGTATTAAAAACGTGGTATCAATTCGGCAACCCAAACTATGGTTTGGTGAAAATTGCACTGAATGTCTTTAAAAAATGCAAGGAAAACATATATTTTAGCGCCGTAAATTATTCGCCAAATGTTGCCTGGGTTTCAGCGTTGGTCGAATACAAGTCGGATTGACGAAACGATTTCTTGGCAAATTGAAGCCGGAGTTATAAAAAAAATCCCGAAATAGAAGTGGGATTTTTTAAAACCATTGCGCTGAAATCTAAGCTGGATCAATGAGCAATAATTTTTAATTAAATAGAAGTTTTATTGACGAAAAAATAATCGCCGCCTAAATAGAAGCGGGATTGATGAAACGAATTTTGCCAAAACAGAAGCTGGATCAATGGATAGGATTTTTGCCAAACTAGAAGTTGGATTGATTAAAAATAACAAAGCTGCAACGAGCGAATAATTTACTACGCTAAAATACATGTTTACCAAATGCAAGAGTAGCAAAACATGACATAAATTCGACATAACTATCACCAATTCGGTTTCATAAATTTACGTGAAATTGTCCTGTATTGGCATACATCATTTAGCTATGAAGCTGATATTTGACAGCCTTATAGTAGAAAAGGAAAGTATTTATGAAAATCCTCAAAGTTACCGGGAATATTTCGCTAAACTTTTTCAACAGATATACTCGATTTTGTCGGTGTTGACGCACATTTTATGCTCTATAATATAGATAAAATCATCTAAAGAGAATAGACCTAATGACAGCAAAATATATCGAGTTAGCCTATGAATTTGTCTCGGTTCATAGAACAGGTCTACAAATATTCGTAATATTCATCATTTCGACTAACGCTACCATAATGCACAATACAAATTGCTCCGGTGTCACGGTGAAGCTCGAACAGAAATTAAAACAGTATTTCGTCCGTAAGTCTATCCCTCACTGACTGCTGCACAGTGTCATCGCTCACAAGCAGTTTAACCCATAGTGACACATTAGGGTGAAACCCTTACGTACACCCATTTACCAAAAAATTATTACTTCTCGGCCCTTAGTTTATTAAGTCACTTACCAGTAGAAAATAATCCAAAAACAAAACTAAAGATTTACAAATATTTTCTTTAAAATGGCGGACATATAAATCTGTAAACTATTCTCACTCTATAACCATTGGTTGAAAGTGGGTCAAGCTCTCTTACTAACGCATATTATTGGACAAAAGTAGGGCACAATTAAATAATTCTGCTGAAGAATTGGAATAACTTTTATTCCGGGTAGCATTACTCGCTCGCTTGCTAATTTTCGCGCACCGACGAACAGTTGCGCTTAGACCGCTGGGCTGCATTTTAAAAATGGTATTTTGAGAGTCGTGAAAGAGAATATTATATAACCGTTTGACGACGCTTATTTTCTGCTCATGCATTCTGTTCAGATTGCCATGAATTGCAGATGGCACTGAAATCGAGATGGGCAATGTCATTTTAAATTATTCGCCATTGCATTGGTCCTTGGCACATTGATTTCATACATGTTGGATTGATAAAAAGAATTCTTGCTAAATAGAAGTTAGATTGATTAAACTAATTTTACTTAAATAGAAATGGGATCGATCAAGCTTTTTGGTGAAATTGGAGCCGGATTTATGAAAACAGGCCTTTATTTGTAAAAACAATAATTGCTGCTCAAATAGAAGCTGGATGGATGAAGAGTTCTTGCCTCAATGCTACCTCAAAGGCTCAACAGACGAAAGTTTAGCACAGAATGTGCAGATAGAATGACTATCGTGTTGCACAACCTAAGGCATTTTGAACATTTATTTACACAAGCCATTTCATGCGAAGCACTTGTGCACTAGTTCAGCAAAATGTCACTTATGCAGAACTCTCCTATTACTGTAACTTCTCTAAGCAACCTTATTTGCTTACAGCCCTCTAACGAGCTGCATTGGCCTTTGAAGTTTTAAAGCAACTGTATGTTTACCAATTTTTTACTCCAAGTACACTGCCTATCTAAGTTAACTTTAATTTGACGGAAGTCTGCCATCACATGCACATCTTATAGGCATACACAAATATTAACTGAACATTTTTCAACCATTGTTATTGTTGCATGTGCACAAAGGGAAACAGCAAACCTCAGCATGTGAATTCACAAGAAATTGTTCATGCTGACCTGCGAGTTCAATGCAACAATTGATTATACATATTATGTATATTTGTTTAAAACCAATGTACTCCTAAATTCCCCGTCTTTCACCATTTAAAGAGAGCCGCTAATGGCTTCACCACAAACCACAACACACTCAGCTCGACCACATTCACGCCATCTGATTCATATAATTATCATTTGCAGTGTTCACCATCACATATACACACCTCTCTTGTTCTCACATTGTTACCCTTAAATCGAAAGAGTTCATCATACATGAACAAGACTATGCAGTAATCACTCTTGTCACACAGATAACATTTAGAATTTTAAACGTGAGTATCACATAAATACTCCTGTGTTTTGATCTTTACTCCTTGACTGGGAGCACGGCTGACGTTAACACCGACAAAGCAATCCATGTAGATTGCAATTTACCTCCGTTTCCAGCAACCAAAAACGTTTTGTTTCAAACAGAATTAATCACAGGTGATACACAGGCTTTCAAAACAATCAATTGTAATAGAATGTAGTGTACTTATAATGAATATATAGTAATAGTGGGGTGCGGTGGTGTAGTGGTGGTGTCGATGCCTTGGAGCCGGAGACTTCGAGGTTCGAATCTACCTCAAGTCGCCGCGTAGGGACCTTGAGCAAGTCCTTCACTTGCAATTGCTCGGGCGCTTCGGCGTGAAACTCTGATGCAGTGTCTGCGCTGTAGCCGGGAGCGCCTCTGAGTAGAGCAAGCTTGAAGGAGTGTTATAGAAATGGAGAAATAAATTTTTAAAAATGAAACATGTGTATACCGGTAATGCCTTTTAACAGCCTTTCTGATTCAAAACAGAGGCATTAATCTATCTAACCAATATTGTGCAAGTCTACAACCAGCATCAACAGCCAACCACATGATCAGAGATCTATGCAATTGTCGTAAAACTACTAGGATTCCAAAATCTCAAGTTATGCTAAATAATGCAACATTCGAGACTTACAGGGATTTAAACTTCTCACAACACAAAAACAATGATACAACACAATGATGGCTTGATCAATTGGCCACAAGACCCGATCCCAATGAAGTCAGATGAACACAAGGCATGATTATCATGGGCATGAAAGTTGACATCGAGCTGGCAATGTAAAGCAGTGTAACAGAACAATTTTCATCCTGTTAGGCACAGTGCATGCAGCTATCAGTCAGGTAGAAAAAGGAGTGTCTTTAAACTCTGAGAAATATAAAATGCAGTATGCTAAAAGTGATGAGCAAATTTAAGCAAAAGGGTCAACTCCAAATGCTCGTGTGGACTTTGGCTTTGTTAGATGGCGATAATTCTAAGGTCTACCAACTCATTCTAGACTGCAGTGATGCCACCAAAAATATGGTCATGCCATCACCCTTTTTGTCTGGCACTCAAAACCTGTACACAAGAGTGGCAGTCAGCAATCTAAGTCAGCCAGCAACAGTTATTGCTCAAAACAAAGTAAAGCAGAACTTCACAGTTAATGGATTAACATGTGCAGTGGATCCCAACCCATGGCCCGCAGGTCAGAAGTGGCCCGCCAGGCCTCGTAAAATGGCCTCACCTCTCAAAGAATTAAAAAATATATGACCATTTGGACAGAATAGAACCCATAATTATTTTCTATTACTAATTATTTTATTATGACATCTTTAAATAACACCAAGCATTCTATTTTGATTCAATTATAACAATTTTATATGCTTTTACTTAATTAAATTTTAGCCTTGTGGCCCCTAATGTCCTTCGGCTAAGAAAAAGTGGCTCTCATGTCCTCCAACTTAGAAAAAGTTGCCCTAAAGTCAAAAAAGGTTGGGAACCACTGGATTAACACATACTAAACTAGGAAACTTGCCTTGCAAAATAACCACTCATGCTTTTGACATGGTTCAGAATGCCTTTGTGAGGACACCAATGACTGTTTATAACGTGCACATGCAAATACACATGGCGTCAACTGCAAGGCCAGAATGGTGCTTAGTTGGTTTGGCTGTTACCCAGCTCCTTAAGAGTTAGTTAAGCTATAAAAAATCCTGACAATGGTGTGATTGAATATAATCGCTTCCTCTTGTGTTGAGCAACATCAGTGTGTGACAGTGACCCTGGGATTCAATGCAATTGTTCTGTATGCTAATAAAATACATTATGGCCAAATTCAAATAGTAGTACAACTATTGACAAGTCTCGTTAAATTAAGAAAATGGTAGTTCTCAACTAAAAAAAAATAGTGTTGCTCTACAGAAACAACTGCACAAATTAATCACTAAGGTCCAACTATTAACGCACATAGAAGACTACAAATGATACGTTCTCTGTCTAAAGATAATCTGCCGAGCATAAAAATACGCTTATCGGTGAACATTATTTTAAAGTTTAAGACAGCTAAGACTTATTTTCTTCCAATAAAGGGCATATACAGTTGTCAAGAAAACACAACACTTTGTATAACATAAACTTCTTTCATGAATGTATACAGTTCTGAATCCAAGTTAACAGTAGTACTATTTCAGTCGCTATTTCACACCCGTCAGGTTATGTAGTTTGAGCCAGATATGACGACCTTACGAATTTGCAACGCCAAATCTTGCAGCACGCTTCTGCTTCTTTGCCTTCAAAACACAATCCAAGAAACAAAGATTTTGGAGGAAGAAAAACTCTGGACTGCTGACTTTATAAGTAACCAAACCAAAGAGATTAATTACAGACAAGACAAACTAATCTGTGCTAGTGTTGCAGTATAAAGTAGCGCCCTTGTTCACATTCAAGTCATGTAAAGCAGTTCACCACAAAGAAAAGTCATTGTTCACTGGAGTTGTATTTTTTAATTGTCATTAAAAACAATGAGCACCATTAAGATACATGCAAATTTAATTCTGGTGTTATAAAAGCAAAACATCATATAAGCCAATATGTCTTCTTCCATATAGTTATTACAGGTCATTTAAACAAAATAACAGTGGAAACTCCGAATCATTACACTCTATTTATCTATGTTAATTAACAGTTCTATAATACGAAAAATGAAATTTGCTCAAATTAAAAATGCCAATTAATAAGTTCATATTTACCTCTGTGGCACCTTCATCAGACGATGTGGAAAATCTTGCTTTTCGCTTCAGCATCGCCTCTTTTTCTTCACCCTGCAATTTTTGTTACATAGAAACTAAACTGTTCACAGAATCCAAGCATCTGATAATAATAGCAGAAGTGAATATCCCAACAAACTGTAATCACGTGCAAGATAACAATCAGTGCAAAATAAATGCTGGTCATTCACTTAAGCAATCAGATTTGACACAGAAACAGCTTTGTTGCTGAAATGAATAAATAATAAGATATGATGGATCTTAATTGTGTTCAACAAACTTTGTAGTTCCAACAATAGTGAAGGTCATTATGTACAGTCTGGGTCCACAGTAGAAAAAGCAAGCCCAACTGATCCTGTCTTTGTAGTGATGTGGCATTCACAGGTTACCATTGCGGTATGACAAACCGCGAGTTAACACAGAATGACGATAGTTACGCCTACTGAAATGCATGTTTGCTTGTTTGGAGTTTCTGAAAAAGCTTTGCCCCAGCGTTTAAAATGTTCAAGCGAAGCTTCACGATAACACTAGTATGGTAGTCATACAGAAAATGTGGCAGGAGAACCAGAGCACTATGGAGACAAGTCCCCATAAAGCATTTGCTATAAATTATATATATATATAGTCAAAAATAAACCCCAGCAGCAATATGCACAGAATTATAGCCTCTTAAATTTATTTAGTCGCCACATTCATAGGCACTGAAAGCTGGCCTTAAATCCATTCACGGCCATTTTATTTGATTTTAAAGTTAACAGAACTTGTCGTGAACTGTACCAGCTAAAGCACTTCTTAGAATGCTCGGCTAATATCCAACGAGAAGCTTACAAGTAGAAATATCCAGCTTTTAGTCGATCTTGCAGTTCTGCAAAACAGTTCTGTCAGTGATTTTTGCTTGTGCATTGCAACGCCATAACAATGGCAACACTGTGCATCCTCACCTTTGCAGGTAAAGTTGTTTCCGAAGCACTTACACCAAATCGCTCAGCTCGTTTCTTCAACAATTCACCCGACTGAAATTTCAATACGGATGCATCAAATTAAAAAACGGACCATATAAAGACTGAAGTAATGGTGAGATGCTATATGCAGAAAATTTAGTATAGAGCTTGATGCATTTTACCCAAATCAGAACAATGAGGAAGTCTAGAAGCAGACCAATGTCTTAAGAGGTAGCCACGAGTATAAAGTAAAAAAAAAAAAAATATTTTCTTTAATGAAGCGCCTGCAAGACGCACTGCGCTTTACATTTAAAAGTTAGTGTTAGCGACTTCCTGTTCTTACTCTCAATAGACCACATGGCATCTGCTCCCTCTTCATCTGCTCTTTCTAGCAAAAAGTGTCTGGTCAGTCTACTCATTACAGCCGAGTATGACACAGACACAGGTCAAGCAGAATGGCAAAAAAAATATTTACTGCTCAATTGATTTAAACAAGCTGTTTCATGCTGCCGCTCTGCACTTTTGGAAAGCCTAAATTAAAACAATAGCAAGTTTCAATGATAAACTTTGTCAATGAAATTTTTTATTTAAAAAATGTGCCTGTGCACATTTATTCGTATTAAACTGGCCTAAAAAGTCTAAAAAATTAAACACCATGAAAGATATATGAATAATACTGATCATATGAAATTGACGGTAATGTTGTAATTTCATCACCTGCATTGGCTTAGTATGTGTGTGTGTGGAAAAGAGGCATAATAATTATTGTTCTGGTAGCATTTTTTTTAATAATCAAATTATTATTGTTATTACACACATTTTTAACACATGCATCTTCAGTCTTCACAGAGAAATCTGAACCCGAGATCTGTTAATCGCCATGTGAAGAGCAGTTAGACATCAGCCAGAAGTTGGGAAGTCAGTGAGAAATAAGAGATTTTAAGCACTTCTTACAGTTCAGGCTTTTTTGTGAGAAAACCAAATGAAATGACCCCAGGACATCCTTTCACTTCACGAGGAAACATGGAAAGTCTGTCTTTTGTTACCACAGTCAATTATCTTAAATAATTTCCTTGATTTTTATTTAAAGTTAAAGCAATACAGGTAGTCATGGATCCTCTAGCAACACTGATGACTGATTTATTAAATGATCTATTTAATCGTTCAGGACTGTTATATATATATAGTATATACTTACTTACTTGTTATATGTACTAAAACAGTTCACCAACCTTTTCAGGGACAGAGGATTCTGCTATACCAAATCTTTCCGCTCTCTTCTTCAACGTTGCTTCTGTCGGCTTCTGAGAGTGCAAATGAAACAAATGTTTGAATAATTGTAATACAATAAACAATAAAAAGAAAACAACACAATCACAACACAACAGAAGCAATATATTGCCACGAATTGAACTTTAATCTGCTAATGATGAGACTTACTAAAAGCGCCTGGAAAACAGCGCACTACATCATTAAAATGTCAAATAGGATTTCTCGTAAACTGATTTACCATATCTAAACTAGAAACAAAGCAAGGTTGATCGATCTATCACACGTATACATCTAGAGTACAAATCGGTGTTTTTTGTCATTTCCTTATGCAAGATTATTGGCTATTACTTATCTACTATTTGCCAGAGTATTATTCTTTATGGTTTGTAAACTGCTACAAGGTCAAAAACACTACCACTTTTTTTCTTTCTCCTCTGCAGAAATATTTTTGGTTTGAGGCAATTTCCTGCAATGACAATTAAAGGCATTGTTTTCTTGCATACTGAAATATGGCAAGGTTGACGGATGCATTCATGTTAGGGAGAGAGTGGGGTGAAAGAAAAGAGAGAAGGAGGAAAGGGAATTGGTCACCAGCCTTGCAAGTGCAATTCCTGAAGAAAAAAACCTCTGGATAAACTTTTCGCACAACAGATACAAGTGTTAAGCGTGTTCTTACTGGCGTGGATTCAGCAGCTGTCAGAGACGAGTCTGTAGTGCTGTTGTTCGCTGAGGCTTGATCTGATGAGGGTGCAGCAATCTGGAACCTACACAATTACAAGTACAACAATCTCCAACTTAGATCAACAAAGCAGACAATTCTGCTAAGATTACAGGACAATTCATCAATGTCAGCGTTGTCCAATTAATCACTAAAATTTAAAAAAGTATAATATTACTACACGTTTAAACTGAGCCACGTGCATTAAATAAATCATACAACACATAACAAATTGATTTGCTAAAAATAAACTAGTAACAAAACATTCCATTCAAGCAAATGATTTAAGTGCATAAAAAACTTTAAAATAAAGAGACCAGTCGACATAAAATGTTATAATCAATTCACTAAACAAAAATGTTGCAATTATTCATAAACAGTTGGAAATCACGCACTTACCTTTCAGCTCGAGTCTTTTTCTTGACGTCTTCAGAAACCACACCAAATCTTTTAATTCTTTCGTCCATTTTCTCCACTTTCTATAACAGTTTCATTTCAAAACATGATGACTGCTTTTCTTTTCTGGCCATTCTTCCCAACTAGTTCCATAGATGTCTGCTATGGTTTTTTAGTTGTCATACTATGATCATTGAATTGTATATTTCGATTTTTTATGATTGTACATGCTATATTCTGTTCTCATGCAATGTTCCCACAGTGCGTTTGCAGGCGGTTCAATAAAGTTCATACCTACTTACTTACTTACATCAGAGAAAACTATATGCACCAGTTAATACCGATGAGAGAATCTGAAAGAATATGAACACGAAAAGACATAAAAAGTTTTTTTAAAAGCTTTCTTCTAACTGTTAACCCTTTGACAATGAGCTGCATTGGTTTCCATACATTTCAGTACAACATGCCCATCATTAAAGGGTTAGGCTCATTTTCATCATGCTCTGTCTTGTCTTCTTTGTTTACACTTTGTTAAGTTCAACTCCTAAAATACCTGGTGATCACCCATTCATACTATGACTTGCAATCACACTGGACATCCATTCATACAATGACTTGCAATCACACTGGACATCCATTCATACTATGACTTGCAATCATACTGGACATCCATTCATACTATGACTTGCAATCATACTGGACATCCATTCATACAATGACTTGCAATCATACTGCATTATGTCCATTTGGAATAACAAACTTAGATTCTTATTACTTGTACTCATCTCACCTCTTTCTATGCACTCACTCCATGCTCTCTCTTCTCTCTCTCTCTTTATCTCTTTATTGCTCTTTCCTATTCTTTCTTTCTATGCCTGCTCTCACTTTCTATGCTTGCTATTCCATGCTCACTAAGTAGAAAAAGTTCTGCCTCTCAGTTTCTTTATTTCAGTTAATCTGCACATACCATTAGCATCGTCAAACATATTGTCATCAACTGCAGCATTTATGAGAATGTTGGCTGATGCGTAACTTCCCTCAAACAAGACAAACGTCAAACACTGTAAGTTTCCATAGTTTTTTAAACCCATTTATAAACAGCTGTAAATTTTCACAGCTGGCACCATTCTGAATCCTGTGCATGTCAGTCACAGCATTTAAGATGTAATCTTCTTGTCACCTGGTCACCTGGTGCCGTCAGCTCTTGGAGCTCTGGCGACAGTCATGATGTATCCTCTCCATTGAATCTTCTTGTAGAAGTTTTATATACAAACACTTAAGTTGTTGTAAAAAGAATATTGTTGAAATTGACTCACTCCATTTGCTGCAGTCCCTTTCTGAGGTTCAGCTGGAAATGAAATCTTTGTTAGACTGGTCGGAGATTTTGCTGCCGTGTTATTTGATTCCCTGCAAAACAAAAGTTTCCAACGAACTTCAAACCAACTCTTCACACTTTAGTACACTGTTATTTTACATTCAGAATAAATGCAAGCAGATTTTACAGACTCTTCCTTCTGTTGATACAGACTGGCATGTTGTGTTCTAAGGCAGATGAATTCCTCTTTGCTTTCATCCTAAATGAAGTGGCCCAGGTATTTTCTCCACGATCATCCTCCACCAAACAGGTACTTGGATATTCCCTTAGGCCTCACTCACATAATCTAGAGAAATCATAAATATTATGTGATTTGTTGATTGGATTTTATTACCAGGATGCTGCATCTATAGATTACCTTCTGACGTTAATATTTCAGTAATTTCACTCAGCTTCTATTTGAAAGTGACATAATGAAGAATATACCTTTTTACTCACTTACTTAAAACAGTTTCTCATAAAGCTATTCAACACAGAATGACTCTGGCACAGTCAAGCGGATGCGGAAACGAACAAAATTAAACTCCGTTTAACACATGCATGGAAACATCTAAGATGATTTAGTGACCACCATTCAGGCAAAATTTATAGACCAGATACAATGCAGTGGTGTTACACACACCTAAACACATCACAGTAAAAATTTACAAACTGGATCACTATTATAATCGCCTCAGATTCACATTTCGGTGTGACCTTGTGCGCATTACAAATTTATTTCATAATAATAATTATTTATTTAATAATAATAATCTCATATTCATATTATTGAGACTTGACGGTAAGTGAAACAGAAACTGCTGTAAAATGCATACGCTGCTGTCGATACTGATGACGTTGCTGCTGCTGCCTTTGTTTCCGATGCCGCTCCAGACTTCCTTGTTTCAACTGTATCACTGTTGTCGTCGTTTCCAAGAATCAGATCTTCGTCAGTCTAAAGAATAAAGAGGACAGCAATGAACAGCACACCAGAAACTATGCTCACCATAGATGCAGTCATAACCAACTGAGAGCAGCATACTATGATGGGAATCAAACAACAAGCTGAGTTTACCATTAACCCACTTCAATTGCATGCATATATACAATACATACATATATATCATATATATATATAAGCATATTGTATTGTATTGTATAAAAACATTTATAAAGCGCCTCTACTAGGGTGAACCGTTCAGAGGCGCTCCCAGTGCGCAAGGCCACGAGAGAAGAAATAGGTTTTAAGAAAAGAAAATGAGGAGGAGGGATGACCTGTCAGAAGTTGAGATCGAGTAGATGGAGAGAGCGTATTCCAAAGAGAGGGGCCAATTGATGTAAAGGAACGGGATTGAGCCATAGCCGTTCTAGTAGGAGGTACTAGAAGTTCAAATCTGTTTAAAGAGCGGAGTGGACGATGCATAGTTATAAGTATACATATATACATAATATATATTTCTATAAACACACATCATATTTTTTTAGTATACACCATTGGCTTTTTATGAGTTGTGGATAGCATCATCTATATAAATAAAGAGCAGATTCTGCCTGCTGTGTGGCTGTTTGACTGGGATGCATTTCCAGTTTTTGAGCTTTTCACTCCAAACCTTTACTACTGTGTCCAGCAGTGGAAACAGTAGGTTCCTGAAGCGGCGGCGGCATTTGCAGTTTAACGTCACTGTGCTGTAACAAAGACCAGTAGCGACGCCCTCCTCCTTTCTCCAGGCTTGGGACTGGCACTGGCAGAGTGCAAAAGGTGGCAGAGTTTCCTGAAGCCTACCTGCTGATTCTAGTCATCAACGTAAGAAGCTAACCCATTTAAGGCTTTCATAGACACACTAAAGCCTTGGTGAGTCTTGAAAGGGCAAAAAAATTGTAGGCTCATGAGTGAATAATTCAAAGAAACATACGAACAAATTCTACATTTTTACTTACATCAACATTTTCCTGACTCGTGTCATTGTCGCTTAGACCTAAAAACAGATTTATAACGATAGATTACAAAATGTAATCTTCACACCAAGAAAATGACAAAATAAAAAACATAGGTTGAACAACATCGAAATGTCTGATTATATCATTACATAATTAATAAAACAACTTATCATACAAGTCAAGTTTCGCTAATTTTATATAATCTCACAAGTCTTACCATTCTGTTCTATTAAATGCTAAGCTGGTAGAGCATTGTTTAAAGTACCTTAAAAACTGACCAAGCTTCTACCTACTTCCAAGCTTCATAAGTATTAGTTCCCAATTAGCAAACAACGTACCACCAGCGTGACGCCATATATTTTACAGCAACCTTGTCTCAAATTTGCCGGTAAAATGGCACACATTTACAAACAAGACAAATTACAAAGAATCTGAAAGTGCAAGGCTTTAGTGTAACTTTGGTTACAGTTACGGCAGCAAGTCTGCAAGCTTGCAGTAACTGTAACCAAAGTTACACTTTCATTCTAGAACTTTTTGAAGATAGACATACTTTTATCACCAGATTCATATAGCCTTTTTACAAGGCTTGCTTTGCTGCCATCAGTACTCAGTCCTTTGCGCTTTAACATCTTCTTCAGGTCAACAACCTGCAAAAAAAGAGCATGCCAAAAACTATACAAATTTTGAATAAACAAAGCATAACAATAGCCAGTACAAATCCAGCTAACTAAAAAATTGGTCGTATTAAATCTCAAACAGTTTAAACACACTAAATGACAATACAGAAAACATAAAAACTAATTCATTCATTTATACATAAAACATAACAAATTCCAAAACCTCAATCCAATAAATTAATTTTCATCAAGCCCCAAAAGCTCTTTTCTAAGTGAGAACAGCATTTTGTGGAAATACAACTTTAAAGATATTTTGAAAGCACTATTAAGGATTCTAGTCAACTATAGTAGTTATCCGCATTTGAATGCTTTGAGAAAAACTGCTATTGGCGATTTTGTCAAATTCACATTTTCACCCCTTTTCGGGAATCGGATTTAGTAAATTTAGATGGACACCTCTACAAAAATTGCTCAAAATTAATCATATAGCTACATAATATGGACCAAAAATCTCTAATTTTCAGTTTCGCCCAATTATAAAATAACAAAAAGCTGATAAAACAGCAAAAATCTATGATTCTTTACCACATAGTAGAGTTTTTTAGATGGATAAATCTTCAAAGGCCACAACATAAGAAAGAAAAATTTTGCTAAATTGAATACATGTCATAATGGACCTACTAAGTGTTGTTGTCATAGTTAAGTGTCTAAAAATCATAAGGTTTGTGAAAATCGATTTCAGATTTCGGTCGAAATTCGTTTAGGGAATTCAGGAAAGTAAGTAATATGCTTAAATAAGCTAAAGAACACGACAAAATCTATCGACCTTAACACACTGGCCTCCAGCTATGAGATATCTCGTGGTCAAAAAGATTCCCGCACATCATCATCAAAATCATAGTGAAAAGTTTCGCGAAAACATTGGGCTATAGATCACTGCAGGTCAGGTTGCTCTATTCTGCTCCTTTCTGTGACAGCCATAATGTTCACTTGCTATCGAGCCGTCATTTACTTCTACCCTGGGTGCTGTAACTGCGAATAGGTGCGGCCCGAATCCTCCAAACAAATTTCACCCGGATCCCCGAAATCGATTCTCACAAAACCTAAAGATAAGTGCAGATGCCTCGGTCCCCGATACTGAATTTTACTCGCTTTTACTTACCGGTTACATCGTTGTGTCAATTTTTGACCGCATTGCCATTTGGAATGTTTGTTTCGCGCACAAATATTAATTACTTGTCTACAAGTTTAACGGCATATAAATATTAACAGAAAAATCGCGTAATAAACATATCCATAAAATTTCAATTAGTCGGCGCCTCACTCCTTTTTCAGATCAAACAAAGACAAAAAATTCGACCGAAATTGCTTTTTAGTCTTTCAGGTTTTCCAACATCCATACTACCGTGGTCGATAATACAGGTTTTATCCGACAAAAAGTGTGTCCACAGCTTTAATATATAAATACAAACCTATGAAACGTGTTGAATACTAAATTACATTAAATTTCAATAAGCGAAAAGTGCAAGTGCTTGAAAATAAATAAAATACAGCGATTACAGCATACCTTTAATTTGTTTAGCGCGTCCATTCTAGCATAGAATATCGCCTTGATGCAACGTTTTCAAAATACGTAAGTATGTACGTGGTTTTATTAGCTTCTGAGTCCTGACAAGTACCAGCAAGCCAACATTTTGTGATATATTGAAGCAATTACATACAATCACGCCCGTTGGCCCTGTTATGTCGAATCATAAATCATAAAATTGGGACGGACGGAGGGAGGGATTGCCCGGGAATGGCCGAATCCTAAAATTCCCGGGCAACATCGGGTACCTCAGCTAGTAGGCCCTATATCTATAGTTTAGTTGGCGATTTTCATACAAATGACTGATCTTGGCCCTTTTCGTTTTTAAAATTTATAGTTTTTTAAAACTAAATTCGTTTTAAAATTAATAGGTCGGTTGAGATCTTTAACGTACGTAGGCCTACGACTGCTCGCGTTCGGCTCAGGGCACTATATATATATATATATATATATATATATATATATATACTATCCGATTCAGACTATAGGCCTATGTAATGTACAGTAGCCTGCAATAGGCTCTTACGTCTTCAGTAGGCCTAATTAGCTTGTTTGACGATTATAGTATTAAAGCGAAGTTGAAAATTTTATGGTAGGGCCTATATAAGCACATCTCGAAAATTCACCTGCAAATGCAATAAATTAAAATCAGGTCAACACGTGAATTAAAAATTTATGGTGACTAATTAATAATACCTACCCGGTGGCGCATTGGATAACAGAGGTAGCTAGGTCTATCGAGATGAGCCCCGTAGTGCTGACGACACTGGACGTGCTTTCTATTTGCAGGCTGTCTGTTCAATTAGTACGCTAATTAAGATTTATGTCTTCTGTCATTTTCATTTTTGTGAACCATTTCAAATTGCACAACTGTGCAGTGTACACTGTAACCAGTTGCGATGTGTCAACCAGAATGTTTCAATAAAGAACAAATTTTGACAAGGTTAGCGTGGGAACGGCGTTCTTGCATTTCAATACAATTCTTCATCAGCATTCCCACTGCTCACCCAAACCACTTTAACCCCTAGTTAGCATAAGCCTATACGAATAGACCTGCTTGCCTAGTCACCTAGTCTGAACTCTGAATGCAGGCTTGAAAGGCCTGTAAAGGAGTGAAAATGTTAGCTTAGTTCTCAGTCTACTCGTTTAGTTCCATGTAGCCTACATGGTGCTTCTACCAAAATGCACTACACCAATCTACGGGCTTGAAAATTGAGGGTACACTCCTTGCACTGGCAAGAAGTACTGGAACGAACTACCAAAAAAACTTTCATATCACACAAGAGCACAACAACACGAGCAGCTTGCTGGAATTATTATTGCTTACAACATTATACATTGTCAGATGCAAAATGTTAGATGAAGGCAAAACTTAATTGAATGCAATCACATTCGAGACTTTTCATAAACCGAGCAAATCACATCATTGGGAGCGGTTTGCAAGTAAATGATGACATCATTATCATGGTTTGCATAGTAATATAAATAGACATAAAAGTCATCATCTTGGATTTGACTATAAATACGTTGCAACTGATCTTTACAAATATTCTGCTACCAGTTTCTTTATGCTTTCATAGTTTAAGTGTACATTTTCACAGACAAGCAAACCTCCTGACATTGTGCTCTGAACCAACAATGCAAAACCAGTTCAATACAATTTGGTCAATTGGTCATCAATTGATTGCAAAATAGACAAAGTTCACAAGTAGAATTGCTGCCGGTCTCAGAAAGAAAGCCTGAACTGCCCTGCATAAATTAATAATGACAACTCCACCCCAGAGCATAGAATGCAAACATGAGACAGTTCAGCATGCTTGGCAGATAGCACATGGTATATATATTGTGTGAATCTGACAAAGATCATAAATATATGTTTAACCTGCCAAGCTCAGAGGTCAAATCTTGGTCTAGTGTCTTACCCAGCTGAAACACAGACGTAAATAAGGCAACATTTGGAAAATGAAGCTAAAAGCTAAAGGTTTCCTAAGAACTGCCAATAACTGTTGCCAAGTTTCATCATTCAAGATTTATTAGGTTACAGTTCGAGAACCCAAGTCATCAATCAATCAATCACAATTTCTATAGAGCCCCTTCAAGGTAACTACTCAGAGGCGCACCCGGTCGAGATCAAGCAGAAAAAACCAGTCTTCAACAGTTTGTGAAATTGAGAACAGCTTGGTAGGTGTCTCATAGGTAAAGGAAGTCCATACCAGGTTGATGGACCTACCTCAGAGAACGAACGCCTCTGCATTGTTGCAGAGCGAGTGAAAGCCTGAAAGGAACCATCAAGTCACCATGGACAGCAGAGCACAGTGCGTGGCGGGCCTGGCGGCCTATGAAAGTGGAAAGGGAAGGCAAAGCTCACACAGATAAAAGGGTGCCCAGCTGATAAGCATCGCCACACAAAAGGTGCAATCCTAAATGAGATGCACTGCGGGAAAGGAAGCCAGTTCAAGACCTCGTGCATATATTGGGATACACGGTCGAACATGGTGAACCCCCAAATAAGTCGCGTGGCAGCCCGGTGGAACCTCTCCAACCTCTCAATCCGAACCTGCAGGAGACCAGAGAAGATGGAGGCGAAGTAGTCGAGGCAGCTCAGCACAAATGCATGGAAAAGATAACTGTTCGCAATATAACTGCATATGTACTCATCTCTGCTGTGAAGCACTAGTTTGAAAATGTTCCATTTGAGGAACCTCTGCTGCTCTACATTTCCTCTCGAGTTCCTCTACTTGCAGTACATGCCCGTTCAACTTTCTACATGTTTGAAATCTCCTAACTATTTCTTCTAGCTACTAGACATGACAGCATTTCTCAAACAATGTTTCATCACTTGCAAAAAGTGCTACAAACAGATCACTAGCATCCAAGCACAGTTTAAAAATAGACAGTAAAAGTGCAAACCTTCGTTGATAAAAGTAGTTTTCTTGAAACAAAGAAGTGTCCTGATGCAGTACATAACATTCACGACAAACGACGTTGTAAAAGTAAATCATGATTAAGGCCACATAACACATGACTATGCAACATGGAATGGAAACGCTTGAGTAGTAACATCTTTAGAAATGCGCTTGCGTTACACAGATGTATAAAACACAAATTTAAATACGTAAAAATATAGTAATAACCTGAGTTGAGTGAAGCCACATTACTTGTAAATCCACTGAATATAGGCTAATGACAAGACTAATAAGACAGTTTATTGTGCTCCGCAAATTGCTTGAGCAATATCTTTTCACCATTCATTAGTTGTCAATGTATCATCAATATCAACATATGCCATACCAATATCAATTCACATCTGCTATGACAAATGCAATAAATATATATATATATTTATACAAATGTGCATATATATATATATATATGGGTTGGTACTGATTAAAATAATTTTCATTGATTAATTCCCAAAGTAAAATGCAGAGTAATCAGTTCATTTGGTCTACATTTTGCAAGTGTGGAAAACTGTAAAAAAATGTAATCACTGAGTCAGTGACTACTTTGTAAAAATAAAACGTCGATCGAACTGTTTATCGCAATGGGAAATTTTTTTCCGTCATTTTGGATGCTTACATCAGCAATTCAGCTTAATTTTCCACTCAAAATTTCACAAAATATCCACTGTTCATATTGTTTCAGTTCCGGAAATGGTCGCTTAACATTAAGAAGTAAAAGAACTAAGTTAGTATTGATCGAACAAACCAAGAATCAATTAAAATTGTAAACAATTAATCAATCAATTAATTAATTGTTAAAATTTGCATCTCATATATATAAATATATATATTCTCGCTTGTGCTGAACACCAACTAAAAACATATATATATATATAAGTATGTATAATATATAATATTATATATATATAATTATATATATTTACTTGTGCTAACACCAACTAAAGCAGCTCAAGACATAAGATTAAATGAGATCATCTTAAAATGAAAAATACTCCAAAAGTCATAAGTGATATGCATTGCATTTTGCCTCAAAAAGAGGTGCAGAAACAGGATGCAGAAATATAATCACTCCACAGAAGTGTTTTGGTAATGAAAAAATCATAGAAGCATTTAACAATCAAATTCACACAAAAAGAAAGCAACACTCCTGAGTAGACATAGCACTATATAGCATCATATTCCACACAGGAGAAACACAACAGCTCCAATAACCCAGAGCAATGCTCCAACAAAAAGTCTACATCTTCGTTTCCAGAGCTGTCAAATTCTACGATGTACCATCAAAGTTATTACTGAGAACAACCATCAATTTCTGACAACTTCAAGCAATCCCTAATATCAAAACATAACGTTAATTGTTAGGACTTGAGCAAATTTTAAGAGCAGTGCTGGTTGAATTTCCAGCGCCTTAAAATAGCAATGGTGAAAAAGCAGCGAACGTTTGTCTTGCAACAACTAATGAGTGAAAATCCTGAGTGAGGATACCAATGAAGAATAAATTAACATGACGAAAAACACATATACACACACAAATGATGGACGTATTACGTTGCAGATGGTACTCGAGAGAAGACACATGTTTCTCTCACACACACACACGCACACACACACACACACATACGCACACACTGACATCACGTAATAAATAACGCTTCAAAGAAGGCCGCTTGTTTAATGAGTTAAAAGTAAGAAAATGTAAACACTAAACAACAATCAACATCATCATC
The DNA here is from genome assembly GCA_949752735.1 of Lumbricus terrestris. NCBI lineage: Eukaryota > Metazoa > Annelida > Clitellata > Crassiclitellata > Lumbricidae > Lumbricus > Lumbricus terrestris. The sequence continues at coordinate 16,999,767 of OX457039.1, read as the reverse complement.
ATCATCAAGTAACTAGAAAATATGCTTTGGATGACGTAAATATACATATGAACGTACAGACGACAAACTAACGTGACAGTCAGTAGGAAATAGAGGTCACACCACTCAGCACCAGAAGAACTGAAACACTGCCAAAGAAGCAGATGAACGAACGTCTACAGGCGTGTTACACAAACTAGGGAGACGGCCAGATACCGCAGGGCAACTAACAATGGTGATGCGGGTGAATGTGGACACGGTCGATGAAGAAATCCGATATCGTTGGAGGGAGGATATGATGATCCCTGTTCTTCCATCCTAGTATATCCTAGTCATATATCCTAACAAGACCTGAGAAATTAGACTTCTTGTTCTGAAGCATCAGAGTCATTCTACAAGGAAAAAAGGTCACTTCATCATCAGGAAGTCAAAGCCAGTGCTTAAAAGCTGTGTCAGTCAACCTCGGCGACCTAAACTGGATGAAAGTCTACATAAAAGCCGATATAAATTGTTAGTTTCTGCGAGTCATATATTTTGCTAAGAATTTTGTCGCTTGCAAAATTTGTGATGCAAAATTAGAGTATGTACATGTTCCATCCAGGAAATTTATTCCATTCTTCTCCATGTTCACATTTTGCAAGCCTTCAGTCTTCTTGTATCTTTTTTCTCATAGTCCACATCTCTGCAGACCTTTCTGGCTTCTCGTCATCATTGCCAGGCTGTCTGCAAACATCACTGCCTTGATCTGTCTGCAAGCATCACTGCCTTGATCTGTCTGCAAACATCACTGCCTTGATCTGTCTGCAAACATCACTGCCTTGATCTGTCTGCAAACATCACTGCCTTGATCTGTCTGCAAACATCACTGCCTTGGTCTGTCTGCAAACATCACTGCCTTGATCTGTCTGCAAACATCACTGCCTTGATCTGTCTGCAAACATCACTGCCTTGATCTGTCTGCAAACATCACTGCCTTGATCTGTCTGCAAACATCACTGCCTTGATCTGTCTGCAAACATCACTGCCTTGATCTGTCTGCAAACATCACTGCCTTGATCAATCTTCCTCCGATCTTCATCGCTCCTCTATATCATCTACTGCTTCTTTGACAAGCAGCTCTTCTATGTAGATATTAAATAGAAGTGCATTAACAGTAGACATCCTTGTCTCACTGCAGTCTTCAGTCTTCTTGTATCTTTTTTCTCATAGTCCACATCTCTGCAGACCTTTCTGGCTTCTCGTCATCATTGCCAGGCTGTCTGCAAACATCACTGCCTTGATCTGTCTGCAAGCATCACTGCCTTGATCTGTCTGCAAACATCACTGCCTTGATCTGTCTGCAAACATCACTGCCTTGATCTGTCTGCAAACATCACTGCCTTGATCTGTCTGCAAACATCACTGCCTTGGTCTGTCTGCAAACATCACTGCCTTGATCTGTCTGCAAACATCACTGCCTTGATCTGTCTGCAAACATCACTGCCTTGATCTGTCTGCAAACATCACTGCCTTGATCTGTCTGCAAACATCACTGCCTTGATCTGTCTGCAAACATCACTGCCTTGATCTGTCTGCAAACATCACTGCCTTGATCAATCTTCCTCCGATCTTCATCGCTCCTCTATATCATCTACTGCTTCTTTGACAAGCAGCTCTTCTATGTAGATATTAAATAGAAGTGCATTAACAGTAGACATCCTTGTCTCACTCCTTTACCCACTTTTCCAGGTTCCAGGTTCTCTCCATCTTCTCTCTCCAGGTCTTATTCGCACTTTCTGCTCATGTACAATTTTTCTATCTGTCTTCTGTGTCCATCATCATCCGTCTTAATTCGAGCAATAGTGGAACAAACAGAACAGTATCTATATTAACTATTTATTAAATCTGAATGAATGAATGAATGAATGAATGAACAATGAAATAATACAGTACTTATGCAATGATTAAGCAGGATAACCATCAAAGCATGTGCCAAATTGCACCATGAAAAATAATTAGTAAGCAAATTAAAAATCATTTCGGCAAATCAAACCAGTATTTAAAAAATAAAGAATTTAACAGATTGGTGCAAACAAGTTTCAAAACTCCTCATGTCTGCCAATATGCCCTTAAACCTACTGCAAAAAGAACAGTTAAAATCATTAATTATGCTTTAATTAAAAGATACCTTATAAAACTTGTCATAACAAGATGCTTACCGAAGTTGTTTGGTCAACCACAAAACTCTCGTAGATATTTGTGAGGACATCAAAGTCATATTCTTCGAGGACATGAAAACCTTTCAGCTCCGAGCCGCTTTTAGTCGCACATCTAAAGCAGTAGACTTGGTTCTGAGCCGCAAATACAATGTTGTACACTTCCACCTGAACATAAAAGAACATCTCCCTACTGACTCTGATGAAAGCAAAACATTGCAAAAAAGTTGAATGAACAACATTTTTAGAAAGAAAACTTTCATCTGGTCTAGAACAATCCTAGAACAATCCTAATTCAACCAAAAATTACAAGTTGCTCAAATAAAGAACTTTTAGAAAGAAACCTTTCAGCTGGTCTGAGCTTAAACTGGTACCTAAGAAAAATTCCAGTTGACCTAAAACAAATTAGTTAATCAACCAATCAGCCAGTTTTTTTTACAGTGGATTCAAGTCACAAATATGAGGCTACAGCCGCTACATGCTCAAAAGTGAGAATTACACAGTACTAGAACTAACAGTAATTGACTGACTAATTCCCAGTGAGTCATTCCCAGTGAGCCATTCCTAGTGGCACATTCAATAAAAACAGTTATGTCTGTATTTAATGCACTGCCACTTTTCATAGATTTTTAAAGAGGTTTTCTCATAAATGGAAGCTCAAATAACCAAAGTTCAAGTGACAAATACTGAAGGCATGCAGGGTAAAGAACCTTGTACGGCATAAGCTGCAACTGCAGCATACAAGTCTCTCAGACAAAGCAACCATATAAGCAGAGTGTACAGCGAACAGATAAACCTACCTCACAATGGCTGCAATAACGGGTCAGTTCCTCGGGCAACCGCTCCTGGAAGCGGACATCTTTGCCTTTTTTCGTGACATATTCCTTCATCTGTCTGCACTGTTTCAGACTCAGCCTAAGGGTTCGCTTCAAGGACTCACGCAATTGTCTGTCTGCGATTGATACAGAGGCTGCTGCCAGATTCCAAGAGACCTGCGTCATTGGAACAATCGACTTGAAAGCCACGCGTTTGTTATATTCGTATCGTTGAAGGGCTTGTACGTATTGGTTGTTGATGAGTGGACCGACATTCCATGCTACATTATTGCACCAACCCTGTTGTTCAAACAAGATGGAACATAAATTAGTTGAACAGAAAAAGCCAGTGTAAAATAGCAACAACTCCAGGAAATCGAAACACATTTGCCAGCATGATCGCTTGTAATTCATTCAACTGCAATATGATAGAAATAACTGCATTACTTTTAACGCATAGCGCAATGACAGTCTGCTATTACAAGGCTGTTCAAACTTTGGTGTTACAACCTGTTCAACCATTATTGCCACAATGAATTGAAGTTCTCATGTGCTGGACTCCAGTTCAACCATATCGGGGCGTGGTGGTGTAGTGGTGGCGTCGTTGCCTTGAAGCCGGAAGGTTCGAGGTTCGAATCCACCTCAAATCGCCGCGTAGGGACCTTGGGCAAGTCCTTCACTCTCAATTGCTCAGCGCTTCGGCGTGAAACTTGACTTCCTGATGATAAAGTGTCCGCTGTGCAGTCGGGAGCGCCTCTGAGTAGTGTGCTTGAAGGGGCGCTATAACAAGTGCACATACAAACAAACCATAATAACACAGTTCTTAAGTACTGAACTCCTGTGCAAACATGTCAATATCAAGAAACTTAGAATAAAGTAGACATTACTAACTAACGCTAAATTGAGTTGTACATACCGTGGACTGAACCCAATGAACTGTGCCAGGTCCAATCCAGATGACGTCACCTGGACGTTGTTCACAGTAATATACTGGAACATTGCGATCTGCCAAATCACGAATATCAGGCCACCAAGATCCCTTCAGATAATCAAGGCCACGCCTGAAACGACAAACCACAGAGCACAAGATGCAGGCAATTCAAAATATTTTCTTAATGGTCAACAGGACAATGGAAGAACTTTCCTTTTTATCCACCAAGATGTACGTGAAAGAAATCGTCCAAGATGCATGTGAATTAAATGTTAATCTTCCTTCATGCAAATTTAAAGCCGGTATCTTACCAAGAAATAGTATAAACCAAACAGCCTTGTCCAATCTCAGATATTTCTCAATTTTCATCTGTACAACAGCATGTCCAACTGTTTCAGTGGCAAATGCAATTACTTTTGAACACTGAACAAACTTTGATTGTGGTTTGGTGTCAGGTCGGGAGCACCTCCGAGAAGTTCTCTTGAAGTGGCGTTATATAAATGTATGATTACAATTACAATTACAAAAAAAGTGTTGCACCTACTTTTGGCACATCTGTGCGACCTGACTCCAGTATTTTGGTGAAACGCAGAACCACTCGCACCTTCCAGGACCCACGTTGATATTCACAGAGCAGAAGTTGTTGTTTTCTTGGTGACCTGTTCAGCCAAAACATTCTTCAAGTAATTTCCTAATTTAAAATCTAATATATGTGTAATAATCTGACATAGAAGTGCTGACAGGGATCATTATAATAATAATTTTAAACTGGATCAGACTTATAAGATCCTGATTTGCTAGTCTCCATATTTCAGCACCTACCATAATACTGTGCACAACAAGACCTTGAACTACTACTATTGCCCAACATTTAATTACGTCTGTAACAGCTGCCCATTATAATAACTGGGAGCTGAAAATACTGAAGTTCGTCATACTAAAGTTACACTGTATAAATTGACTTACATGGTATAATAAACTACAGTAGCATACAAGTTCCTAAGACAAAGCAATCAGTAATTAACTTGAGTTTACATGTAGATATTGAAGACCAAAGTTTAAGTTTCATCTTTCATTACTTATGGATAAAAAAGAAATTACCGGGAGTTCGACATCCTGGTACTTTCATATACAACTGCACCGTATTGACGCCAAAGACATCATGGCCAATGTGGTTCAGTATATTGCACTCTGGACAGGTCACCTAAAAACCAAATTTTGCGCCATTTACATTTGGTTGTCTGTCAGCATTACCGTACATTATGGCAGAGTCATACTTTAAATTAGTTTACTAAACTCCTGCCATTTCAATATATAGATATAACTGCATCATAATCTGATGCAGCTGTGTCATTATACTTTATAGCAATCTGTTTGTAGTGCTTTAATTTTCCTACCGCACTAAGAGCTAAACTAATTACTCAATTACTCGTTTTTCCTCACCTGTATTTCACTCCTTAAAGGCATTTCTTTTCCCCCAGAGTTTTACATGCTGAGAGCACCTCTGAATAGTCATTTTGTGAGAGGCGCTATGTAAATTTATAGATACAATACAATGCAATATCTAGCAGTCATATAGTCTAGTCATTTGAGGCAATCCACATTCATTCATGACAATCAAAGTAATACAATTGGTGTTATCAACAAAACAAGACAACGGACACTAAATTTTCTAGAAACTGATTTTAAGCAATCAACAATAACACCTGTTAACTTTTTCAATAGGAATACAATAAGTTTCATGGTCAACAACGTACATTTAAACTTCTCACATATCTAAAATCAGAAACTGTTGAAATCGAAACCAAACGCATAACCTTCAGTTAACAGTAAAATTCAACTTGCCAATTGATACTAACTTGCAGAAATTTTGGTAATTTCTCCAGTTCCTTGATCTGTATTCCCCATTTTTCTTTATCAGATAAATCCACATTTGTGCCAAACCAAATCTGGTGTTCCCTGTGCAATAAAAAGCAGTTACAAGCAAGTGAAATGGAGTCAAATTTTCAATAAATGTAATTTTTTTATAGATTCTGATAATTTTAGTTGTCTGCTGATTTTATACAGTAATCGAAACCTGTGAAGGTAAAAATAATGAAGTTTTCAATACTAGCACACTTACATGTAACACTACAAAAAGATTTTCAGCTTCAATTTAAAGGAGTCCAAATGCTTGGCAGTGCCTTCTTGGTTGCATGCCATCATAATTGTCTGATCTTTGTTGATCTGTCTCTGACCTTACAGCACGTCATGCTCTCCGCTCGTTGGCAAGGGGAGCCTGTCGTTCCACAAGCATGCACTTTATCAGACAGCACTAAGCCTTTTCGATTGCGGGTCCCACCCATCTGGAATCGCCTTCCATCACCCTTGCAACTTTATAAGTCGTTTCTTTTTAAAGTCGCTCAAATTCTACTTTTTTTAAGCTGAGGCTGAGATGGAAATGCCTCTGAGTAGATCTCTCTTTAAGTGCCACGGTGCTATATAAATTCTCGGAATGAAAGTATGTTGACTTTTGCTACAATGACGTCGAGCATCAGCAATTCAAGGATAAACACTTCAACTACGAGAGCGAACAAAAAACCTGAGAAACTAATTCAAGATCATTGTCAAAGTATAACACCAAGGCCAACCTTTTACTTTACAACGATGTACTTGTCAATTCTGTTATTACAGTCTAATGGAGTTTGAAAAAGCATCTAATGATAAATTGGAGTCAAAAGAGGGAAGTAATGAGCAAATGTAGTGTTCAAAAGCCTACAGGTAGGAGTCTCTGGCAAAGTCAAATTAAAATTTTATTCTTCTCGAGCTTACTTCTCTGGATGGGTTCTCTTCTCCAACTCTGAACTTGTCTTTGCAGATTTCGCTTTTACATCCTTAGACAGCTTCTTTGCAGCCAGCTTTCTGTATTTGTACTTCATCTGAAAATCGAAATTATGATTTGAGACAATGCTACCATAATTATTAATTTTAATAGAAATCATAATATCAAAGGTCGTGAAGCAATTGCCATCAGTGGTTTTGTAAAAGCTAATTTGTACAGTATTTGAACTCTTTGTATACAAGTTAAAAGTTGGTTAATTGGTATATTTCTATGGAAAGGTCACAAAAGGCAATACTGGTTATTCTGTATTAAGGACCTCCTAAAGACCTGTACACAATGACAATATTAAGAGCAACTTAAGCTATAATAAGAGCATCCAACAATTGAACTATGCAGCTACTGAATCATGAAATAAGTCCTTCACTTGGCACATGGCTCATCTGAATTGTGATGAAATCAAAGTGTTCGAAACAGAATCTGTAATGAAAGTACAGGCTACTTAAAAGAGAGCCGATTTCAGAATTCGTTCAACAACTGAATCAAAATCAAGTTCTTCATGATAACTGCTCATTACGTATTTGCTTTACTACTCCACTTGCAAACGCATAATGGGACATAAAACATTTTTATAATACATCAAAGTAATAATTTGTAATAAAACGTACAAATTAAAATCACAAGCTGAACAAAAATACTAAAATATTGGCACCAAACAGGTCATCTATACAGCATTTTGGTGATAAATTCCTTTCCAATCAATGAATCACAGCACAGTATCTCTAGATTATGTGAGCGAGGCCTAAGTCGTTCTGAGGGAGATCAAGGAGGAGGACATGCTTAGGGTCACAGATGATAGAAGCAAATCATCTACCTTAGAATACAACATGTCAAAAGTAGGAGCACTAGTTGGCAAAAATCAGTCGTATCAGTTTTCAAATAATAGTGGACTGATACTCGTTTGCAAAACCCAACATGCTGGGATACAGCATACATAATAAACATATTAAGAAAATCCCACAGATTGAAACTAGGCACATACGAAAGACGCTGCCTGGTATCTAGCATATTCTGCTATTGTCAACTCCGATGGACAGCTTTTCCAGTTCCATTTCTGCCTCGGACCATCGATTCCGGATTTCTCCTGCTTCACTTTGTTCTGAATCCGAATATCCATCGAGTGGTTGCCATGGTCTGTTTTCAACACTTTACTTGAAAAAGGTTTTAAATCTGCAGATTTAAAACACCATTGGAGAATTATAACTGTCACAAGCACATTAGAAAACTGCAGAAATTAATTATCTATCATGTCAAGCAGGTACAATCATTAACTTTTACAAATATTGTCCCATATATGTGGTACAAAAGTACATACAGTAAATGTACATTCATAAACAAGAATTTGTCAGGTATAAGTTCAAGACAGAACTCATCAGTAACGCTTGCGATCCATTCAAATCAGTCGTCTTATGTATATGTGTATTTTTCAATTAAAAAACCAGCTATTACAGAGAATCTTTCTACATAGAAAATACAGAGAAAATGTTTCTGGACTAGATAGAGGCTTGTAGAGCTGGACCCAATTACAGAGGAGTAAGAGCATATGCAAGAGAACAAAACTTCACCCGATAAAGGGCACAGAACCAAAAACGATCAACCAAACATGTTCCCCAAACCAGAAAGCTTTAACATCTTTTCCTTTGCGTAACCTACCCAATCCAATTGTACAGCACACGTCTTTTATTATGCAAACTGGCTGATTCATGCACTTCTGAGCAAAATCGTCTGAATACGCTTCCTTCTTATCGGCAACCTAGAAAAGAAAGACCATTTCGTCACTAGTTGAGTTTATCAACGAATCATTACTGAAAACTCAATAACAGTAGCTGTACTAAAACATAAGTAACAATATATAGTTATATAACAAAATGACAACTAAAAGTCAAGTTTTTTAACAGATATGTAAACTTTCTCTGGCCTAGATGCTTTGATAAATGGGTAGAAAATCTGCGAAAGGATCCATCTTGTAATTTGACCAAAATCGCTATATATAGTTACTGGCAATGTGTCTAAGCAAAGTACATTCATTCTGAAAGAGTATATTAAAATGATTGTAAAAACACATCAGGATAATTAAAATTAATAGATCTACAACTAGCGTGCACGTACATTGTACAATTGTAAATATTTAGACGCTACATACTCTCACAATTGGCGTTTTCAAAATCAGCTCCTTCTCCTTGAGTGGTTGTTTTGACAAAGGGAGTGGCTTCGGCTCAAATCCATCATCTGGCCAGATGCTCGTGCTGATCTCATCTTCTTTTGCTAAAAACAAAAGAAATCTGGCAACACTAGAGCTCACTTTTTTGGCACCCAACAGTTGCACACTTTCAATCTCAAGTATTTTAATTCTTATATAATTACACAATTCCAAACTTCATTGTCAAAATGACAGAAGATGAAATATGTAAAGTAAAGTCCAAATAATGCAGTCGAATATACGGAAGGCGTTCATTACCTACTGTCAGCCCTTGGGCAAGAAACGGATGAACCCAAAGGTCCTGGACAACTTCTCAGTTGATGATGGTACTAAAATTAACTCATTTGTGAGAATGTTAAAGCACCTCACATGAGGTCTTTAAGTACTACAAGTCCAAACCGCAGATTCGAACCCTGAAATCAGTAAGCTACGCTGCAAGTATATACGCATATGGGGCATACATAGCACCTCTCACTTCCAGCCTAAATCATGCTGAATTAAAGAAATTATGTAAATGTGATCCAACATCTGACATACTCAATTGTAATTAACTGTAATCGTAATTTTGAAATTGTAACCGCAGATTTATGTACAGTGACTCTCCCAGAGAGACTTAACACAGACATGACAACCTAATGATGAAAAAATAAGGTCAAACAATTTCAAGCGCTCATAAGGTAGGGAAAGAAAAGGAGATGATGATGTCTTATGATATAAGACAACATATTTTGACCGACCATAGAACTGTGCTGTACTGTGAATGTTCTGGCTTCGAAACAACCTGGTCAGTGGTCACCCTGTGCAGCGGAGCAAAGAAATCAATGGTCCAGTAATGGATAACTTGAGGACATGACAATTCGGAGACCAGATGGAGCATAGCCCAAAAGCCAATCACACATGGTCATTAAGATCTTAACTCAGAGCATTTGTACAGTGGCAACCAGTACAAGTATCCCTGTGCAAAGCTATATATGCCCAAAAATATATGACCAAACCTTGAGCAGATCTTATCTAAGGGCAACAGAGTTTCTAAAGATTTTTCTTTTCTCAAGGGGTTCTTTGCACTGTGAGCGGCTCTGTTGTTACGTGTTTCTAGGTTGTACCGGGCGTGCTACACATTCATAAATAGAATAGAATAGACCCCAAGCAGATGGGATGAAACATTCAAGATAAGCTGTACTTGGAAAATGCAGGAAAGAAATAGTGCTGCACACAAATATTGTTGCCACAATCAACCCTTGCGCATGAAACTGACCTGACTGCAAAGTGGTTTTCGTGTATTGCACTGTATTGTATCTGTCCATGGACAATTGGACATAGGCTTGGACATCATCAGCAAAAAGGTGGCCAGTTGCAGAATGGCTATGGGAAAGAGAGGTAATACCAGCCGCGAAAAGGATGAATAGGAGCGGGCCTAGGACAGAACCCTGAGGAACTCCCAACACAACAGGGACCCACTGAGTCCTAGAATCGCCAGAGATGATCATTTGGGTGTGATCAGACAGGTAGGACCGAAACCACAGGAGAGGAGAACTGTATGAATCTGTTGTATAAGGAATCAATAAACAAGCAAACGAAAATCAGATTAAAAACTCACGTTTCTGTAAACGTTTCGTCTTTTTCCTGCGCGTCGTACAAAACGGAGATTCATGTTTTGGTTTTCTTGAACGCAGATTCCTTTTCGCCAAGTCACCATCGGCGGCATGCTGACTAACGGACGGACTCTCTTGCAAATTTAAAGTTTGCAAACTATAAGGCTTAAACTGTATCTCTGTATCAATTGCCTCTGGCTTTGTTGGCTCTGACAAGCAGGCAGGACCATTCTGCAGACAGTTTTTGCACTTGACCTTCCCATGAGGATCACAGACACATTCAAAATCCTCCACTTTTGAACCATTCTGACCCGACGAAGAGACACGTTGGTCTCCATCCTTCCGCTGATTCACACGAGTCATTTTCTTGGGAGACGCCTCAATGTCCCGAACACCCAATGCGCAAGACGACGTCAGATGACCAGAATTTCTCTTCAGTCCCACTACAACATCCCTCTTTGATCTCCTTCTCATGTCCCTTGAACAACCTTCTTCGTCCATCTCGACTGTAGAAGTTACCGTTTCAGCGACTGTATCACATGCGGCTTTTTCAAGGCAGTACCTGCATTCTACGGAAAAAACGTTCTGCAGTCTGCAGATGCAAGCACCAGTCCAATCTACATCAGCATTCAAATCGTTGGACTTTACAGGCACAACTTCACTTCCCTGTTCTATTTCCTCATCAGTCTGCTGGTCCTGCAACAGAGATCCGACGGAAGCAGAGTCTTTTGATGTCGATGACGATGAATACGAGGAGTAACTGGAGGCATCAGATTGAGCAACAATGTCACTATCAACCGGGGACAGTAGATTGAATGACAACGACTGACTAACTGCGCTATCCGCCCCTAACGACGACGCTAAACTACGAGTCGGGTAGGTTTCTTTGAGAACTTTGTCAAGATAAGTGGCAGTCAAATCTGGAAGAAAGGTTTGCGACTTTTCGTAGAACGGCGTTATTTTGTTAAAACTTTCGTAATTTGAAGCAATTTTGTCGATCGATAACGGCGCAACCACGGACGTCAGCATATCTTCCAACGCAACATTCAACTGATCGCAAACCGCATTTTTGTCGGACTCCTTTTTGGGGAAATCAGCGGATTCTGGAGGGTAAGGCACAGAAGGTTGCTGCTGCTGCTGGTGCTGCTGGAATGGAACATTGGCATAGTCTTCATCTGAATCAGATGACAAAGGAAAACGTTTCCCAGTTTCTTCGACTACTCTCTGAAAAATTAAGACAAAAGCACAGTCAAGAAGAAATCAATTAAGAGTTACTGAATATATCAAAATAACAGAACATTCAACAGGACCATCTCTGATTTGGATAAAAACAATTGGTAGCATCATTCATCCTGATGAGGAACTATCAAAACTACTAGTTTACATATTTGGGTCAATCACTGTACAAAATACGGGTCGTTAAACTTTGACCAGAATGCAACGACCCGTGCAGGTCAAACTGCTCTAGTTCTATTCTGTTCTTGCAATATATAAAAGTCACTGGAGCGCAGAGGCGTAGCGACCGCCCTCCGTACCCTCCGACCGAAGGGGGCCCCGCACGGAAAGGGGGCCCCCTAAAAGTGGCAAAAGAGTTAGGGTACTAGGTAGTTGACATTTATTGACCCTATTGCACATGCCATGTCAGTTTTACTGATAAAATCGGGAAGTACGGAGTAGGGCCTGCAATGCATGTACACTAGGTCTATATAACAAACAGGGCTGTAATCAAGGGTATACGCGGGTGTATGGCGCATAGGCTACTTTCCTTGGGCGGATGACTAAAAAAGGTCATCTGAAATTTCGCCCCCCAAAAAAGTCGAATTTTCTCCCGGTCAGCGTGTACTCACCTCAAAATTTCCCAGTAGGCCTACATCCCTGAATAAAAACCCTGTATATTGCATGAAATAAATACCACATTCCAGTTTCTGCATTGTTAAGGGCCCCGCCGCCCCGGACATATGTTCGGAGGGGGCCACGCTCTTTGTTGCTACGGCCCTGCTGGAGCGAGCATATGGTTCCGCAGAATTTGACCCAAATGAGCAAAGAAATAGGGCTTGAAGACATTAGTGTACTGTAGATCTAAGGCTAGTTGCAGAGTGCAACTCCAAACTCTTATAGAAACATTTTCAATATTGAAGTAATAAGCAGAAATTTGTAAATATTGAATGAATAGCATTGGAATTTGAGTTGTCATTTGAATTATTTGACTAATAGATAACTAATATTTTTCTCTGCTTTCAACAACCAATTCTAATTAACAAGTTGAATGCAATTTATAATTTCAATTAATTAGTTCTTCTAAAAATTTGAATTCTACTTACGAAATCTGAACTAATGTTAATTCTGATTACCTACCTACGAAACCTTAACTAATTACCAATCACCTATTACAACCTCAATCATGGCTTAAATGTACATTTTCACTAAATTACTGAATTTACTGAACAGTGTAATTAACATTTAGGGAAAAAAAAATAATGTTGTGCTTCCGGTAACAGAGCTCTAAAAAATTGGGTAGGTGGGTCGAAAAATATTTTTATTTTGGTAAAATATTTTTATACAGTGATTATCCGAAAAATTATACCTCACTACTCTTTTTTGCATAAAGGTACACGCTGCAACAAAGAACGTGTTCTAAGAAAGTATAAACTGCCTATTTCCCGACTGTCTGCACCTAAGACTGGCTTAGTGAATGCTATAATTATGATGTCCCAATTGTACATCTCATATACGGAAGACAATGTCACTGTAAATAAAAAATTCCACAAAATTTTCCGAGTCGCGGCAATAAAAGTGAGTCGGTCGGGTTACCGGAAATACAACATTTTTTGGCCTAAGATCCAACTCTATACGGAAGGCAATTTCACCGTATTATGTCAATACAATTTTTTTTTATTTAAAAAAAGTTTAAAAAATTTTAAATAAATTTTTTTTAATAAAAAGATTTCACAAAATTATTTGAGTCGCGGCAATGAAAGAGGGTCGGTCGGGTTACCGGAAACACAACATTTTTTTTGGCCTTATGCATCTTTAAGAACCTTGTAATAGCTGCTCAAATCCTACTTTTTTAACTGTGGCTGGGAGCGCTTCTCACCAGGTCTCTTGAAGAAGCATTACATAAATTCTTGAAATTAATAAGAAAATTGATTTCATTTGTCAGATTGAAAAATTCCAGTTCAGTACAGCGCCAACACATTTAATGTTAAATACCAAGATAAGCGGCCAGTGACCATTGGTGTCTCAAGAAACTAGCCATGTTTTCATCGATTACAGTAACAGACTTCAATTTGAACAAGAAATTTTGGCAGTTATGCTAGCACCTTATAAAGATGATAGCAAAAACAAAAGCTAAAAGGACTCAGAATATGGAAGCTTTTAAATATTACCTGAACTACATCTGCAACGTAGTACGTATAGTTGTCCTAAAAGAGACAACAAAGCATGATCAGCAATATCAAGATATCAGATTTAATTTTTAAAATGTAAATGAGAAACAAAGCCTTGAGCATTAAAAAACAAGTCAAACACAACAAAATTGCAATGACCAGAGAGGGTTGGGATACGAGCATTTCTGACGACTGGTCAGCAGTTCAAAGCTTGAAAAATCACTATTACATCACATTACCTTTTTACAATACTTTGCATCTGTTTGGAAACATCTGCAAATGAAAAATTGTTTCTTGTACATAAAAATGCATCACGTCGAGTTCATAATCATCGGTGAATTTGCTGTAAAATTCTTAAAGACAAAATTTAACTATCCCCACGCATTACACATCAGGAAACTCAGTGCTCGACAAAGCCTATGCATCAGGCGACGTTCATTCAAAATGGATACATAATTTCTTGACAAAGTTTATGCAACAAGAACCCCACTAGTGGATTACTATCGTAATATAATGTAATATGCTGTAATATACGAGTGAACGGTCGGCCATGAAACATTGGACAATGACGACATAGATCATTGTTGAACGCTTCTTGCGGCAAGTGAACCTGACCAAAGTGTGGTCACAACGATAAGCTGCCAACTCATTTCCACACAACAACAACATCACCACAGTGCAATAGATTGTTGATAAGGCCAAAAAAAAATGTTGTGTTTCCGGTAACCCGACCGACCCTCTTTCATTGCTGCAACTCAAATAAATTTTTTTTAAAAACTTTAATTAAAAAGTTTATTAAAAAAATTATTTAATCAAAAAAATGTTATTTTTTTTCTTCAAAATTTGTATTGAGATAATACGATGACATTGCCTTCCGCATATAGTTGGGTCTTAGGCCAAAAATATGTTGTGTTTCCGGTAACCTGACCAACTCACTTTTATTGCCGCGACTCCGAGAATTTTGTGTAAATTTTTTTATTTACAGTGACATTGCCTTAGAGTTTCACGCCTGCCTAACTACTTCCTGGTTGCCAGTCTTGAAAAACCTCTAGCCTTATCATTCTCACTTGAGCCACCTCTAACGGTGACTAGGGAAAATAAATCTAGCAACCTCTAGGTGTAACTAGCCACTGGCTTGGCCAGTCTGGAATGACCCCTAGCAGTGATGTTCTGTTCGCATTCATCTTCTCCTTCCCTTCCCACTTTATCTTACCAGAAAAGATGTCAACAAAATGAAATTAATAGAATTGTTTTCTAGAGCAATTTTAGGTACAGACAGTCGGGAAATAGGCAGTTTATACTTGCTTAGAACACGTACTTTGTTGCAGCGTGTACTCTTATGCAAAAAAGAGTAGTTGGGTATAATTTTTCGGATAGTCACTGTATAAAAATATTTTACCAAAATAAAAATATTTTTCGACCTACCTACCCAATTTTTTAGAGCTCTGTTACCGGAAACACAACATTATTTTTTTGGGCCTAATTAATAACAATTTTAATTAATACTAATAAAAATTTAAGTAATTTTTTCGTCTATTCAACAATCTGGCTGATAGACTCCAACTGGTTACAGTTATCTTAGTTAACATCAGTCTTAACTGCTACAGAACAGACAGCCTGCAATACAACGACGCCATTAAATAGCAGTCTACAATGCACATCTATCCGACGGAGGCTTCGGGAATCGATCTCATCTCTGCTGATCTCCATGCCAGTGTGTTATCCAATATCCAACTCCAAATTATAGAATGGCTCTTCACTCCACCAACAATCCTCATTCTAAAACAAATTCTGTTGAAACAGTCCAGTGTCATGGGCGGATATTTGGTTTCCGTTCTTGGAGGGGCTAAAGCCTTCTTGGAGGGGGGGGGCTAAGTCCGGGAAAAGATACCATTTACATGGTGAAAAAAATTAATCTAGGTCTTCTTGGGGGGGGGGGGCTTAGCCACCCTAGCCCCTGACAAACTCCGCCCATGTCCGGTGTACATGTTTTTACAACCATATTTTTTATTAGACTTCATACCCGAGTGCTTTCTGCTTTCCTAATCGTAAGTTTGATCCTTCCCGATGGCTTCAGAGGGGTGCCCGTTCGACTGCCACACTTCGATGCTGCATCTCTGCATTCTACGGAGTCTAAACTGCTCGATTCGTAGGATGATGAGCTCGGGCAACGCGAAAGTTCGTCGTCAGATTCCTCCGTAGCCAAAACATCTGAAGATTGATCTGTCATGTTGGAAGCCTGAAATGCAAAGAAGAAATTGCACCGTTCAGCTGGCGTGTTCTATAAATATGCACAATTGCACATCTGTGCAAAAAACACCAGTTTCAAGACATCCAGATAAGAAAATAAAAATGCAAGTACAGACCGTGTATCTATTTTAAAGATAACCCTGTATCACGCCTCTCATGCACATTTTAATATTTTGCAGACACTAAAATCAGACAATATTACTGCTGCAGGATCTGAAGCCTTTAAGAGTTTTCAGCAACCTGCTTCAGCAATAGGTGCTCTACAAACAAATCTGTTAAAAAATTTCTCAAGTGTCTCATCTGCTTTTAAGCTGTTCCCTGATCAATATTTTATTTCATTTGTATTTTACTTGTCACTTTTTCACTTTAAGAGTGGATGACAGAGTGCAAGTCGATGCAACATTGTTATTCGTTGCAACTGTAGAACATGGAAATGTTTTGCATGAACATAACGTTGTTACTTGTTGCAACTGTAGAACATGGAAATGTTTTGCATGAACATAACATTTTTATTTGTTGCAACTGTAGAACATGGAAATGTTTTGCATGAACACCATCATGCAATTATAGTCACATCACTTTAGACAAGATAAAATACTCTGAACTGCCTGCCTTTCACTTATTGTACCCAACGTGCCACAATAACAACAATGGCCCAACAAAATGCTCTGAACTGCACTGCACTGCCGCCGATCATAGTCAACGGCAAGTTCACACAGTAATTCACCCATTCATTGCAATTATGCCTTTCAGTAGCAGGTATGCTCTGAATGGTAGAGCCAAGTCTTCACTTGAGTCAAGACTTCAGTCTTCACTTGAGCCAAGTCTTCACTTGAGCCAAGTCTTCACTTTAGTCGTCTTCACTCAAAACAAGACATCGATTAAGATTAAGTCGAAAGATCCTTGGAAGTAATTGAAAACACATTAATTATTCACAAGTCCACTGCCAATATGTCAGTAAAGGTCACAAAGCACAGGTCAGATATGCTTCTCAGTTAAAATACAAAGATCAGGCAAGTACACAAAGAACGTACACAGACAATGTAGTGGGCATAATTGAAGCAATGGCAAAAACCAGAAGATGAGGAAGCAACCTGCTAGCACAGACATACATATGATAAACCCATAGATGCATAAAGGCGATGTTTAACAGAATTTGACTTTCATACGTTGGCGATGTCTGCAACCTCTGGTTTCACAGGCAGAGTATTAGCTCATCATATCACTGATGATAGCACATGCAACAGGAAACAGGCTGGTGATACCCGTATACACTTGCTTGAAGATCTATCAGGTGTGCTTTTGTTAAACTGCTCAAAAGGTGCAATTGAAATTTGCTAGGAGAAAACATACTGAACAAAACACATAGAAAAGTCTTCAGAGACAGAAAATGCAGGTTAAGTACAAGTTAGAAACATGAACAGGTAGAGAATTTCAAACAGTCAGATCAGACCGCTGACAATGACACAAATTATCACACTCGATTATAAATATGCTGGAACACTGTACCAGGTATTTGCATAAAAAATTAGCCAAGATCAGCACTTTTCTGTACCTACACAAAGCAGAAGATGTCAACTGTCATGCAAAGAGAACCCCCGCCCTGAACTGCTGCTATTAACCATGGACACAAAAGAGATAACCTCCTCCCTGAACTGCAGTTATTAACCATGGACACAAAAGAGATAACCTCCTCCCTGACCTGCTGCCACCAACTTTCAAAATTAAATCCTCCTAAAAATACACAAAGTACTTCCAACAATTAGCTGCACAACAAAAATATCGAGCAAATACAGAAAGCCTGCCATACAATCGTCAACAAACACTAATGTTCAATAAATGCCTGCTGTGGGGACCATAGGACACAAAAGAGACAACCTCCTCCCTGCGTCTATTCATATACATTTCAAAAGCAGCTGGACGGCACAATAAAGGCGCATGCACGAGTCAACCGGCAGACAAATTATCCTTACATTGCTTCCTGATGTAATGGATTTAAAATTTCATGCTATTTCCCCTTGCTATATATAGCATGTGCAATAGTATATATATATATAATTATATATATAATTATATATATACACATATATACCGGTAGTATGCACAACATGCATTAATTACATATATAATTATATATACAGTCTTTACACAGATTATACAGGGTGCGCCAAAAAAAAGAAACCCCCTAGGTTTTTTGCCAATATCTTGACCAAAAGTAAGAATTTCCAAATGAAATTTTACAGGCTTATAGACAATTCATATTTACCCATTATGGCCAGATTTCATCAAAATATTTCAAACACAACAAACGTTACACCACTTTTAGTGAAGTCACCCACCGTTTTTTGACGATTCAAAAACGCGACGCAACAAAAAGTAACAAAAAAACCAATCTAATTATTCTGGCCAATATCTTGGCCAAAAGTAAGAATTTCGAAATGAAATTTTACAGGCTTAAAGACAATTCATATCTACACATGATGGCCAGATTTCAGCAAAATATTTCAAACAGAATAAAAGTTATGGCACTTTTAGGGAGGTCACCCATCGTTTTTTGACGATTCAAAAACGAAACGCCACAAAAAAGTAACAAAAACACGATTTTTTTCATCCCAAATAATTGGTATCATATAGCCTTGATAATGCCAGATGATCATTATTATTACTATTTAAAAAAGAAACAGGGTACCAGCGTAGCTGCGTGTCACTGAGAAGTCAATTAAGTAGCAAGATGACAATCAAATAATTGGTAAATAAGGAATCTGTCAGATTAATCAACAGGTCCATCAAGAACTTTGCAAAGAGACTCAAAAGAAGTTTTGGCACTGGTGGTGGGCACATTGAACACAAGTTGTGAAGCACTACCAAGTTCATTTGACAACAGTTATTTGAGATGAGACTTAATAAAATCGTGTTTTTGTTACTTTTTGTTGTGTTTCGTTTCTGAATCGTCAAAAAACGGTGGGTGGCCTCACTAAAAGTGGTATAACTTTTGTCCTGTTTGAAATATTTTGATGAAATCTGGCCACCATATGCAGATATGAATTGTCTTTAAGCCTGTAAAATTTCATTTCGATATTCTTACTTTTGGCCAAGATATTGTCAAAAAACCAAATTTTTTGGCGCTTCGTTTTTGAATCGTCAAAAAACGGTGGGTGGCCTCACTAAAAGTGATGTAACTTTTGTTCCGTTTGAAATATTTTGATGAAATCTGGCCATAATGTGTAAATATGAATTGTCTATAAGCCTGTAAAATTTCATTTCAAAATTCTTACTTTTGGTCAAAATATTGGCGAAAAACCTAGGGGGGTCTTTTTTTGGCGCACCCTGTATATATTACATAATGAATATATATATATCCCTATCCAGCTTCTGAACAAATCACACCGTGTAATTGTAATAATTTGCTCTGGCTTGACTCTTTGGAAGCCGAATTTTTTAGCCCCTGCTCTGGCCATATAGATTTTTTGAGATTTGATCCATTTCACCCCTGAGGGTAATATGTCATGTGTCACATCTCATCACACACACACACTGTATCATCTAGAGTTTAATTGCAAACCGGATACTTTTTTAGACAGAGTTTGAACTAGACTATAGATGTGAATGTCGGCATGTTCTAATTTTGTTCTTGTATTTTCACGTGAGACAAGACGCAATGTGATGCTGTGGCACATGTTTCTAATCGTATTGTCTTTCTACATTGCACATACTGATGATGCTTCTACAGAGATAGTAGTAATAAATACACTGCAAATACACATATATGCTACTTTAAAAACAGTAGAGTCAAGCAATTGTCTATTGTTGCAGACCATTGTCTTTGAATGAACCATAGAGCTCTCTTCCTTCAAACCCACTTCATGATCTGCATGGTGAACAAATATGGTCAATGACTAAGAAGGAGCAGTCGAACGTTGCATCTGATAATCATGTTCGAGATCTGCAGAGGTAAAATGCATCGTATTGCCACTTTGGTAAAAAACACTTCAAAATTCTCTCAAGAACTTTGCATGGTATGAAAGATCTCAAGTCAGGCATCTCCAGGTAAAAGCTCTATGCCATCCAAACTACTGCTGCGGGATTTCTACAATTACCTAGAGCACTAAGAGCAGAACAACAGAAATAAATTCAGGCAAGACTTTGCATTACATTTTATTCACCATGGACTTAACACCTTGAGCACCATTTCATACAGCATAATGACTGCGAATTGACCATGATCAATTACAGATATATTATCTTGGATATCGAGCAGTGACAAAGAGGCAGAGTGACCTGGTTGAAAGCCATGTTGAGAATCATGCAGAATATTATTTTGGTAAAGCAATTAAGTAACTAAGTAATCTTGATTAATACAGAACTTTTTTCAATAAATTTGGAGAAAAAAGGCAAGATAGAAATTGGTCAATAATTCGCAAGCTCTTCTTTCTTATCTTGTCTATATATATGGGAATGACCTCGGCTATTTTTAAAGCAGAGGGAACAATGCCAGGCAACAAATTCGAATAAAGGGCACATAATAGCTGGGACTACCTCATCAGGACCTGCAGAACAAGACGTTTAAAGCATATGATTAATTGGCGATAGTTCAGCAGGAGATGTACAGTAGATGGCAACAGATGTTGGAATTGGTGGATCAAGATACCGGTATGTATGGATCATATTCATGGACTTCAGTAATAAGATCTTCAGCAACATTGATAAAATAGTTATTAAATTTCTCTGATCATTTGATATCAATTGGCAATACTCATGCTGTAGGCACATCATACGATGTGCACAAATTGTGCACATTAATCACCAATCAACTGTCATCCTGGTTGATGTATGTTGCAGGTTTTACACATTATAAAGCAATTTGCCAGCAGACTTGCCTCCAGTCCTGTGCCAAGGACATCCATACACAATGTCTGGGTCAAGGATCCCATACGAATTCTATAAACACTGAATTGATTTGCTTTGGCATAACAACACACTTCAATGAGACCAGCAAACATCAAAGCCAGTCTTCATATATAGGAACAGCCATTAGTTCCCAGTACCTGGCAGCATGTATCTGGGTATTTGATGAACAGCTCAATGCCTCCTCAGTAAGACAACATAGCAACCATGTAGCCTGCACTTGCTTTTACCAACTGTGTCTGACCCAAAAAATAATCTGAATGAAACCAGTCAACCACCTTGTCTCAGCATTTTGTCATCACTTGCAAGTCGAGTCCTGGCAATGCACTCATGGGGAACACAACTGAACCATTGCCATGGCTAAGCCAGACTGACTCAATGTTGGGATGGGTCATTATGACTACATTAATCTCAACTTGTAATCTCACCTTCTAGTCGCTTCATTGACTACCAGTACCAAACTGAATTGTATGTGTGCTGTGTGTTCACAGGCACCCCGCATGTACGCTCGAGGCACCAGGCAAAGTCCCGGCAAAGTCCCGCAATCAATCAGCGCTCACTGCTCATCAGACAGAGTCAGCCATCTTGCAATCACTTACAAGCAGCAGCCATCTTTTCTTTCCTTGAGTACCATCACATAGGCTAAAGATGTCTGGTGAACGTGGCTTCACCAACATGAAAATGGCAAAGTACTGCCTGAATCCTTCCAGAAACGATGGACACTGGATAATTTCAGGCACATGCTTAAGATACCATTGCTACGATTTGATTCCTACGTAATGTGTCAGTGACGTCAACGTCGGAGTAAGTGGCACATTAGAAATGCAGTGCTGCATATATTGTTTATAAATTTATAAATACAATACAATACAATACAATTGTTATCATTAAATTATCGTTATTAAATGAATTAAATTTTTAACATGTTCAAAGCCACACTGAAATGTGAATCCGAGGCATGGGTAGTCAGCAACCAGGAGACTAAGTGCTCAGTTAGATGTACATGTGCTTGAAAAATCACTTGATGAGAAATAGTGAATTTTGAACCATGTTTTGAAGGAAGTAATATTATTGAATTTGACTTATAGATGGAATGCAAGCCCCAAAACTGCTAGAACTGGATCATGACTTAGCCAAAAGGCTGGCACTTGATGATAACAGGCAAGAAGATTCAAGGTGCTAGTATTGAATGAAAATAGGAATAGGTGCTGGTGCCAAGGAAATTCGACAGGAAGTCAATGCAGGTTATAATGCAGCTGATGGAGTAAGACTTCGGAGCTTGTTTGACGTGTTTGTAGTGGAATATGCGGCACAACCCTATCCAAAGCGTTTTGGATGCATTGCAGCCTATTGAGCTCAAAGTCTGAGATACCCACAAAACCAAATTTGCATTTAATCAAGGCGAGTGGAGACAAGGGAACGGGCAATGGTTTGAGTCACATTCACAGATCGATTCAACCTCATGTGATGTCCTACTGTATTGCATTGTAATGCAAATCACTTTCATCCGAACGGAAATGTCTTGAGTAACCAGGTTTTTCTTCAGCATATTTAAGAGTCATTCAAAAGTTTTAAAATATATAGAAAAACCACATGATTGTTCAACAAGTATCAGATTAAGGCTTTATGTTGTCAGGTAACAGGATCCCAGAATATTTAACTGCTAAACTTGAACCAATATACATGTTACAATATATAATGTGTAATATATTAAAATTGTTATCAGTTAATTATTTAAACAAGGAGACAGGTTGTTAAGAGGCAAGGAACAGTGACACAGCTTATCATTGATATATTGGGCCTAATTATTATGCTGTAGATATTTAAATAATTATCACATGGTTTTACTGGCAATCCTGTTAACCAAGGTTCTTCCAATACATGCCTGTTAACCATGCAATAAAGAGATGACTCATTTGGCAAGCCACTGTAGCCCACATCATGAAATACGAGTGTTGTAAGCTCAAGAAACATGGACTTCCTGCTGTGAACCCAGAGCTAATGAGAGAAATTCCAGGCCCCAGGCAGAGCAGGGGCACAGCTTGAATTCCCAAAGCCCGAATCCCCCAAACGAATTTCGGTTGGATCTTCTAAATTGATTTTCACAAAACATAATGATTTATAGACACTAAACTGTGTTATCAACAACACCTAATAGGCTAAGTAAAGAACTATTGTGCCATTTATTCAATTTAACTATAATACGTTTCGGAAGTTCGACCGCTTCTACTATAAACTATTTTTGGGAAATCGGGGTTTTTCAACTTTTGTTATATTCAGCCTTTCGAGGATTCAGGTTTTAGGGATTTGGGTTGACCCCAAAGCAGTCATGGGCCCTTAAACTGTCTGAAGTCTTTAGGCTATCAGAAAAAAGGTTTTAAGAAACAAAATGAAATAATAAAAGGTCAGGTAGGCCTAACAATGTTATAAACAACATTCAGTTGTCAATTTGAATTTTAAACTGATTTTAGATAATTCCCTGTAATTTTATACTTAAAAGGAACTACCTAGCCCAGCCTCTAAAGTCGCCGGGCCCTGGGCATTTGCCCCTCCCCCTTCCGCCCCGTTTTCATATATTGTAACCTGGGACTAATATCGATATTAGTCCCAGTTGTAACCAATGCATTAAGGTGGTAAATATAGGCAGGAAAGTTTGTAAACAGAATTTATGTTCTAACAATAGCGCAACATGAAAAGGCGCTAGCAGGGTTGCCATTAGCGTAGTTTGATAAACAAACCGGGAATAAATTCCTACAATGAAGACCGCATATGCTTCTATGTCTCGATGATTTTGTGGCTGGCAATCGCACAGACCGAGTCCACCACCTACCTCGCCACGATGAAACCAGAGGCCGACGGCGACATATTATCCCCCGTTTCTGTGCGACGGGAGTGTATTAACAGCAGAAGAAGCGACCTTTCCTTGTTCGTCGTCGTTTGTGCTTTAAATCCACAGCAGCAGAAGAAACAAAGCCGAGACGCCGAGAAGTGGGGACAGAAGAAGTACCCGACTCACCACCAAGAGCGGGTTTTGTGCGGACAGAGTCCGCGTAGGCGTCCAAGTACGTGACCCTGGCTACGTTCGCTGGCCATCGGGGCCCCAACGGCTAATGACGGTTTGAACAATGCAGAAGAAGACCGCCGCGTCGTCCCCTCCGACTTTTCGTCCATCAGTGCGTCGAGGGCGGACCCAAGGCCTCGGCGGCGAGTGGACCACGT
This sequence comes from Lumbricus terrestris, assembly GCA_949752735.1. Taxonomy (NCBI): domain Eukaryota; kingdom Metazoa; phylum Annelida; class Clitellata; order Crassiclitellata; family Lumbricidae; genus Lumbricus; species Lumbricus terrestris. Next base: position 16,975,417 of record OX457039.1, on the reverse strand, counting down.
GTAGCAGAGCCACAGTAGCAGCGAACAGTCTACTTTACACGGGCGACCCCTGTGAGCGAGCGAGCGAGCGAGCGAGGGGCAGAGTGCGTTCAACAGCCACCGGCCACAATAACAAAGGATTTGACCGCTTAGCCTCTTTTTACCTGAAAACACACACGACGAGTGGTGGACAGAACAAGGTTAACAGACTCGTAACCTACTAACGTGATAGCCTATGTGGACTCAGTTCGCTCATCTGCCGATAGTTTTTATGGTTGCATCTGTAGTCACGACTTCTCGGATTCTCGACAGTTAGCCTATTAGGCCTAGTGCAGTTAAACGTAGAGTCTAGATTTATAAAGCCGGTGAACAAAGACAGAACGAACAAGGCGTTTCATCACACCCAAGACAGAGAATGAACTCGTCTGCCACTAATTACTGCCTGCTCACGAATCGCCATTCACAACAAGAGAAGAAAGAGGATCAAATGAGGATGGGATACTGGTGTGGAGGAGACAAGCAGAGGAGAAATAAGGCTGCTGCTGCTGCAGGCTCTACACTACCAGTAGTCCTCTTCCTCCTTCTCCTCCTCATTCCCGCTCCTCCCCCAGTCTTGCCCCCATCAAACATCGGGCCACGCGCTCAGTCAACGTGACTGATGGCAGACTGCCTGGGAGTAGCATAAGTGGGGAGCGGAAGGCTGTGAGAGCGGGAGGGCTGGCGGGCGGGAGGCTTGGGCCAGGCAGCAGGCGCTACGTCGCCCCCGTCATGACAAAGAAGTGGCCTCTCAGCATTATGCAAATCTCAGTCACCAGTCCAACCTACTCTAATAATGTCACAATAATATCACGGATGGATATCAGCGGCTAGGCACTGGCAGGTTTGTAGCGCTCGTGTCATAATCGTCTCAATTCCGAAGCCTAAAGGGAAGAGGGACCTGATATGCCCCAATCAACATACACGTCAGTCTCAGTCTAGTGAAGTTAACCAGAAGGTTTAGACCGCTACTTTCTCATTCTCTTCTAATGGTCCGAATTTCGATTATTCAAGCACGCTTACCGTTTCTGTGTCGGACAAGTCCAGTAGAATAAAAACAGAATAGCTTCGAAATTAAATCCAAGATTGGCCGATTGCCCGCTGTGCCATTGTGCAGACGTTTATATTTGCCGCCCTCTGACACCCCGTCGCGTCTAGGCCACCTGCCGACCGGCCGATACAGGAGTAGAGGGGTAGGCTAGTGTGCACCCAGACACCTACCTAATCGAGCTTCGGCTGTAATAACGGGCGGGTCAACACGAATGTCCTTCGCGACAAAGAGCTATAAAGGATTTAAGGAGGGGCCGATGTGGAATGAACAGTGGCTAAATGTTTGTCTAACCTTTTCCCCCAACCCCAGACACACCGATAGGCCTCTACACCGCAAGCATCTTGCTACTCGATCTGCGCTCCACGGTCCAGTGAATATGGTCATCTGCAGTGGTCCGTAGGTAGAGGCGTAGATCTTTTGTGCGTTTGAATGCACTAACCAATAAATTCTCTTCGGTCCCTTGTTCTCTTGTTTATGATCCGCTAAGCTCTTTGGTTCTTCTTATTGCTTTGTCATTTCTACTCATCTCCTTGCTCTTCCTTCTTCGGATAGTAACGGACTACAGTAACTGTCATCCAGAGTCCAGACTACTGATTGGTTCAACAAAGACAATCTCTTTCATTAGAAAATAGAAACCCGTTGACTACCAAAATGGCCATCTACAAGAATTCTACTAATTAGTTAAATCAAATGTTGGGTTAGTGATTATAATACTGGGGCGTGGACTCTTAATTACTTTAATTAATTATTGGTTCAGTTCTTCTTTTCCACAGTTTCGTCTTATCTCGCTTAAACTCCTTTTCAAACGTTCTCGAATTCAAATCAAGCTTCCATGCTTCCATATCAACATATGGTCTCATTTAAAAAATAAACTTCGTGAAATGCAAGGGTGTCTACCTTCCCAAAACGAGCAAGCTTTTTAATTATTGTTTTGGCAACTTATGTAGTGTGCAGTCATTAATTATTATTATTATTATTATTATTATTGACTTTTTAATAGCGTACCTTCAAGGTAAACTACTCGTAAGCGCTCCCAGTCCAACAACGGCTAAATAAGGCAGTTTCTAAGTGAGAAAGAAACATAGTGGTGTGACCTCTAGGCACCAGCAGGCGGAAAGCAACAGGGAGCCCATTCCAGGTTCTAGGGCCAGCCACTGAGAAAGAGCGTCGCTGCATTATAGCAGTTCGAGAACGAGGGGTCAAGAGTTCAGCTTAATGACCAGATTGCACAAAACACCAAACGACGATCGAAGCACGAAAATCAAGTAGCAATCATGTAGAAGAGTCAGTCAGTCTGTCTGTCTTTCTGACTGCCTGTCTGTCTGCCTCTGTCTGTTTGTCTGCCAGTCCGCCCGCGCGTCCGTTCGTCTGTCCGTCCATCCATCTCTCCATCCGTCCGTTCATCCCACCATCCCTCTATCCCCTCCATCTCCCCATCCTTCCCTCCATCCATCCATCCATCCATCCATCCATCCATCCATCCAAACATCCATCCATCCATCCATCCATCCATCCCTTGAATGTCACAAGAAACGTGATAACTGTTGTGTCGAGTGAGTGACAAGTTAGTAGCAGCGTTGTTAATTGAAAGTAATCGACCATACATCCAATATCACAAATGCACGTACAATTGCATACTGTAGGCTTACCTGCAGGCAGAGCTCTACGCCGGCCGCGCTGCGCCGCCGTCGCCAAAATTTCTTAGACGCCGCCGATTTGTTGATCGGCCGCCGTCGCCGACATTTTTTTTGGTCGGCGTGCCGCCGCCGAAATCATCAAGCCGGCAGAGCTCTGGTTATGAGCTATTCGGGAAAATTGGGGCTCGAAGATAATGTTGACTGTTATGTAGTGTGATAATGAGCGTTGAACTTCAAGTATAGTTTGCTTAATATTTTCCGGTTCTCCTTGCCTGAAAAACAGACTTGCCCGAAATTTGAGGGCATTTGCCCCTCTGGACACCACACATAGAGCTATGCGCTTCCTACGCCTATGCGTAGGCCTATATCTCGAGATGACGATTACGGCCACTGTGTAGGTCTAGATCTATAGCCAGATCAATGAGTCATATGCCAGGCAGATCGATTGCTTAGACCTAGAAGACACATATAGAGCTATACAATTCGAAGCAATAATCTTAAAAAATCGATAGGATGAATTATACTGCAGCGGTTCTCAACCTTTTCACACTGACGGACCCCTTTTTAATTTTTGGTCCCGGTCACGGACCCCCACCGAAATTTTGCGCATTTGGCGCATTATCGTGACTGTGCGGCTCTATAATCCTATATACATGTAATAGTAGGCCTACATGTAGCCTATGCTATAATATAGCATGAATATGCCTCTGCAATCCTGTAGTACAAATTTATATTACTGATAATTTTATGATTATTTGAAATTTATTAGTAAAAACTGTAGTTTATTTTAATGTAAACTTTGGCATGCATATTCGAGCACAGTTTAGCTGCTCGAAACACTCATGCATCAAGCTAACTCTTGCATGGATGCAACGTAGGCCTACATCTTCAATGCAGGTCTAATGTCACTGGTCAGTTCAATGATTTGGTTCAATTCTGAGGTTAGCAAATTCCACGAATCAAAGTTTGCAAGAAACTGACTGGAAGCTCACGAAAAACTGTGAATGTCCAAATTACCAAATTAGAAGTTGAACTGATCCAGCTATGACTGACCGGAAATTAAATTAACAATTTTTTTTGATTGATCTGAGTATTTCTTTATTTTTATGTGAATTCATGCAATATATCAAACTATGTCAAAGTTATCAACCACTATCCGTTTTGCACCAGAGATAATCTCTTTTGTACAAGCAGACACTTTATCACTAATTAAGGGTGATTAGATTTGTCTGCATCACTTGCGTAGAGGAATTCAGTTAATTCAAAAATGCCAGCCAGGTAAGTCAAAGTTGAAACTCATGAGTTGTTTATTCAAATGAATTACAGGCTGTGGTCTTTTTCTAAGAAACTCTCTCAAAAGCATCCCGAAATCTAGAGTAGGTTGCAATCAGACCCATCTAAAACAAACGAATTTGTCATTAATCAGCGTAGCCTATTATTAGTTTCATGTCGCCATTGAAAATGAGAAATATTGACAAATTGACAAAGATTTATCTGTTTCTATGTTTTTAACTAAGAAATATGTAATTTTCAGGACGTGCTCGCGGACCCCCAGGCAGATGGTCGCGGACCCCCAGGGGTCCGCGGACCCCCGGTTGAGAACCGCTGAATTATAGGCTTATAATTGCTTTGTTGAGATCTTCCTAGAGCGATGCATAATATTTTTATATGAAACTGATCTCACAGACTCAACCAATCAATTCATTGAAATTTTTTGTTGAGCTCGACCCTATTCATTTAATGAATAGGGTCGAGGCCACATGGCCGCTATGTAAGAACCCAAGAACATTTTACATTAATTTATTGGGTTACATTCTGCATAGCCGGTGTAGCCTACGTTTGAAAAGACCTCTCTGGTCAGTGGTCACATTCAAGCAAGATGAGCCCTATAGTAAAGTCTGTTTTTCACACCCCAATTCCATGCGGATCATAGTCCAACCAACCCAAGTTATTTTCTCACAATTCCGCCATTCTCACACTGCATTCAATTTCTCTTACACATCTGTTCTTCCGTTGTGATTGTCTGCCTCTCCCCATTTTCTGCCTAAAATTAACTCCTCCCTCCTCTATCATCGTCAGACTTTTCACTCAAAACTAAAGTCTCACCTTTTCAAGAAGTACCTGGTATATTGTATATATGGCCATATATATCTTGTCCCGACGCATCTGCTCGAGTTTCCACGTTCAATAATATTCTCCTCGACCTTAACGACATTACAGTATAAATTTATACTGTGACGACATGCACATACCTCGTTAATAATATAGACTTTAGGACAGTTGTTCCCAAACTTCAGTAGGTCGCGGACGGGGAACGGACATTTCCCCTGGACATATTTCCCCGGCCGGACATTTCTTCCCCAGACATTTCCCCGGACGTTTCCCCCACCCTCTAGGACATTTTCCCGCTCTCTGTATGCGAAAACCAGTGTTTTTATCGTCTTCAACATAGGTCAAGTCTAGATATTGAAAGAATGAATTGGAAGGTATAGCCTAGTTTCTCTGATCATCGCAATTTTGAAAGAGTTTTCTCACGTAAATGATGCATTGAAATGATTGTTTTCAACGTTGCTATAAGCAACAAGCAATTGGGACGTCGTGAGCGGCTTACTCTGAAAATGACGGACTACCCTAAAGTTAGACACAAAATAAATCTGACTGACAATACAGGCCTAAATAAAACAACCAGGTAATCACTACTCTATTTACTGTAGCCTAATATTCTGTATTACAGCACATAGGCCACTTACTTACTTACTTTATCTCATTGGAACTCTTCTAAACAGCGTCTCTTAGATGTATACTCCTGTGCTTGCCATGTGGCCTGCTTAATTGCGGATATTCTACCTTTTTCTAATCCACAATATAATATTATTGCCTCTTTAACAACGAACCAGTTGACTAAAATATAATTTGATCAAAAGGTAACAGGGCAAATACCGTATTTAAACACATATAATTGAAGAAATGAAGCTGTTTTTGCCAGTTAGCGATAATTCGTGATGTACGGCATTTCAAGAAGTAGTAAACAGAAGAATTGCCATGTTTTAGGTAATAATAATATTCTTTATTTAAGCAATCCGGTTGACAGACCGCAACCGGTTACAGTGTACAGCTATGCATTATTGAAACAGTTCACAAGAACGAAAATGACAGATATTTTGGTAGGGCAGCAGAGGACATGGACCACCAGACCAAAACAATTATTTGTGATTCGTTATACAGCGTAGTACATCCAGTATAGCCACTGGTGACTCACTTGGCCAAATTTTGGGTGCAACTGCAACGGCATGTGGCAGAACACAGGACTCTGACCAGGTACGGTACCTTAACCTCCCAGTAGGGAGCCAACATATGATCTAGTCAGGCTGTGGCGATGGTATGAATGAATGTAACAGTGGCGTCTGCAGCAATGTGGAGGTGGCACAGTTGTTGGTAGTATGAATCATGGCAGAAGCGTTGAATATGAAGAGCGAAGGTCGTGGGTGTCTCCAAGTCCCGCACAACAGAGGAGATAACCAATTCGGCAGCAATGGCGATGCTCTTGGAATTCTTGTTATGATTCATGGAATTAATTAGTGGTCCAAAAGGAAAATTTTGCTTAATTTTAAAACTCTGTTATTTATCCTTGTTGTTTGTAATTTCAGATTCTTAAAGTGAAAAATGGACGTGAAACAGAGTGCTAGTTCTAAGACAAGAAGGCAAAAACGTAAGGATGAAAGAAAACTGAAAAAACTGCGAAGAGATTGCTTTTATCGGCGTAAGACAGTGAGTTTGTTTAACTTGATGACTTGATTTGTTCTTCACTGCAATGTATGCTTCTTCTTCTCAGATGTCGATATTTGTGATTTTTCGCGATCTCCAAGTCATTCTTCACTGAACACTGCATAAGGGCCAGTGCATATAACCCAAATAGGTGCAACGTCAACAGCTTGTCAGTTCAATCCCATTTTCATGGGCCTCATTTACAAGCTCCGACCTATCTTATGGAACTGTGTGTACCTGTGCTATCCATTCCAGGTCGTAGATTCCTTTGCTCTGCTACGCATGGCGACCTGGTTGTCCCTATGGCTCGATCTTCCACAGTGCTGCACAGAAGCTTTGCTATAGTCGGTCCGTCTTTCTGGAATAAGTTACCTATTAGTCTCCGTAATGAGCTTCTTTGTCTTTCTTTGCCCCTTTTCCGCAAGTGTTTGAAAACCATTCTCTTTGATTGTGGTTTGGTGTCAGGTCGGGAGCGCCTCTGAGGAGTTCTCTTGAAGGGGTGCTATATAAATGTACAATTACAAATTACAGGATTTCGTATTTGCCAGTCTGCAGTTGTGTAGTTGCCTTTTACCACTGCATTTTTATTTCATTCATTCAGTGTTCGTACACATGCTCCTTGAACAGGTCAGGAGAACTAACGTGCAGGGAGTTTAATTGGTCATGTTAATTTAAGATGGAAGGAGCTGCAGTGGGTGTCATGGAAAGGACTTGTCGTAAGGCTGCTCTATTGTGTATTACCGACATTGTACCATAGGGAGCATTTTGTTTATAGCCTCTAGCCATGCAAACCTCTTCAGCAACTTTGGGTAAATTCTGATTGTTTCTTTGCTTCTGAACTTCATTAGTGCTGTGCTTAAACTGCTAGTATGAAAGTGATTGCGCGTGAATCTCTGTTGTGGGATGTTGTGGTTACTGCAGTGGTCTGCTAGTCTGCGATCTTATTGTTGCAACTTTGAGCCCATTAGGAGTTTCATTTAGTAGAAATTAGATGCAAGTTTTTTCACATGCATGCCTCTGTCACCAAGGGGTATATTTTTGGCCAGTGTAAGTTGGTAACTAAATGGAAAGTCTTCTGTGATGCTCTGCTCCATTGCCCAAGATCATGTGATTTGTCCATTACTGGTTAAAGTGCTCAAAATCTGACAATTTATGCACTTCCTTATTTTCCACTTGACGCTTGATGATTGTCAAGTCTTTATTTTATAGCTGCTGTGCAAAGCTGATGTTAACACTTGATGTAATGACATTGAAATCTGGATAAATGGTGAATTGAAATATTTAGAGAAGACCAACAAAGACGATAAGGATGGGACTTTTTATGCAATTGATATTGCATATATTTGCATATATATTTGCATATATTTTCATATATATATTTGTATATATTTGCTTATCTATTTGCATATTATTGCATTTCAGATACCAACGCAAGAGTCTCTTGAGGCCGAGGAGCTTGAGAGACAAAAGCAGGAAATGCTGAGGAGACAGAAAATAAAAGACAAACTGCAGCAGAAAGAAGAAAGACGTGAAATGGAAAAAGCAGCAGAGGAGGTGCGGTCTCACGTTTGTGGTGATTTCACTTGTAATAAGGAGAAATGTTAAAGAACTTAATTGCTATAGATCTTACTTTCGTAAGACACATGCTGTGTTTGATAAAAAATGAAAGACGTAGAGGTAAAACACTAAAGTACAACCTGGTGAATACAAGAAGTGTGCTTCTATAGAATTGATCCTGCGCTGTGTTACCAAGTAGTGTGGTCCTGAGGTTAACAGAATTTTTGATTACTTAACCCTTTACCTGTTCACTTTTAAATTTTAAGCCCGATTTCAGCGGATATTCTCGGGGCAAACGCGTAAAGGATTAACTCGCAACTTGCATTGTTTTTGCAATCAATATTTTATAGTGAGTAGGTTTGAGTTGCTCCAGGTGGCATGGTTTCAACTTGTATGCTACCTATTGAGCTACTAACTTTATCTTAACAAAATGAACCTTTCATTGACATCACTTGGAAGTAAATATCAAGTCTCAGATGTAACACTTACAAGACTTAATATCATGAAGTCCTACCCCCAGCATATGGTTTTCACAGATGCCTTTGATCATGTTTTTAAGTCTTATTTTGTTGAAGGCTGAAGAAGAAAAGAAGAAACAGCTCGAGATAATTAACAAAGAAGATCATAAAACACTTCGAGAACTTGAAAGAAAACTAAAAATCAAACCGAAGCTTAACTCGTGGCCATCCGCATTCAAGAATGATCATCTTGATTGTATCCTTTCAATTACTGTCAGATGTCTGCCACTTTGGGCAAACATTTTATTGGGGCATATTGGTGAATATGCATGTGTATTTTTTGGCAAGACATACTGTAAAAACAATAAAATTATTGCAGCTCTGTGCTTGGTAACTTAAGGCACTTCAAACTGGCTTGTATAAATGATATGCAGAACTTTTAGTCTGATTGGTGATATTTGTTGTAGTGTTTATTGAAGTATAGTAGATTTTTTTATTGATGTTTCACTGCACTTTCGTTACATTTTGTCTTTCCTTCTATTCAGTTGTTTGCTCTATCGTATTGTTCGTTTATCTTTTTTGCATTTCTGTTTTCCTATGTTTTTGAAGTAGACTATTATTAAGTTCACTATTGTTTTCATTTATTTGATTCTGGAATGAAAATGAGTTTCTCCTTAGCCATTGTTTTAAATAGATATTTTAAACTACAAAGATGAAGCTGAACTGTTAAAGTCTTACGTTGAATCGGGAAAAGACAAGAAGAGTTAGTGTGTTTATTGTCTTTGGACAATAAACATGGATATTTCTCATAACTATTCTAGTTGTAAAACAATTTTAATGGTTATTTTCCTGTAGTTTATTTAATTGGTAGAACTCTGTTTTGTTAACTGGTGTATGACAGATTGGATACTGTGCATATTAGTACCCCGTACTTAGCTATGTTGTCTCTTGCCTTGCCTTCTGCCATTTTGATGGATTATTATTTTATCATAATGTTGATCTTGCACAATGATTTTGATATGATTTCGATATGTTTGGATGTTTGCTGTTGCCAGTCAGAATTATTCGCTTCTGTCATGAACTGCGACGCTTTTTCTTCAAATATCGACTGCATGTGTACTTTGGGACCATTGAGAATCTCAGAAGTTTGTTGGAAATTCGTTGTTGCTGAAAATGATGTGTGTGCTTACTCTGTAGTCATTCTTTAAAGAGATGATGAAATTATTTATATGAACCGTAAAACTGTTTTGTCCAGGCAGGAAACGACTTCATTCGTCAGACGAAGATAACTCACTGTCGTCAGATGAAGAAAGCCTCAGCAGCTTGAAGTCAGGTGACAGTGATGAGGACAATGACATCAAGGAGGAGATGGACGATGATTCAGATGCAAGAGGAAGTGATGCAGGTAGTGAAGTGGACCTGGGTGTTGATGATGATGATGATGAAGACGATGATGACGATGAAGAAGGTGATGATGATGATGATAATGAAGAAGGTGATGATGATGAGGAGGAAGCTGATAAGCCAGAGGAGGATGAAGAGGTTTCAGAAGACAATGAAAACTCTGATGAAGATGACGACGATGTAGGAGGAGAGATGCTGAAAGGTAAACTTGCGTCGAAGAAACCTGCAGAAGCAGTGAAAGGTATTCTCAACGAACCAAAATCGAAACGAGGTAGACAGGAGAAGAAAGCCGTCAGCTTTGGTGAAAACTCAAAGGAGGAGGAGGAACCAAAGAGGAAACGTTCGGATGCTCTGACTGAAGATATCTACGGTCGACTACGAGACAAAGAGGGCAACGTCGTAAAAGACGAGTCCAAGGCGTTTGTTCCTCGTGGTCGCCGACTACAGCTGCAGCAACAAAGAGATGGTGAAGGAATGGAGACATTGAAGATGCAGATCAGTCGCATTATCAACCGGTAAGTCAGAACCTATGATGGTATAAGTCAGAACCTATGGTGGTTTAAGTCAGAACCTATGATGGTATAAGTCAGAATCTATGATGGTGTTATAAGTCAGAACCTATGATGGGGTAAGTCAGAACCTATGTGGTGTAAGTCAGAACCTATGATGGTGTAACATAGGGTTATAGCTTTTAAAGTAAAATAAGTGTTTGAAGCTATTTTTAATCCCGTTTTAGAGAAGAGCTCATCAAGCTGTTAGTTTGCCACCGCATCATGGGTGCCTTTAAATATTTTTGCAGGGGATCGCAAACACAATGGTCGCTGTTAAGTTTTTAAGCCAGAGCTTTAAACATGCAAAGCAGGAAATTAGGAACATGGATTTTTTCACAGAGGTCTCTCATATGTAAATGCCTAAGTCTCACTTTGTGTATAATTAGTGCACTTTAGGGTAAAGAAATTTTGTTTAAACCAGAAATGGGGGTTTAAATATAGGTGTCAATTTTCCTTGTGCCTTCTTGCCCCTATGTGCAGGTGTGCATGCGCCTAATCCAATTTAATGGCTGGTGTGGGATGTGGAAGCAGATGTTCATAATGCATATGCTTCAACTGAATGTCTTTCAGATTTGAAGTCACAGTCTGAAATCTAGCGGAGTTATGTTACGATTTGACCATCCATTGTACACAGGAAAAAGTTACATTATCTCCAACAAAGGACTTTCGGATTCTGTTTAGCAAGGCATTCTAAGCTGCAGTGGAGTATATTTTGAAACTGAGTACAGAATATAAATGAGCTCCACTCCTCTACAGAAGGACTCCTTCTCAGACATGCCTCTCTCATTTTAAGACAGTTTTGTTTGGCCGTGCTGTCGTTGTGAGCGCTTGTGATTAGTCCCCTTGAAGAGGCGCTTCCTCTATCCATTGCTCTATCCCAGTGCCTAAAGTGTGGAAAAATAAGTGCCTGGACGCCCCTTACCTCTCCAAAAGAAGTGCCTGGACGCCCCTTACCTTTCCAGCCTGTGCTCGCCAATAAGTGGCTGGACGGCGTTCAGATTTTAAAACAAGTGCATGGACGCCGTCCATGACCGTCCAGGCACACTTTAAGCCCTGCTCTATCCCTAGATTATCGTAATGGATGAATGGATTAATGAATGAATGAATATTGTTTTGTTGTATCCTAATTGTGTGATGAATGGCATTTTTCTTTTTTAATGGAGTAACCGTTTTCATGATTTTTATGCTGTTTGTTTTTGCAGTTTGCACGATAAGCAGATGCAGATGTTTAGCAGTCAGATGGAGAATCTGTTTGTGTCGAACAGCAGAGCAGACGCGAGTGAGGCACTGACGACGGAACTGATCAAAGACTCGATTAAAAACGAGTTAATAAAGCGGAACAGAGCGATGGATAGCATGTTGCTGTTAGCAATTCTTCACAGCAAAGTCGGTAATGAAGTCAGTGCTGTCTTTCTCGAAGCTTTGGTTGCGAAATTTGACGAGATGTTTAAGACAATAGACGATAGCGATGGAAGTGAAACCGAAAACCAGTTCGAAAATACTGTCCTACTTGTCACGCATCTGTACCAGTTTAAGGTAAATTATGCATACTGAAGAATTCAACTTCTATTTATTTATTTTATATTTTATTTAGTCGTATAAATGGGTTATTAAGATCCATGGTGCATTAAGAAAATTGACCCGTTCAAGCTTCCTGCCTACAGATTTTCCTAGTTTTGACACACTCTGTGATAGAGCTGACTCTGCTTTTTCCACTCTATCCTCTTAAATCCTTGTCACATTCTTTAGGGCCTCCTTCCTCAACATACGGTTACTCCTTACAATACTCGACCAAGGCCTCGTAATCTTACCCTTCCTAGAGTTGATTGTTTTGTCATTTGAAGGAAGTTCTACTATGAGAATGTTATATAGCTTTGCGTAAATGTTTTTTATTTCTTCTGTAGACTACTTTGTGTTTGCTGGCAGTATAATGAAGAATATTCTTACTTATTTACTTACTTATTAGTAGTACTAATCAAGAAAAAGGCTGAGACAGCATTAAATAGTGAAATTTATAATTTAACATTCATTTTAATTGCAGATTAAACTTCATTTTGTTACATACCCAGACAATGTAATTGAGCTTTTACTGGTCATTGACCCACATGTCACCGACTCCGCTTAAACCCTTCTAAAACCCAATATATCTTACTTGGAACTTGTCAACAACTGGGTAAGATTGATCTGGGGTCTCTAGCCTCTGAATTCCCCACCTTTGTTTTTTCCACATCTGTGCGCAATCTGGGTATCGTCCTGGACTCGGAGCTGTCTTTTGTTGATCATCTTAAGGCCTTGACTCGCTCTTGTTACTATCATTTGCGTCAGCTGTGAGTCGTGTCTCGCTCTCTGTCTTCCTCTTCCGCTTCCACCTTGGTTCATGTCTTTATTGCTAATCGATTGGATTACTGTTCTTCTCTCTACTTTGGCATTCCTCAGGTTCGTCTGCGTGGTTTGGAGGGGGTCCTGCGGGCGGCTGCACGCTTGTTGGGTGGCGTCCCTAATTCAATTTTGTCGGTATTTACATATTTTTTGCGTCCCTATGTTTGGCCACATTTCTGACTATATTCGTGATGTCTTACACTTGCTTCCGGTTCAGTCACGCATTCATTTCAGGGTTACTTCTTTTGCTTGGCGCTGCGTCTTGGGCACAGCACCTCCCTATCTCTGTGAGTTCTTCACCTTGACCTCAACTGCTGTGGGTCGCCGATCTCTGCGCTCGGCCTCTAGAGGTGACTTTATGGTTCCTTATGCCCGCACTGCCACTAGGCAGAACAGGGCATTTTCAGTCACTGGACCTTTCGCTTGGAATGATCTTCCCTCTAACCTGCGTTCCCACCCTCGGAACATGTCTGGCTCTTTCTATAAATTGCTCAAGACTTTTCTTTTTGACCGGGCTTGGGTCGGGAGCGCCTCTGAGTAGACTCCTTGAAGGGGCACTATATAAATTACATAGATAGATAGATAGATGTCAACGTGAACACTGAACAGACAGACTTCTGGTGCTTATTCAATAGGTCATGTACGCTCATGCTTTTCAGAACATTGAAACTCTATGTTAGGTCAATTCTGGCAGTTGCACTTGCAGTTGGGTTTCTAAAGCACTTTAATAGAGTCGTGCTGTAAATATTGTCATTAGTACACTTACAAGTCGTACAGCATTAATGTAATGCACTCTTAATAGTGTCTTGCTGTAGATATTGTCATTAGTGCACTCACATTCTCACAAGTCGTACAGCATTAATGTAATGCACTCTTAATAGTGTCTTGCTGTAGATATTGTCATTAGTGTACTTACAAGTCGTACAGTATTAATGAATAATTGTAGGTAGTCGACTGCCATCTAGTTTACGGCATCATAGAGAAGTTGGTCGGTCGCTTCTTTGTGAAAGATATTCACTTGTTGACACTCATCTGGAAGGGTAAGTTTATTTATATATTTATTTATTTATTTAGGAAGTTTTATGTTGTGTCTCTTCAAGGTTGGCTACTCAGAAGCGCTCCTGGCCCATCCACGGATAAATAGGATAGTTTTGAGATTCTTGAATCTGAACAGAGTGGAGTTGCTCCTCCCTGGACAATAAGTGCAGTGTAACGGAGGGCCAGAGGCCATACCAGGTTGTAGGACCAGCTACCGAGAATGAATGGTGCAGGTGAGCAACAGTCCGTGAGCAGGGAACCAGAAGCTCAGATGGTAACGGAGATGCCACTCTGATAGCCATCCTTCAGCACATTACTACAGTGCTCAATGCCAATCCTTAAGTGACTCTCATTTCCTTGGACTTCTCTAAAGCATTCGATACGGTCCGTCACTCCACACTCGCTGTTAAACTCTCCTGCCTTGAAATGCCAGACAATATCTATAACTGGTTAATAAACTTCCTCCAAGGATGGAAGCACATTACCAAATTCTGTGGCCTGTCCTCTGGTGAGGCCAGTATTTTTTGTTCATTTGGCAAGACCTATAGATGGAATTCTTATGTTTGATACAAGTCTTTAGTTAGTAATTGTAATTATCATTCCAGCATTTTTTTTCTTTCTTTTTTAATTACTTACATTCTTTGCATGCAGTGGTTTGTGATCAGTTCAGTTTTGTTGCATTTGCTTTCTTTGACAGAGATTGGATTTTGCTTACGTAAAGACAATCCCAAAGTCTTTCAAAACGTCTACCTGAAGACAACAGAAATGGTGTCAGCGGTTGACAAGAAATATGCCCATAAACGGTATGGGAACATGTTTCTTGCTCTTATTTCGAAAATGGTCTCGACTTCTCAACAGAGTTTACTTTGGTGACTGTTTTAAACTTCCTTTTTAAGGTGCCATGTTGAAACATGCACTCTCGATTCTAATTGCCACCATGGGTGCTTTACCCTGTAAAGGACTGCATTTTCCTAAAGATGTTGACAGTGTCAGTAGAGATCCTGGAATTGATTTGGTGACCTGAGCTTTGCAATAGCTGAGGCCTGTATTAAATGGTCTCTCTGTATTCATTCAATTGGCTCGGAAAATTAGTGCATTGTATTTACGGATTTCTAAAGCACCTTTCCTAGTAAAACCTAATCAGAAGTGCTCCGAGTGCGAAGAATCCACAGACCACGTAGGGATGGATGGACGTAATAGGAAAATCGGAGTTCTATGTAATCTGTTCTTGATATGAATTTTTCCTATATTCTAGTTGGTTAAATTGTTTATTACAGTGCCTCAGATATTCAGAAATGTTAGTTGCGCACTTCTTCATACTTTAAAACTCTACTTGAAGTGGTGAAGCAAATTTTTCCTTATTGAAATGCGTGCATTTTAACTTCACTTAATCTCTAAAAAATCATAATATTGCACTCTCCAGGCAAAAGTCAGTTGCGTGCTTGACAATATCAGCTGCAGACTATTTATGTATCCGAAGCACATTATTTTACTCCGTGGTTTGTCATCTCGATTAGTTTGTTACAACATTGGACATTGCAGGGTGTTGAGCATGCAGTTGTCAGATATCTTGCTGGCGGTAAAATCGAATAATCCGAAAAAACTTGTAAAAGACAACGAAGAAGAATTGGAAAGTCGACAGAAGCTACTGAAGACGATCTTATCTGGTTTGTTTAGATTTTTGTTCTTCAAACTGAATTATTCTTGGATTCTTGTGATTGTTACAAATTTTTCTTAAATTCTTTCTGCTTTTTTATGTATAACGTATATTTTTAGTGAGTTCAGAATTGTTCAAATACAGAGTTTTTCATTTCTGATGGCTATAAATGTGTGACTTGAGAGTTTAGAGATTTTGCCATTTATCAAGATTAATTTGATTTTGAATGCACACGAATCAACTTCCTTGTACCTGAAACATCCCTTTTATCTAGAGTTCTTGCTATATTCAATTTATTCCAAGCAATGTTTGCTTTTTCCAAGTTTTTGCACATGATAGGTGGTTTATTTGCTAATAGGTATTGTTATTCTGTAGGTCAAAATGTAATAATTTCTTTATCCTAGGATTTATTGCTTAAATCTACTTGTCAACGGTATATGTGGTTCTCTTTATTTGTGAACAGATTCGGTCAATGTACCACTTCATGTGTCTTTGGATGACCTCCTGAGTGCTGACCAGAAAGGAAAATGGTGGCTAGTGGGATCCGCTTGGGCAGGAAGTGCTGATAGTGCAGAATTAAAACATGATGGTAAGATATCAATTATCCATTGATTTTTCCGATGACTTTGTTTTTTACGGACTTTAGAACTTTGTAATTTGCTCTCTTGCTTTAGAAAATCAGCCGTTTCCATCTGTGCTGTGAATTTGAGGACATTTACCACTGTAGTTTGATACTGTGAAGCATAATTTGAGCTAGCCATTCATGCAAAATGGATTGGTGAATAAAACTTTTTATCTAGGATAGTCTGTGAAAACTTGTGGCTATTTCCATTAGATTAAAGATTTATAGGTACCATTAAGTATGTCTAAAATGTGAGAATTTGCTATATGAATGTGATTCTGACAGCAGATTTAGTAATGCTGGGGAGAGTTATGCTTGAATGTTGACATCTTGCTGAATACCCAGCCAAGTAGGCTAGCAGCCAACCACTTTAAATTGCACAATGTCAGGACATTGCTTTTGTGTGTAGCCAAAAAAGTGTGAATGTGAATGATTTGCTATTTTCTGTAGTAGATGAAAAGGCAACTGAGTCTGTGCCTCAAGCAGGTGATGTAAATCTGACGAAATTGGCTCAGAAGCTGCACATGAACACTGACATTCGCAAGAAGATTCTGTTTGTCGTTGTCACATCTAGTGTACGTTCTGCTTCTTCTTTAGTGAAGTAACACTTTAGCCACTTTACTGCGATTACTTTTGTAGTGTCACATACTGGGGGGTTAACACCCATGGAGTGTGCACTCGTGTCCGTATATTTCACCAAATATTTTTACTCTATTTTTTTTTTTAAACTCACTCACTTTTTTAAAATACTTTATGCTAGTTAAGATTTTATTATTGTGATTTCATTTCGGCTGTATTACATCTATTTAACCCAAAGCCCTCAGGTGGCCCTGGCTAGCGGGCCTCTTTTTGGTCTTCTGGGTAAGCTGACATGTTTGACTACTATGATGTAATTATGAAATGTTATGAATTGTTTGCCAAATAAAAATGTTATGTTATTTAGACTGCAGATTTAGTCCCTTGGCTGACGCTGTCCTGAGCCAGCCCTACACGAATGACTCCAGGCCTATTTGCATTGCCAAGCACCGGTGACACGAAACGGAGTATCCCCCCTGAAAGCTATCCGGGGGATGAATTAATCTATCCCCCCGGATGGAATTAACCAGTCTATACTATCCGGGGGGATAAACCATTCTATTCCCTTTTTAGAAAAATGAGCATAATAAAAAAAGTTATGCTGTAATCAAAATTTAAAGTGACTCTAATTGTTTTAAGTGTCCTAAGCAATGTTCAGATAAAGGCAACTCGAATTTATTTAGTGACTCTGAGTGTTTTTAAGTGTTTTAAAAGTTTTAAGTGCTCTAAAAACAAGGTAAAACAAATTATATAGTAAGAATAAACATACTTGTTAGTGTCCTTGTTCAAAATAATGCAGATGAAATTTAATTTGCCCAAAAAATTACACGCGGAAGCAGTTTTTTCGACTTTTTTTAATTTGGGGGATACAATTAATATGGGGGATACTCTATTTCGTGACACCGGCTTAAATTTCCAATGCTGAAGCTTCATTCATCTGCATAGGCTGATCTTCTTGCCCCTCACTTCTGGTCCTGGATCTCCACAAGACTGTCCTACATAGCCAAGGCTGGGTTGGGAGTGCTTCTGTGTCTATAAGTACCATACCATACTATTTAACATCCATAAGCTTGTCTATTTAATGAACTGCTTCAGATGGACTTTAAACTATTTTCTTTCTGAAGATTGCATGTGAGTGGCATTTCTTTAGGACTTTAATAACAAGCATCGTGTCGTAGTCTAAAAATTTCTAGAGCGTCACTTGAAAGCCAAGCGCAGGGCACCAGCTTCTTCACGAGCGCTGAGCACTTGCTAAAAGTGACTGGGAAACCGGGGCAGCTCGTTTTTTAAGTTCGTATTAATCACTAATTATTTAAACACAATTAAAGTGTGTTATTTAGGCATGTTGAATTCAGTTATTCCCTTTATTTGCTTCCTATCTTTGTGATTGTTTCACTTTACCTGACAGAATTATCGTGAGGCATTTGAAAGAGTTATGAAGCTGAATCTGACGCGACGCCAGGATAAAGATGTCATTCACGTAATTTCTACTCTGTGTAAACGAGGAAAAGGCAATCCATTCTATACGCATCTTGCCGAGACTTTTCGCAAGTACCACAGACGATTCAAGGTCAGTGGTTCTGTACAGTTGTTTTCTTGCAGTTTAACTAGAAAATTTGACCATCGCTTAACAGTGTGTAGTTCTCTGTCTTTTTTTTCTTCTTGTTGATTCTGCGGGTAAATACTGAATATGAAAATGCGCATACAGCTTTGGTAAACTAACTGTAAAAGCTGTTGTTTTCTGTTTATGTTTGAACTGTTCGCCTTCTGTTGTTGAGTTTCAAAGATGCTCCAAATAATTTCTTACCAAGACTTTGAACAGTGACTTTAGAAAAATAGAATATGTGTTTAGAAGATAGGCCAACACTTTATGCCCATGTTTCGAGAGTAACCTCAAGATGCAGACTTGGGCTTTAATAGTTGACATTGAATGGACTTCCCTATTTCATGCATCTCCTCCCAAGGTTCTGCCCTTGCCTTAGTAGCAGTTGCTCAAACCGTTTCTTTCAGCCTGGCATGGCCTGGCTTGGGAATGAACGCCTTGGAATAGAGATAATGAGGGGTGCTATATAAATTCCGATTGATTGATTTTGAGATTTCTTAGTCTAAGAGTTTAAAATGACTATGTCATATAATTATGTTTGCAGAAGCTTCCTGGAATTTCTGAAAGTCGTTCAACTGAGGAAGAAATGGACTTTAGTTTATGACAGGTAGTAATCGGAGGACGTTAGGACTAAGCTTCCATTGGAATTAGTTGTGAGGTCATAGCCAAAGCATGACTCGGCTCACGGCTGTGGACTTGAAAATGTAGCATTAACTTGACTGTAACGGTGAATGAAGTTAAACCTGCTGAATTTGTTGTTACTTCAAATGTTGTTAAGGGTGATAGCATTTGGCTGGTAACATTGTCTTCCAAAGACTTCCATGCCATTAAGATTGGCTTTGTATCTAGATCCTTTTGCATGTGATGGTGTATGTGCATCCACAAGCCACAACTTTGGTGACTATATTGTTTCAGGCTGCCATGTGTGTAATAATGTCACATACAATGATTGTACAATACTTTTAAGTTTACATTGTGCCGCACTGCAGCCGCAGATTTGTAAATTTTTTGTGGCATTTATTTTTATGTTCTTTCCTTTTTTACTTTCTAACTATAGGAAAATCAAAGTAGCAAATTCTTCATTATTATATTATTATAGACAAATGCATCCGGGACATACTCTTGTCTCGGAAAGGATGTGTCTAGGATGCAGGACTGTATGATCAATTCCAGGACTGTACCAGACAATCCGAGACATGTCACATAGATATATATACTGTCTCTACCTGATGCAGTATATTTTGGACATTGTGCATCATGACTCATGAGGCATATTGTAATTGTTAATATCCTGAGCCAAAGGTGCAGCTAATTAAACATAAAAATCGATTATGTAGGTTTTTAAAAATCGATTTTCCGGCTGATCTAGAACAGTGTCAAGCGGTCCCTTTTCTTGACCAAGGTCATTTGCATGCACACACACAGTAATCACTAAATTTAAATTATATGTGCATGCGTGCATATAATTTAGTGATTATAATTTCTCATTGAACTCATTATTGTATTGATTTATCGTTCTAGACTCTATGGTAGAGATTTTACATGTATTGACTGCCTTGGATGCA